>CM031566.1:8756011-9032185 GCA_018467065.1 Ephestia elutella
ATTTTTCTACCCGTGTACCAAATTTCATCGAAATCCGTCCAGTAGATTTTGCGTGATTGAGTAACAACAACAACATACTCACATCCAAATTTTCGCATTTACAATATAAGTACGAAGTAGGATTCTGAGTTCTGACTGACTGTTCAGTTTACTGGAGTGTATACGACTGCTGCCGCTAGATGGCGGTAGTGGTAGTCATGTCAGATTAGGTGGCTTGAAAAATATCTGACACCAGTGTTATTTATAATTCTTAATACTCTCGACAAGAGAGTAAAAGATAATTAAATAAAGATACAAATCCAAAATGCCACTCCTTTCAATCAAAAAGCATAAAACAAATACTTGCTAAACATAATCCATTTTTCCCACTGACTATAATATTTCATTATATTTATTTTCAGACACCACAACCGTGTGCACCGCGAGAACCACAGCAACGTGTCGGCCAACAGCATCGGCACCATCAACAGCGTGGCCACCAACACCAACAACTCCAACAGCAACTTCGACTCGCCCGGCGTTTGTGACTTAAGGTATCAAGCCTATCTAAAATCTTACATACTAACGCCCCGTCCTAGCTTCGCTCTATAGGTATATACATAAATTGTAGCCTATGTCACTCAGGTATAATGTAGCTTTCCATTTGAGAAAGAATTTTTGAAATCGGTTTAGAAGTTCCGAAGATTTCCTGATGCAAACAAACTCACAAACACTTCCTCTTTGTATATTAGTATAATGTGTGGAATATATGGACGAAGTTTCCATATCGGAAATGAGAAGTCTAGACTGAGATCATATCAAATTAACTGTTACATGAAAGGGCCTTAACCCTAACCTACCCACAGCAAGGGTCCGTGCCCCCCGTACTGACCTGTACGTGACCTAGTCCATCACAATTTATCCTTAAGAATGTCCAGCAGCGAAGAACTGCCAAATTTCCTATGCGCAGTAGTTTTAGCTGTGCATTGTCTGTCAGTCAGTAACGAAATAATTTATGTATTATATATTATTGTATGTTGATTTGCAGCTTCGTGCCAATGGTGAACCGCTATATGACGTCACAAGGCACGCAGGTGTCCATGCAGGACAGCAAGATGTCCGCCATGTCCCCGCAGTCCATCGCTTCTATATGTAAGTTTTTTTTATTATCTGTTTAAACTACTATAATCTTAAAGTATTCATCCAACGGGAGTAGATGCGTGCGCAAATGTCTATGCAAAAAAGTCTGCCACTTTCGGTGGGGAAAAACGCACTCACTAACGCAATGCGCCGTGATAGACAATATAATTTATACACGCACACAAAGTTAATGTCGACCATTAGCTTAAAAAACTACGCACACAATCACAAACAGTATGAGCAGATCATATGAAATTTGGCAGAGGGGGGGTCTCTCCCGTTGGTTGAATGCTAAGACTTTAATCATGTGAATCTTTATCACTGAGACATATGGATAGTTCCACAGAACTCTGAATATGTATTACTAGTTGTGCCGCCGGACTTCCGGGATTCTAGATAGCCTTCCTCATCAATATGGTCATCATACACAGAAAGAATTTTTCAAAAAGAATTGATGATTTCCGAAAATCCCCTACAAACAAACTAATACTTTCTCTTTATAATATAAGTGTAGATTTCAGATTTCTATGGTGATTCAATATCTGATGGTAATATAGCTTCCATTGTCTAACAAAGGTTTCAAGTATCACTTCGACCTAGAGTAGAAATAATCCTAAAGCCACATTGTTTCTTTTTAGCTTCGCCCCCTCCCCCGCATACGCCTACCCCCCAACCGCAGATGTCGGGTCAAATGCATCTTGCAGACTGATCACCAGAATAGGTAAGTTTTTTATTTTCTTTTTATTGGTGTATTAGTTTTTTTTAAATCAAAACATTTAATCATCTGTTTGGATTTTTGTTTGAATATGTTAACATATGTGTGCTATCACTGTAGCTCGATAATTAATTAAAAGGATGTGTCAGAAATGAAGTTAAACAGCTATCTATATTAAATTTCATGAATGAATGTTGTGATTTTTTTAAATCAAATATTTTATCTTCACGAATTTCTGTTTCTTGATTTGATCCTATAGGTACGAGTATATAATGTTATACTCGTACCTATAGGATCAAATCAAGAAACAGAAATTCGAAAACACATACGTTACAGTACGTTACATTATGGGTTTAGGCCCATAATGTCAACGAGTTTAAAACGCCAAAGTCGGATGCTAGATGCTATGGCATCTAGCATCCGACTTTGGCGTTTTAAACTCTAGATTGCAATAAATATAATGTTATTACTAAAAAATAATAATTTATTACTTTGTTCATTATTTTTGTATCGTGAGTTTATGTGTTAAGCTGAGTTCAGACTACGCTATAATATTGTGCTCTATAGTATAGCAAAGAATGACGCAATGCTATACTATATAGCATGGCGTTCACATTACGCGATATTATCGCAAGCATATAGCAAGCTTCATGGCGGCGCGTCGGTACAGGATCATGTCCAGACGTGTCGCTTGCGCGGGCTCGTGAGCACAGCGCATTGAGCGCATCGCACCAATTTATAGCTTATAGTAAGCCAATAATATATCGCACAGTACAGTGTGAACGTGTCCATAACAATGTATGGTGCGCGATATTGTTGTGCTATGAGCTATATACTATATGCTATTATATTATAGCGTAGTCTGAACTCACCTTTATTTGTCCACAGCGGTCGGTAAAGCTCGCAGCCATAAGAGTGCAATACGAGTGGGCCAGAGCAGAGCAGCTACAGTAGAGCGAGACGGCACGCTCGGATCAGCATGGACTCATGCACAGATTATATTTTATGTTCAAAGTATTTATTTAATATGGACTGTTTTCGTTGGCGTTGACGCCAGACGTCTGCAGAGCTAGGTTTGTTGCTTGCGGAATCCCTCGAAATACAAGGTGGACATCACAATAACTGTAGTTAGAGTAGCGGTACCGCCTATGATATGCATTGTGATTTTATATACCCACAACTGTGATTTATCTATACCATCACATAATTATATTAATTCGCGTGGTGGCGTTCATAAATCGATACTTAAAACTCTCATCATTTTAGATTGTAGGCCTAAATTTTTGATCTCATATTCTTATTTGCTTAGTGATAACTTTGGAATCGTATCGTGTCGACCTGAAATTCTAAATTTAATGTTCGTCATTCGCTTGTCATACCCATTCTCATTAGGCGTAGTGAATAACAATATCTTATTGCGATGCTTTAAATTAGATCGTGTCAGTGTAGATGAAGTTCAGTAATTTTATAGAACTGTTACCAACGAGAGGTAAAGTATTTTGATCGCTGAGAAATTTTAGGGACTCTAACCTCATAATTATCCATAAGAATGCTTTAAGATTCTGGTTCATAGAAGAGTAATAATAATGAATAAGTACAAATATCCCATAATTCACAGAGTCCTGCGAGGCAATATCGAAAGCTTCACAAAATTAATAACTTTAATATGATGTTTATTGGAGTAATCCAGAGAAGTGCCTGTTGCAACATAAAATTGGCAATATTTTTTAATCGTATTGCGTTCAGAATAAATATTATGTTCAGTGTTCAATGTGTGTGTCATCGGGCTAAGGTAAGCGGCGAGCTGGCGGCGCGAGCGGGATGGGTGACCGCGCCGCGGCCGCTCCGGCGAGCTATCGTTTGTGAAGCTTCTTACTAAAACTTTGTGTGCCTTCTAGCGGATAGCGATATTAGGCAATATCAATCATACTAACACCACTGGAACTTCATTGTTTTATCTTATTTCCTTGTTCAAATTGAGTGTACTCTCATGTAAACCATCGTAATTTTACGTCGTATAAATTGATTACCATTTTCGGATAGCAGTATACTGTTAGATCGTATTTTTGTAATATGCAATCTTTGTTTCCTTTACTGTTTTCGAATAATAGTAATACGAATAGTGATATAGCGCAGTAGTCTTCCAATACCTTGAGACAGAGATTGTGCACGTGTGAGCAGTGCATGTGTCCGCTTCAGGGGTTCCTTATGGTTTGCCATTGTTGATATCAAAGATAGATTGGTGCCATTTCCATGTAAATGATGTGGTAAAGTAAGTTTAGTTAGGTCTGCAGGTCAGGGTAGAACTGGAAATAAAATATTGTAAGTGATGTTGGCACCAGCTGCCATTATTGTTTCCGCAAGTCCCCGCGTGCGCTCGACACGAGCTTTATTTTATTTCCAACTGTATGTGTCCATGTGCTGAGTCAGACTTGTGTAAATATTGGTAGGATTTATTTATTCAGGTATATTGGAAAGAGTTGAAATTCAAAATTAAAAGGAATGTATGATTTGTAGAACGGTCTCAGTCTACGATTTTAATATTAAAGATAACGAACTGAAAAGAGAACATAATTGGATAAATGTTAGAGTATTTAGCGCAGAACTATACTTTGGGTACTATGTACTAATAAAATCAAAATTTCCTTGTAGATGTACATACGTATACATATAATAATATATACATATGAATGTTGTTTGATAGTCCTCAATATTTTTTTATATTTTGATAGTTCTGTATTTGAAAGAAACACGAAAAATAGGCCAATGTCTCATTTATCATTTTAAAATTAATAAATGAAAAATATGTACACGATATTTTAAGATAAATAATAATATGACGAATGCATTTAGTTGCCCAGAGAAGAAACATCTTATCGCGTTTGTTTCAAATTCTTAATCTGTTAGTAAGATTCTTACCAAGCCATTGATAACAGTATTATTTAGACAAACTAGATCTTGAGTTTAACAAGTAGTGTAAACTCTGCTACCATTATGAAAAATCACCATAAAATTGAAACCATAGTTTATCAATAGTTAGTAACAACATTGGTGAGCACCACTTTATAGGTGCTGGTCAGTGCTGATACCGTATTATCCATAGATATATTATGAATGGAAATAGAAACACCAACATAGTGAACTAGGTACATATAATAAAATATATAAGAAATATATATATTGCTGCTCGTCTTTCCGATGACTCGTTGGGGCTGATTGTTTCTTTATTGATTCTAGTTTTAGTAATATATTTTTGTTATAATATGTTCTTCTTTATAATTGTTTTTCTTGATTAGAAACATTATATACTATCGTTGCTTCAACCTGATCGGGCGAATCGGAAAGTGAAAGGCGACCGACCCTAATTATTTTTGAAATATTTTCAGATCTTTTCCATCAAGAGTGAATTAGCTCTATTTTTGGTATTCTGATGCATTTCGAAAATAACTAGGGTTCATGAAATGCAATGAAGAACCACAAATGTTGTCCACTTGCTATAATGCGTGTACACGCTGTAACACTTTGGTAACATATGATGTTGTCTAATAATAGTCGTAGAGCCTCACTGAGTTACCTTGGCATATTTCCCCAAGACTATTTTAATATAGTCCTATTTCGAATCTTTCATCAAAAATGGAAGACTAATAGGATTTCTACGACTGCTATCTCACAACATCGTTGTAAATGCTACCGGTGTTTGTTTATGCAATGTTTTGTGGATCTTCACTGTCCCAACTATTTTACATACTGATGTTAGTTAACTATATATTTAGTAGTAATACTGAGCCATTACATTACGTAATTATAAAGTGGTAACTATGTATTTTTCCCTTGTCTAGTTATTTTCAACCGTAGAAAAGACTGAATTACTTTTAAAAGAAAGGAATTCACATTTCAAGAATACTCACGAGAACCATATTGGCATTGTAAGTTTGCGTTGATTGTTTTGCACCAACGGTTGTGGTGTCGGACCAACCATGTCTGTATAGTCTTGGAAATTCAGTTTGAGAAATCGTACATATCCTTACCCGTGAATGTTAATGTATACAATTTCCTTGCGAGGCAGGCTACTAGTGTAGGGCAGCCGCGCGCCGCCGACCATTTACACATGATCGTGGTAGTTTTATGAGCAAATAACAGTGAGCCTTGTGTAATCATAATGTCTAAGGTACATAAATATTTAGTTAATATTGTATCGGTAGATTTACGCGAACTTCCGCTTTGCCAACATATTACGTTGCTTACATTATAATCATACGAGAGTACAGCCTAAGGATTTTAACTTTTTTTTATATACTGAGAGCTATTTCTAAGTCACTGATTTTTTATACGATTGTATATGCTAACCAAATTATATTACCGGCTATGAGCCATTATTATTAACCAAGTTTTGGAGTTATTTACATCCCTTTAATTACTAATTTTTTATTGAAACTTCGAGCAAACATCATGGCATGATGGAATTGCGGTCATTTAGTTATAGCTCTTCAGAGTTTTGATGACCAATATTTTGATTAAATACAACTGTTTAATTTTATTGTTAAAATTTTTAGGCTAGTTTATATTTCAAATAAGTTAGATTTGTTAATTGTGGTGTAATACATTGCACGCGAGAATAGCTCTTACGGCCTCCTTTACATATTTTTATGTTTAGTTGTTTTAGTCTGAAATTATTGTGATAAAATATTATTATTGGTTTTTTTATCTTATACTAAAATTTGTTTATTGTTGATTTTTTGAGTATTCTACCTATGCAGAGTGATGGAGGTTAGGTAAAGACGAGGCTGTAAGAGCCTTTATGTAGTCAGCATTATGTATATGCTTTAATGTGATTTTTTAAATGTACTCTTTATTATAGTCTCATCAATCAATATAATTAGCGAACTAACAATGTTTCTAATTTTTTTCAGTTCATAGTGATTTATATTGAGATCAAAATAAAATACAGAGTTTATTTAATTTTATGGAAAATATACATTGTAAAATTATTCTTTAGTGCTCATTTGCAGAGCTCTATTAAAAAAAGAAACTATATGAATGCAAAATAACAAGTCACGATTCTTTTTAGAAGTCGCCATGTAGTGGAGAAAAATAAACGTGCCATGATATTTGTGGCTAACAACTTTGTTTACTTTCACATCCCCTCCACCATTTACCCATTAGTATAATGTTTAATGATAGATCAATCAATTCAGCAGCCAGCAATGCTCAGTGCATACTATAGCCATTTCACACTTTTATTGGCAATACTTCTAAACTCCATTTATTCTTACCAGTCCTATCATGTAAACAATCTTCACAGTACTTTTTGTTGAATTTTGTTGAAAATAAATCAAATATTAGTTCAAACCTAAACATTCTAAAGTAAAACATTTATTAACCACGAAAGTAATTTCCTAAAAAGTCTATTTTAATTTATATTGTTGTAAAATCATAAAAAGACATGGTAAGATTGTTGAGTGACTTTCAACGGCCCCGGCGGGCCTGCCCCGGTGACGGGGCCGTTGGAAAAAAAATTTCCAACGGCCCCGGCGGGCCCGGATGTGTGCGTTACCCTGGCAGGAAAGTGTGTCCTGGAGGTAAGTGAATGGAACCAAAACGTTGTGCGTAGTCTAGAGTACATGTGCCGCGAATAAAACTTTTGTGCGTCTTGTAGTTTAGGAAAAAAACGGAAATCTAGGATTCTGCTAGGGTAACGTCGTTCTAGCAGGAAAGTTCTAAACGAATGATCGGAGAGAGAAATATTCTGAGGGGGCAGAGAGCTTAGAGCTGTGCATTGATCTGGGCCGGAAAGATCATTTGTGCGTCTTCAGGTTTTCGGGATATTGCATTTCCTGCTGGAGTAACGTTTTGCAAAATCGTGGATCTCCTAGACCCATCGTATGTGCGCCTGTAAGATAAATATACATGAGTAGCTATTCATTTGTGCCCATCTGTGCCATAATTAGATTTAAGAAAATATTTATAATTTTTAAGTAATCGCGTTGTCTTTGAAATCACGAAAAAAAATCATAGCGTCTAAATGAAAAGACGTGTAAGCTCGCTGAAAACTGTATTCGATTCTTCTATACACCTATAATAACCACAAAAAGTTTCTGAAGTGCACATGTATTCATTATTGAATAATATTACTAAAAGACAAAATTAGGTGACTTAACTTTGACGTCAACATACAAGAAACCGGCTCAACCCAATCAATGTGCGTGTGAACCAAAGATTAGTGTGTTCAGTCATATATTATCGTGGAAATTTTCAGTTCAAAATGTTAAGGATATAAGTAAATAAACACAGATCCAAAAACATATGAACAACGGCAGATTATCCGGCCAAATTAGAATGACTACAAAAAAGCGACGGTTTCATACATATCCATGACCTTCTCTATTGAGCGTATTATACCAAAGCTGTTGGCCGTACAGTCGCGATCAAACGTCTGTCGGCAATTCCCAACTGGGAATTCCCGACAAAGTTTGAGGAAATAATTAAAAAATCCTAACTATCCTATCCTAACTAATATTATTAATGCGAAAGTGAGTTTTTTTTGTTTATTTACTTGTTTGTTTGTTACCTCTTCATGTTTTATCTACTGAACCATTCTTCCTGAAATTTCGCATACACATAGTTATAAGTACTGAGAAGGGCATAAGATACCTAGGAAAAAGCACTGTTCCCGTGGGAAATTCACACAGGGCGAAGCCGCGGGCAAAAGCTAGTATGGATATAAAATGCACAGCACATGCACATAGTGGCCATATAAAATAAAAAAAGAGGGTTTTGATTTGGAAATTATTATTTTTATTCTCTTATAGGTAATTTTAATAGTAAATATTATGGCATCAAATCACAGATCAAACTACTACTGTGGACACTGGGAACAGTGCTTTTCCCGAGATGAAAGGTACCTTATGTCCTTCTCAATACTTCTAACTATGTGTATGCGAAATTTCAGGAAGACTTTCAGTAGATAAAGCATGAAGAGGTAACAAACAAACTGATTTGACACCGTAGATGCCTCGGTGGTCCAGTAATCAAAGCATAAAATATGTCTCATGATCTGCTGGGTACTTTATATATCTACCAAGCATATTTTGCGGAAAGGATTTCCAGTCTTATTGGGATATTGCATTTTTAAATCAACTGCTTAGCCGAAAACAAAAAATGACTCAATGACTTTGGACTGCACTTTTAGCTGTGGGTCTCGAACAATAAAATAATATTTACTTACTACTAAAGAAAACCAAATGCCTTCCTTTCTAACCATTGGTAACTTAAATATTTACTTACCATTGCAGATTATTCCAGTCCAATTTCATAAACTTTTAACGCAACAGGATCCAGAGCACTCCATAGCGTCATAACATACAACATGAAAAGATAACTCACTTCTAGTAAAAAGCAAAATACATCGCATTATTGAAAATATAATGACGATTATATGAAAATGAAAATGAAAAAGTTTTTTATTGACCCATTCTAAATTACATTCGCATTCAGGCGGAACCATCGCTCAACCAACTACCATCGAACTAGGAATTAACCTGTATCTCGAGTGGCAGAGGGCATCGCGAAGGACCCGCCGAAATGAGTACAATGGTAAATTATACCTAAATAGAAATGGTGGAAATGTATATAAAGTAAATGAATTCCATAATTCCCAAACTAGAAAAATCTGCATTTTGGGAATTAAAGTAATAGGTGGTTACAATTTATACATGCGATGTTAACTAAAGTGCACTTACAACTATTACTACAAAAAGTAGCTCTCCGCCGCCTTATGACTACAAAATATTATATTTTACGTGCAATAAAATATAGCTAGAAAGATAAATAAATATATAATAGGTTATTTTATTATTATCAAGGAAGTTTGGTTATTATCTGTATTGGTGGTCATTATGTGTGAGTCATTATGTTTGATATATCTATCTCTGTCCATACCATTTTGCTTACTAATAGTTATCTCACTTTCTTCACGCCAGCTAGACAAAGCGACTCCCTTCCTATTGTTTTTATTATCCGTAGGCAGAAAACTAATCCAACGTCATCGGGTGCCGCGTGGAGGAAGGAAACATCGGTCGGTGTGCAGAATTGTACGACTCGACATGGAAGAAGAACTTTTACAGTAGCTATAGCCGTATATATTTGTCCGTATATATATAGCCATGTAGCTAGTACATAATAGTGGTACCTAAATAAACTTTCACATTTAAAAACACATTTTGTATTTTTATAGTAGGTACCTAATCTACCTATTTCGACAAATACGGAACGCGACCTTAACTTTTATACAAATCCCTATTTAACAACAATACATATTTTTTAATTATTCCCACTATTTCCCACAAATAAAGTTACAGGTTGGCATTTGCTAATGAACGTTTAAATGCGACTGTACGAATAGCTTAGGTATAATACGTTCAATAGAGAAGGTTATCGGTATGTATGAAACCGTCGCTTTTTTGTAGTCATTCTAATTTGGCCGGATAATCTGCCGTTGTTCATATGTTTTTGGATTTGTGTTTATTTACTTATATCCTTAACATTTTGAGCTAAAAATTTCTACGATAATATATGACTGAACACACTAATCTTTGGTTCACACGCACATTTATTGGGTTGAGCCAGTTTCTTGTATGTTGACGTCAAACTTAAGTCACCTAATTTTGTCTTTTAGTAATATTATTCAATAATGAATACATGTGCACTTCAGCAACTTTTGTGGTTATTATAGGTATATAGAAGAATCGAATACAGTTTTCAGCGAGCTTACACGTCTTTTCATTTAGGCGCTATGATTTTTTTCGTGATTTCAAAGACAACGCGATTACTTAAAAATTATAAATATTTTCTTAAATCTAATTATGGCACAGATGGGCACAAATGAATAGCTACTCATGTATATTTATCTTACAGGCGCACATACGATGGATCTAGGAGATCCACGATTTTGCAAAACGTTACTCCAGCAGGAAATGCAATATCCCGAAAATCTGAAGACGCACAAATGATCTTTTCGGCCCAGATCAATGCACAGCTCTAAGCTCTCTGCCCCCTCAGAATATTTCTCTCTCCGATCATTCGTTTAGAACTTTCCTGCTAGAACGACGTTACCCTAGCAGAATCCTAGATTTCCGTTTTTTTCCTAAACTACAAGACGCACAAAAGTTTTATTCGCGGCACATGTACACTAGACTACGCACAACGTTTTGGTTCCATTCACTTACCTCCAGGACACACTTTCCTGCCAGGGTAACGCACACGGCCCGGATTTTTCGTTGACGGGGCCGATGGAAAAAAAAAATACCAACGGCCCCGGTGTGTTTTTTAAATGGGACCGATAGCATAAAAAAATTATAGCATACGCTCCGGTAGTGTTTAAAGGGGGGGAAATTGTGTATTATTTTATAGACTTTAAATATGAAAAAAAATTAAAAAAAGAGTTTGTATGTATTATTTAGGTCGACTGTTAGATAATGCTTCTGCATTAAGTCCACCTATTGTGCCATACATTGTGTTTGTACAATAAAGGTTAAATAAATAAATAAAATAAATATTATTGTTATCTTAATACTTGTACTATTATGTGTATGGGGGGGGCCTTTAAACACTACCGGAGCGTATGCTTTAAATTTTTTATGCTATCCGTCCCATTTAAAAAACACGCCGGGGCCGTTGGTAATTTTTTTTCCAACGGCCCCGTCAACGCAAAATCCGGGCCCGCCGGGCCCGTTGGAAAATTTTTTTCCAACGGCCCCGTCACCGGAGCAGGACCGCCGGGGCCGTTGGAAGTCACTCAGATTGTTTACATGATAGGACTGGTAAGAATAAATGGAGTTTACATCTCGCTCGCACAATGCAACGTTTTCATAGATTGATTCAAAAGGAAAAAAATAAAACCAAAATCTTACCATATTAATTTATTGTCGTTCAACAATCAACCACAATTTCCTCTTTGACCACATTAGCATCGCCTGCGGGAGCTAACGTCGTATCTATAATCGGAGCGGGGCTCTTATAGTACAAATTGCTTGCGTGGTGCTCCTTCAAGTATTCGCCGCCCATTTCGTAGTACTCCTCTTTGGTGATGCAGTAGCTTTCGAACTCGTTACTGCCCGCGAAGTCCCTCGCGCCGTACCAGGCATCCAGGCTTGCGTTCTGAGCCATCACAACTTTGTGTGTCGATTGGAATGGTCTCATTTCTAACAGTTCTCTTTCTAATCTTTCTTTCAAACCTGGAACAATAATAGTACATTACTGCCGCGGCCTATAATGACTACTTTGCTGGTCGCGCTGATGATGGGCGAGAGCGCAGCGTAGGTACGCTCCAGGCCGACACAGCGCGGTCAGCGTGCAGCACTTGATGGACGAGCTGAGATGTCGGCCGAGACCGTAGGTCGAGGCCTTTACAGTGAGGACAGCAAGGGCTGCAATGATGGCCAAGCTGGAAGGCCTAGAGCGTAGCTAGGCTAGCTCGAGGCAATCATTGCGTGACCAGCGAAGCAGTCATTGTGGGCCAAGGCTTGTATAGTGCTTTACTCAAAATTGCAAGTACCAAATCTAAATAAAACCAGCAAGTAATTTAAATAAAAATATATTAATTAACTAGAAATTTAATTAAAATGACAATTACGAAAAGTACAGTTACTAAAATTCAACACCGACTTTCCCGGATTGATGCACAAATTTTCCATATGACAGCTTATATTTTTCCTTTGAGTTTCGCGGTATCCAATTTTCATCCACTAATTTAGCTTCATCTTTAATGTCTGGCGGTGTTAAGTTAAACACATTGAATCACTAAATAAAAACAATATTTTCGCTGAACCGCGCTTTTGTTACTTCGTTTTTTTTATGGAATAAAATCTTTTTGTACCTATCTCTATGCTATCTCTATTAAATACAAACAGCTGTGTTTTAAATAAAATCTTTTTGCATTCGATTTTTAAAATGTTGAAACGTCAAAATAGCGGCCGACAAAGTTTTGCCGGCCTGTTAGAGCGGCCAGCAAAACTTTGTCGGCCGCTATTTGAAAACAGAACGGCAAAGTCGACTTTGCTCAAACAAGGTTATCAAAATAATGACCACATTACATACATTTTTGAGTAATAGTACATTACTGCCGCGGCCTATAATGAATACTTTGCTGGTCGCGCTGATGATGGGCGAGAGCGCAGCGTAGCTACGCTCCAGGCCGACACAGCGCGGTCAGCGTGCAGCACTTGATGGACGAGCTGAGATGTCGGCCGAGACCGTAGGTCGAGGCCTTTACAGTGAGGACAGCAAGGGCTGCAATGATGGCCAAGCTGGAAGGCCTAGAGCGTAGCTAGGCTAGCTCGAGGCAATCATTGCGTGACCAGCGAAGCAGTCATTGTGGGCCAAGGCTTGTATAGTGCTTTACTCAAAAATGCAAGTACCAAATCTAAATAAAACCAGGAAGTAATTTAAATAAAAATATATTAATTAACTAGAAATTTAATTAAAATGACAATTACGAAAAGTACAGTTACTAAAATTCAACACCGACTTTCCCGGATTGATGCACAAATTTTCCATATGACAGCTTATATTTTTCCTTTGAGTTTCGCGGTATCCAATTTTCATCCACTAATTTAGCTTCATCTTTAATGTCTGGCGGTGTTAAGTTAAACACATTGAATCACTAAATAAAAACAATATTTTCGCTGAACCGCGCTTTTGTTACTTCGTTTTTTTTATGGAATAAAATCTTTTTGTACCTATCTCTATGCTATCTCTATTAAATACAAACAGCTGTGTTTTAAATAAAATCTTTTTGCATTCGATTTTTAAAATGTTGAAACGTCAAAATAGCGGCCGACAAAGTTTTGCCGGCCTGTTAGAGCGGCCAGCAAAACTTTGTCGGCCGCTATTTGAAAACAGAACGGCAAAGTCGACTTTGCTCAAACAAGGTTATCAAAATAATGACCACATTACATGCATTTTTGAGTAATAGTACATTACTGCCGCGGCCTATAATGAATACTTTGCTGGTCGCGCTGATGATGGCCGAGAGCGCATCGTAGCGCAGCTCCAGGCCGACACAGCGCGGTCAGCGTGCAGCACTTGATGGACGAGCTGAGATGTCGGCCGAGACCGTAGGTCGAGGCCGACACAGCGAGGACAGCAAGGAGCTGCAACGATGCTGGAAGGCCAAGAGCGTAGCTGGAGGCTAGCTCAGAGGCAATCATAGCGTGACCAGCGAAGCAGTCATTGTGGGCCAAGGCTTGTATAGTGCTTTACTCAAAAATGCAAGTACCAAATCTAAATAAAACCAGCAAGTAATTAAAATAAAAATATATTAATTAACTAGAAATTTTATTAAAATGACAATTATGAAAAGTACAGTTACTAAAATTCAACACCGACTTTTCCGGATTGATGCACAAATTTTTCATATGCAAGCTTATATTTTCCCTTTGAGTTTCGCGGTATCCAATTTTCAATCACTAATTTAGCTTCATCTTTAATGTCTGGCGGTGTCAAACACATTGAATCGAAAGAATTTTCGCTTTGAGAGCTCATTTATAACCAAAAAGTCACTAAATAAAAACAAAAATTTTCGCTGAACCGCGCTTTTGTTACTTCTTTGTTTTTTTTAAGCAATGGTAGTTTTATAGAGATAGATTATTCCATATTTGGCTGTATACCAAATATGGAATAATCTATCTCTATAAAATACAAACAGCTGTGTTTTAAATAAAATCTTTTTGCATTCGATTTTTAAAATGTTGAAACGTCAAAACAGCGGCCGGCAATGTTTTGCCGGCCTGTTAGAGCGGCCAGCAAAACTTTGTCGGCCGCTATTTGAAAACAGAACGGCAAAGTCGACTTTGCTCAAACAAGGTTATCAAAATAATGACCACATTACATGCATTTTTGAGTAAAAAGAGATCTTGTCCTTGTGCAATCTCTGTAGCTACAACCTCCTAGTAGACTTCTCGGTAAAGGAAAACATCGTGAGGAAACCTGCATACTAGCTGACTATGTAAGTATGTAATACTGCTGCTGTCGCGTTCCTAAGCCATATAGCTAAAGGTATTCTAGAGAGCTCTTCGAGTGTTGTCTACAGTTCTTATACAAAACCACTACACATCTGCATAGAAGAGGGTGGTGGGGAACTGGGTTTTGTGAATGTTATACTGTCTTCTTTTCACAGATTGCTTGAAAAAATTATAAAATACCATTGTAAATAAACGTTATTTTATATAACTTTTACTCAAAAATGCATGTAATGTGGTCATTATTTTGATAACCTTGTTTGAGCAAAGTCGACTTTGCCGTTCTGTTTTCAAATAGCGGCCGACAAAGTTTTGCTGGCCGCTCTAACAGGCCGGCAAAACTTTGTCGGCCGCTATTTTGACGTTTCAACATTTTAAAAATCGAATGCAAAAAGACAACTGACTGAAAGACTTTAAAACACAGCTGTTTGTATTTAATAGAGATAGCATAGAGATAGGTACAAAAAGATTTTATTCCATAAAAAAAACGAAGTAACAAAAGCGCGGTTCAGCGAAAATATTGTTTTTATTTAGTGATTCAATGTGTTTAACACCGCCAGACATTAAAGATGAAGCTAAATTAGTGGATGAAAATTGGATACCGCGAAACTCAAAGGAAAAATATAAGCTGTCATATGGAAAATTTGTGCATCAATCCGGGAAAGTCGGTGTTGAATTTTAGTAACTGTACTTTTCGTAATTGTCATTTTAATTAAATTTCTAGTTAATTAATATATTTTTATTTAAATTACTTGCTGGTTTTATTTAGATTTGGTACTTGCATTTTGAGTAAAGCACTATACAAGCCTTGGCCCACAATGACTGCTACTTCGCTGGTCACGCTATGATTGCCTCGAGCTAGCCTAGCTACGCTCTGAGCCTTCCAGCTTGGCCATCGTAGCAGCCCTTGCTGTCCTCGCTGTGTCGGCCTCGAGCTGCGGTCTCGGCCGACATCTCAGCTCGTCCATCAAGTGCTGCACGCTGACCGCGCTGTGTCGGCCTGGAGCGTAGCTACGCTGCGCTCTCGGCCATCATCAGCGCGACCAGCAAAGTATTCATTATAGGCCGCGGCAGTAATGTACTATTATTTAACTTCTCTAAAAAAACCGGCCAAGTGCGAGTCAAACTCGCGCACCGAGGGTTCCGTACACGCAAAGCATCTCACATTATAGCTCTAACTAAAAGTCCCAACTAGTTTCAAAAACTAAACTTAACTTTGCAGTTCGATCCCTAAGACTCATACGGAATCCAGTGCAAAAATAAGTTTGTAACCCTTTTTTTAGACTTCCAAAAACATATTTACAATTTTCAGATTTATTCCTGTATAAGTACTGTTAAACCTTGCTTTTTGCCAAATTACATAATTTTAGGTCAACAGGAAGTACCCCATAGGTTTTGATTGCTGCCTAAAATCGCAAAATATGCGAAAATTCGCCACATATACGGTAATATCTCTTGATCGCGTTGACATATTTATTTGATTATTTTTTTACTGAAAGAGATCATGGATCCGAGTATTCGATATTAATTTCAACTCGATACCTTCAGGCGTTCCTGGGGGAAAAAAGTTTGACAGACAAATGGACAACAAAGTGATCTTATAAGGTTCCGTTTTTTACCTTTTGAGGTACGGAACCTAAAAAACTATGTCATTGGCGGACTTAAAGCCGGAGGCTTTTCTAACAGTCAACCAAGAGTTGATGCAGAGAGAAAGAGATAACATTTTGGGGTGAGTGCAAATGAGGAAGGGTCTATGCCTTATTACAATATTGGCTTTTGAGACAACTAAGGCACGATATAGCACGTATGTAATTAGTAGAATCATTGGTTGGTTTTCTGGGTATGTTGCCTAACCAATGAGGGTTATCGTATTTACGCTCACCAGTTGGCGCTACTGGCAAGTATGGTCATGTCAATATGGTAAAATACATTTGACAGACCATCAGACAGATGCCTGTCTTTAATCGTAGGTGCAGACATTTGATGGAATATTTGAACTGGTTGCGAGCAGCCGCCGGTGAGGAACACGTTGTTGGCGAGCAAAAGCTGGTCTTCGGGGGTGAAGTGCTTGAACACGTACTCCAAGGTCTCAGCCAGCCCTGCCTCCAGGTTGCCCATCATTGACGGCTGGAACATCAGCTCTGGCGCTCTGGAACCATTGCAACCTTCGATTAATTTCAGATCTTCATCGGCGAAAAAAAACTAAATATGCGTTACCTGAGTTACCTGACAGTGGTACGAGGTGCAGCTGATGGTGCTGGTGCGAGGGGGCTGGCTCGTGCTCCTCAGAGCCTCACTCCAGCTCCAGCACTGATGCTGTCACAACACACGTGGTAATGTTACCTGAGCGGCTCAATGGCGAGGTGCAGCTGATGGTGCTGGTGCGAGAGGGCTGCGGCTCGTGCTCCCTCAGAGCCTCCTCCAGCTCCAGCACTGATGCTGTCACAACACACGTGGTAATGTTACCTGAGCGGCTCAATGGCGAGGTGCAGCTGATGGTGCTGGTGCGAGGAGGGCTGCGGCTCGTGCTCCCTCAGAGCCTCCTCCAGCTCCAGCACTGATGCTGTCACAACACACGTGGTAATGTTACCTGAGCGGCTCTATGGCGAGGTGCAGCTGATGGTGCTGGTGCGAGGAGGGCTGCGGCTCGTGCTCCCTCAGAGCCTCCTCCAGCTCCAGCACTGATGCTGTCACAACACACGTGGTAATGTTACCTGAGCGGCTCAATGGCGAGGTGCAGCTGATGGTGCTGGTGCGAGGAGGGCTGCGGCTCGTGCTCCCTCAAGAGCCTCCTCCAGCTCCAGCACTGATGCTGTCACAACACACGTGGTAATGTTACCTGAGCGGCTCTATGGCGAGGTGCAGCTGATGGTGCTGGTGCGAGGAGGGCTGCGGCTCGTGCTCCCTCAGAGCCTCCTCCAGCTCCAGCACTGATGCTGTCACAACACACGTGGTAATGTTACCTGAGCGGCTCAATGGCGAGGTGCAGCTGATGGTGCTGGTGCGAGGAGGGCTGCGGCTCGTGCTCCTCAGAGCCTCCTCCAGCTCCAGCACTGATGCTGTCACAACACACGTGGTAATGTTACCTGAGCGGCTCAATGGCGAGGTGCAGCTGATGGTGCTGGTGCGAGGAGGGCTGCGGCTCGTGCTCCCTCAGAGCCTCCTCCAGCTCCAGCACTGATGCTGTCACAACACACGTGGTAATGTTACCTGAGCGGCTCTATGGCGAGGTGCAGCTGATGGTGCTGGTGCGAGGAGGGCTGCGGCTCGTGCTCCCTCAGAGCCTCCTCCAGCTCCAGCACTGATGCTGTCACAACACACGTGGTAATGTTACCTGAGCGGCTCAATGGCGAGGTGCAGCTGATGGTGCTGGTGCGAGGAGGGCTGCGGCTCGTGCTCCCTCAGAGCCTCCTCCAGCTCCAGCACTGATGCTGTCACAACACACGTGGTAATGTTACCTGAGCGGCTCAATGGCGAGGTGCAGCTGATGGTGCTGGTGCGAGGAGGGCTGCGGCTCGTGCTCCCTCAGAGCCTCCTCCAGCTCCAGCACTGATGCTGTCACAACACACGTGGTAATGTTACCTGAGCGGCTCAATGGCGAGGTGCAGCTGATGGTGCTGGTGCGAGGAGGGCTGCGGCTCGTGCTCCCTCAGAGCCTCCTCCAGCTCCAGCACTGATGCTGTCACAACACACGTGGTAATGTTACCTGAGCGGCTCAATGGCGAGGTGCAGCTGATGGTGCTGGTGCGAGGAGGGCTGCGGCTCGTGCTCCCTCAGAGCCTCCTCCAGCTCCAGCACTGATGCTGTCACAACACACGTGGTAATGTTACCTGAGCGGCTCTATGGCGAGGTGCAGCTGATGGTGCTGGTGCGAGGAGGGCTGCGGCTCGTGCTCCCTCAGAGCCTCCTCCAGCTCCAGCACTGATGCTGTCACAACACACGTGGTAATGTTACCTGAGCGGCTCAATGGCGAGGTGCAGCTGATGGTGCTGGTGCGAGGAGGGCTGCGGCTCGTGCTCCCTCAGAGCCTCCTCCAGCTCCAGCACGCGCTCGCCGTCCGCCTCAGAGTCAGAGTCTGCTTCGCGGCTGATGCTGTAACGGGAGAGGAAATTGTTTATTTACTTTGTCCAATATGTTCGTCGTAATATCTCTTACTTTAATAATCGCAGTAAGAGAAGGAGTAGATGCTGAAGGTGGCTACGGATGGACAATGTTAAATCCAACACGTTAAACGCAAATATTGTATAACAGCACTCACAACACAAACAATACCCAATATCGTTTCACAGGTTTTTGGGGGTCCTAAAAAAAAAGTGTCCGCTACACGAAACTTGAAGACTGAAAATGGTCATGCAAGACATTTACAAGTAATTAATTTCTCCGAAACGTCTCTAACGATTTTGACGAATTTTCGTATTGATCTAAGTAAGTGTCATCTCTGCGATACTCCATTTTTACATTAAAAATTACCAATCGCCCAGCTAGTGATCCTAATATCTAAATATTAACTTATATTATAAATGCGAAAGTGAGTTTGTTTATTTGTTTGGTGGTTTCTTCACGCTTTATTTACTGAACCAATCTTCCTGAAATTTCGCATGCACATAGTTAAAAATACTGAGAAGGACATAGAAGGACCTTTCATCCCGGGTAAATGCAGGGAAATTCAAGCGGGCGAAGCTGCGGGCAAAAGCTAGTAAATATATAATGAGGTCTGCCTGACCTCTTGTAGGCGTCCCAGTCAGAGTCCTGGTTGCCGAAGTCGTCGCCGGCGGCGGCGAGGCGCGAGATGACGCGCATGCGCTCGGCCGCGGCCGCCGTGCGCCGCTTCAGCATGGCCGCGCGCCGCGCGCGCCTGGCCTCGCGACGTGTCACCAACTCACGGTACTACCACATCATCAATACATATGGAAATCGGAAGAGATTATGTGGCATCGTATATAAAACAAAAATTGCTGTATTTTTATATTGTATTAAATAAATACATAAACATAATGTTACGAAAACGCACCGGCGAAGTCTAGAAAAGTACACAAATACTGGAATGTTCTAGACTTGTGCTTCGTGAACCCTCTTAGAAATGATCGGCGGTGCAAGCAATAATGAGCCTTGCATGTTCCGTACGGATAAGGTTCATAGTCGCTTGCAACGTAAGAAAAAAGGACAGCCATGTGTGAGAACGGATAGCAATATACTCGATAGTTCGATACAGTTCGGCCGCGAACGTTCGAGAAGTAGCTCGAGGAATTGGCTGGCCTATAGCGCGCGATTGTTCGGCGCCGTGGGAGTTCATCTTTAGACGACTAAGTGAAAGATCGAAGAGATACAAGTGCGAAATAATAAGTGACGACTCTGGCGATTAATTACTGGACTCTGATCATAGTGTTTGGACAATTTGGACATCGTCGTGAGGAAACCCTTGTAGCTTAAGTGTGGTGTACTGAATAAAGTCTCATCAGTGTCATCAGGTGTTTTTATCCAAATCCACGGACCAGTAGCCGGTAACAATAATAAAACTAAGTGGTCTGTGTCTGTACATAGTAGATTTTTAAGAAAAAAACTATGAGGAGTCTTCTTGGGGCCAATAGAAGCCAAAACCATTTTTTGTAGAATTTTTGTCTCTCTGTCTGTATGTTTGTACGCGCATCACGGAAAAACTACTGGGCCAAATTTGATTCGGTTTTCACTATTGTATTATAGAAGGTCTAACTTAAAATCTGGCTTAAGTTTCATCTTGATACGCCGCTTAGAATCTGAGATATGCGCGGACGAAGTCGCGGGCACGGACTAGTACATACTACATTCAATAATCAGGTAACAACAGAACCGCATCGCAGCACGCCAGAGCTTAGACTGAGTCATGATGACGTTTGCGTTTGCACATGATGTATTCATGGCCTAAGGTCATTACGCCGGACTGCCACAACAGAGGACCCGGGTTCAATCCCCCGGTCGGGTCAAAATGGAAAATGATCTTTTTCAGATTAACCTGGGTCTTGGATGTTTATCTATATGTATTTGTTATAAAATATACTTAGTATCGTTGAGTTACCATCCCATAACACAAGTCTTGAACTTACTTTGGGGCTAACTCAATCTGATTTGTCTGTAAACATTTATTTATTCATGTATCACTTTGCCGACGCGTGTCGTTCCATGATATGAACTGTTTTCTCGACACACTACTGTTATCAAATTTTAAAACAAACTCCATAGTTAAGTTATTCTCCGTCATTTATGTCTTTAATTTGATTTGTTAAGTTCGCGGTCACAGTATTGTAAAGTTAATTTTTATTGTTATTTAAATTTTTTGTATAACAAACAAAAGTTACCTTGGTCCTTGTATCATTGAGCCATTGTTGGAAAGCCTCGGGGTCGGAAGGTGGTTGCATCCGGCCCGTGGGTCGCGATTCTAAATTTTCTTCTGCGTTTGCTGCGGCTAAGATACGCTGCTTGTTTTTCTCTATTTTAGTGTTCACGTTTGCTATTTGACGCTGAAAATTCACTTATAATAATTTTTTCTCTAAAATTATAATAACTGTTTTAATAGAAATGTTATGTTTTTTCCTTCGCTAGAAACATAATTTTATTGTTCTATGCTACCCAAAAAAGAAATCTATAACAAATCCATTAAAGGTAAGTGCTTGATTTACCTGCAGATCTTCGTAACTTTTTATATCAAAACCTTTGATAGCTTCGTTGAATTCATCAGTATCTCCATCTTCTATCATGTCCTATAAAGCAAACAAGAGAAAAAATATTTTGAATAGGAAAAGATATTAACATGGAGTCAGAAACTAAAAATTCTATCAAAATAGTTAATTTACCTGTATAGCTAGCAACTGATTTAGCATTTCTTCGTCTTCTGCTAATCTTTCTTCTCTTTTCCTTGCATTAATTTCTAACAGTCTCCGCGCCATTTCTTTCTTACGCTCTTTCTGTTGTTCAGCTGTAAATGTTTGAAAAGGCTATAAATATTGATAGTGTTTAAATTATGTTGACTTTCCTATGTCGTCACACCCCGGACACTTCATACAACGCTCGCAAATTTACTACTACATAGGCAAATGACGTTTGTACACGCGCAAATGTGTGCGTGAAATTTAGAAGGGCTGCTTGCGTGTCGTGGTTATCAATCAAAATGGCGCGAAAAGTGCGCAGGTTTCGCACCAGCTCTGGTTGAAGCACAGGGCCGACGCTCCATAGAAACGGGGCGTCAAATATACCTACTACTACTACAAATAAAACTGTATATCCGTGAACAGTTCAGTTACACGTCAATGTTGATGTCTACAACAAAGTGCAAGGTGGGGTGCGGTATTTAAAATGAGTGCAGGGCGGTGAGTGGCCATTCTGTATATTAGTACTATTACTTATTCTGTGCTATGAATTAAAAAAGGAGTTCAAACCAGTCAATCCAGAAGAGCTAGCAGACTGCACAAACGGGAGCTGCACCCTTTTCACATTGGCCTCATAGTAGTCCGGGTTGGCCCACCTCTTGATCTCGTCCTGGTAATCCAGGGCTATGGAGCAGTGTTCATGGAGGATCTCCTCAGCCCGGGACATTGTGATTGCGTTAACGTGAACGGGATATTTCAGTTGGAGAAGCTTATGCAGGTATGTTACCATTTCACTGCCACCTGTGATTTATCATTAAAAAGCATTTTGAATATTTTTAGTCCACCAAATTGAATAAGAGAGATTCAAAATTCAATTATCATTTATTATTAAATCTTAATGATCAGTAGTTTGAAGAAAATTTCAAGACAAAAAAAATTTAATCTTCTTTCCTTAAAAAAATCAGAAAAAAATAAAGCTGGAGGACAAACCATTTATGGTTTATAAGGTTTTTTTTTTTTGAATCTAATTTTTGTTGAGGCTTCAGTCGCGTGATGCGACTATGCCAGCCTCATAGGGAACTTCCGTGTTGACTTATCTTTGGACCATTACAGCTCTCCAAAAGGAGTACAAGAATTTGGCCTCTGGTTTATAAGGTAGAAGTGAAAACTTAATTAAGGTCACTTGGTCAACTGGGACCAACTTTAGCAGAGAGTTTCACCTCATTTTCATTCTATACCCACAAAATAAAGAGCTTAGAAAATCTAAAGAAACTATATTTACCCAAGTTGATTCTCCTAGCATGTTCCGCAACGACATTTCCTCTGATGACCGGTATAATGTGTATGGTGTGATAACCACAGTTTACAATAAGAGCTGTGTCACCAATATCATTCCGATACATACTGAAAAGGGAGTCTACTCCATAGCTCACTGCTGGCACTCCGTAGCCTTCAAAAAGAAGCTCAGACATCACTGAAAACCAAGAATTATTTTATTTCAAACCAGTATTTTGCCACAGAATAGCACATACTAACTTAGGTACTTTTTATTATCCCCAAATTCTACGCAAAGCCCAGGGACCCAGTAAATTCATAAATAGAAAAGTTAAGAAAAACGAACATTGCCTGCAGTAGTTTGGTGTGACAAAAGCTTCAGTCATCACAATGGGATGAGGAACACTGCCTTCATTGTCAATGCCGAGATGGGAGAATATGTAGTCACAAACTTGTTCCTGGGCCTCAAAATGTGTCACCACATTTTTGTCAAACTGCGTTTTCAACTGAAACCTGGAAATGATTTAAAAAATTAAAACACGTTTCATTTGATTGCAGATAATTATGTTCAATTTGTTTGCCCAAAAGCATCGAAACACAATTACGACGTAGTACATAACATCTCAATAGTCTAAACCATGTCTAAAGTAACAGTATGTTGGTCAAATCGTTTGGATGATCGCCTGTGACAGTGACTGTTTTAGAAAGTTCCCAGGTTCAAATCCTACTTGTGTCTCATGAGTTTGTATACTAATCTAATAATTTTATAGACTGCCACTTGCTTCTGGTGAAGGAAAACATCATGAGGAAACCTGCTCTCAAGCTGATGATTTATGTGCGTGTGTGTAATGGAGAAGGGAAATGGCAAAAGTTCTGCATTATCAATGCATATGCGTGTTACATTTACCTGACGGCTTCTATATTGATTATATCATTTCCTATTTGAATAGGCGGAGTTACAGGAGGTTCGGCATCCTTTTTACACCGGTCTTTGCGAGGCCGGGCTATTAGGTTTTTAAATATTAAATGTGGTTCGTCATATATTGACCACCCAACCCTACACTGATACGAACCTAGAACAACAAAATTAGAGGAAAAAGATTAGCATGGTAAAACCAATTCGTGTTTATCAACCAAGTTGTTTTAATGTTAGGAATCTATTATCTTACCATTGTCAATTACTAAAGGTATATGGCCTAGTTTTACTGTTGGCTCGTATTCGTAGACAATATCGGGAACAGTTTTATAATCTTTCAAAACCAAAACATCCTCCATTTCATTCAAAATTACTTATAAACTGTAGTAAACACAAAATCCAGCGTACGTAGCACAAACTAAATAGAGAACGTAGTCCACCCAAAACACCAAAAATTATACAATACACTGTCATTTTGACAAATGTCAAAGTGACAGTTGGTTATACAGTGTCTATGGTGGGCATTTCATTTCACTACCAACATAACCAAAATATTTAAGGTAAAGTTTCATAGCGCAAAGCCTAGTAGACGGATAGTAGCAGTAGTAGTACGTAGCAGTAGTAGCATAGTACCAATAACCAGTAAAGTTATGGAAGTCTCGGAAGTTAGAAGTTTTTTTTAGACTAAAAGAGACCTTATCAAAATCACAGACTAGTAAAAAAATTAATTAATACTCTTTACTTTTTAAATTATTTTCTTTTCAACTTTGTCGGAAATACCCAAGGAATACAATATATCCTGAATTTTCATTTTGCGAAGCGGTAGTTTTGAGACCTGGGTCATATGGGTTTGGTGCTTCGAGCAACAAGGACTTCCGCGCGGCCCGGAAGGGAGGCGCCATAGATGTCTTTCCCCTCTGGCAAAGCTTAGGTCCAGGTGGACTTGAGCGTTTATAAAAACTGTTTGCATTCGGACTTTTCGCTAGACAGAATCCATCAGTCAGTGTGAATGACACATAGGCCGCAATACAAAAAATTCCGAATTGTTCAATTTTGTGCTGCAAAAAGAGGTCTGGGACATCTATTTTACAGAAAGATGGTGTTACATTTCTCTAGTAAGTAAATTCTTATCATATGATTATAAATTAAACAAAAATTCATACATTTTATTATAATGTCATTGTTGGATTTGTTTACCAACATCAGTCCAGTCGCCTATAGAAACACGGATTTGTCGAGTGATAATTCCGTTCAACATCTAGATTTAGTGATGTTACTTTGCTTACATTGTGTGTTGTAGTCCTGTATCGATAAACTGCGATAGATGTAGTTTTAAATTGTTGTATGTTGTAACGTGTATTTTCTTATTTTTTTACAGCTTTCCTAAAAATACCTACTTAGAGATGTGTGTATGGAAAAACTAGTGCAACAACTAGCAAACCTGGGATGCCAAAAAGACAAGTCCCGTTTGTTTAGCTCATTATAAGGCATCTGATTTCCACGAATGGTGTTAGTCAGCTCGGATGAACAAGACTAAATTGAACAAGAGAAAATTATTAGAAATAGTTAAGTTATATTTAGATAATTTAAATTTTATAAGTATTCCTTTCTTGTCTTTGTGGTACTTAACTAATAAACGTGATAACTTTGCAACTGTGATTTTATTTATTACTAGCTTTCGCCCGCGGCTTCGCCCGCGTGGATTTCCCACGGGAACAGTGCTTTTTCCCGGGATGAAAGGTACCCTATGTCCTTTTCCGTATTTCCAGCTATGTGTATGCGAAAATTCAAGAAGATTGTTTCAGTAGATAAAGTGTCAAAAGGAACAAACAAACAAACTCACGTTCGCATTTAATATGTAGTTAGGTTATGCTAATTCTGCGAAGTGCACCAATTGCGAAAACCACCATTTGTTCGAGTGTACGTTTTGCGAAGTGTTCATTCTACGTCAGACCCACAGATAGAATCACTAGTGTATAAAAAATGCAAATTACTGCTAGAGCCCCGGGTATGTCATTTATAAGAACGTATCCATATTTCCATACCTCCTTAGCAATAAATATTATAAATGCGAAGTAATACTGTTATACTCAGACATCCACAGATTTTATTAAAGCTATTGATTTTAACAAATAAATATTTCTATTTCTATTGATTATATAGTTTAAGGCCCGAGAAATTCGATAAATTATAATTCATCGATAATGCAGAATTACATTTTTTCCATTCACTATTGAAAACAAAGTCAAAAATATGTTAATGTGTGTTCTGCTGTCTTATATTCGTACACAAAAATCTGACGGGTGGCACAATAGACAGAGTGTCTATTGTGCGGGTGGTGACAGATTTGTCAATGTATTGTTTTATTTTTCATATGTGGTGTCGTAATTTGTCGTAATTACAGATTTTCATTATGTATGTGTGTACCGAACAGCGCATGCGTGAATTTCCTCCCCCGCAAAAAATGCCAGAAAGATTTGAATTTAAACATGTCGCTATGGCTTTACTCCCTCCGTAAGGAGTCCGTGTTGCTCTATGGTTTGGTGATATCCACGCGTTGCTAAGAATAAGTAAGTAAAAATGCTTTATTGCACCGAAACACGTAAAGAATACAAATTGAGACTTATAATAGGTAAAATATATAAAATAGGCGGCCTTATCGCAAGTGCAGAATAAGCGGGATTTGACTAGCGATGTGCCGCTGAAAAAAATTCCTGTTCCCGAAAATTTCTTCCCTTGAAAATTTTCAGAAATTCCTCGGGTTTTTAGAAAAAAATTCCGTTCTCGAGAATATTTCCGAGTAATTTTCAGTATCAACTTGTAATATTATGATTTGTAAAAATTGTAAGCATGCATGGCATGATCAATTACATGATCTAAATGAGAAGAGGAAATAAAAATATTGAGTGACTTCCAACGGCCCCGGTGGCGGGGCCGTTGGAAAAAAAATCTCCAACCGCCCCGGATTTTGCGTTGACGGGACGGGGGGTTGGAAAAAAAATTACCAACGGCCCCGACGTGTTTTTTTAATGGGACGGATAGCATAAAAAATTTAAGCATACGCTCCGGTAGTAGATATTGAAATCGGTGATTATTAATACTGTTTACGGAGTAAAAATACAACAGAGACAGTAAGATATTTAGTAGTTGACAGTTTATGTTAATACTTGTACAAAATATAAAACAAACATCATGTATTTTATTTTCTTATATATATGATTGTTGATACCTAATTGATATTTATTTTTTATCAACAAAATAACAATGTTACATACATACTTTTTTTTAAATTTAATTTCATATATAAGGTCTACAAAATAATACACAATTTCCTCCCCTTTAAACACTACCGGAGCGTATGCTATATTTTTTTTGCTATCCGTCCCTATAAAAAAAACACGCCGGGGCCGTTGGTTATTTTTTTTCCAACGGCCCCGTCAGTGCAAAATCCGGGCCCGCCGGGGCCGTTGGAATTTTTTTTTCACCGGGGCCGGCCCGCCGGGGCCTTTGGAAGTCACTCAAAATATTGAAACATTTTGAAAACTATTTCATAATTAGCTTTATTCACAATACTGACATAACTTTTTAGTCATATTCCGCAGTTCACTACACAATTTCTACTGTATTTCAGTAGGCTTGCTTACCTACTATAAAGTTCTTCATATATTACGTCATAATTCATAAAATTTAGTAACTAAAAAATCAAAGGAATGTGGTAATCAACTGTGAAAAAAAAAAACAAATATTTGTTCTTTAAACATATCTGAATGAATATTATTTACAACAACAGTAGTATCTGATATATCAATATATAATAAAATAAACAATGAATTGCTGAAGCGATCGCTCGTAATACCATTCTAATTCAATATCTGTAAATATTATACTTATTTATGAAGGAAATAACATTTTATCATTTAAATTAGTGGCACACTATATACACGTGTTTCAAGCTTACGGATCGCTGCAAGAACCTTCAGCATCCTAGACAACAATAACAACAAATATAATCAATTTGTAATAATATAACATTAGGCTTTAGCTCCGACGACCGTGCCGGCTTGTTTGTCTATCTGTTCCTTTTCCAGTTGTTTGCCGAGGTATTCCCTGAAAGATTAAATAATATCATGTAAATTTCTGATTTTTGACATTTCACCCAATCACTACAAAATGATTCCATCAGAAAGCCCACTATTCAGCTAAGCGTGGCCTTTGAGTCTCGCAACTCTTGGCTCTGACTACCCCATAAGGGATAAAGACGTGACTCTATGTATGTATGTATGTACTACAAAATGATACGCACTTTTTATTTTTATTTAGCTAATAGGTCACATTGCTGGGCAAAAGCCTCCCACTTATCTCTCCAACTACCCACTATCGCTCGCTAGCTCCTGCCACCGCCTATCAAAGGCCGTCCAAAAGCTACGAACTATTGGTCAATATTTCCAATTTTTTATCACTTCAGATAGAGGGCGTTTGTCCGAACGCCAAGAAACAATACAGGTGATGTTATCAACTCAACGCAAATAATACATAGGAAAAAAATATCAGGCGTGATAATAAATTTCTATGTATTAATTTCCAGTAAAAAATATAAATGCAAAAATCATGGCTCAGCAGGTACATCACGCGCTGCTTGCCGCCCAGCTGTTCGATGGTGCTGCATCAACCATTACAATTACAACACAATCACAATATATATATTTTTATCTACACTCATGTCGAAATATTCCAATTACGAATTTGAAGATGGTTTTATAAAGACGTACTTTATCAACGCACATACATAAAATTAAAAAATAAAAGTCCTTATAGTACCGCTAGCGGTATCATAAAATAACTTTTTAATTTTTATAGTACACTTTTACTTTTTAATTTATTAATTTAGGCTATGGTTTTAGGCTGAATGTAAAAAAGAGGCGCACGCATGCGCAGTTTAAACTTGTGAAAAAAGTGGCCCACGCATTTGTAGTTTGAACTTAATTTCCCGCTATTAATTTTTTCTTTCTTACCTAGCTACTTTGTTTAATTTTAATTGTTCTTATGAGTGAAGATAAAGTAGTGTATGCACGTACATAATAAGGCATTAAAACACTTGTGTGATGTTATTATGAAACTCGCCTCTTCGGCTCGTTTCAAACCACACTCATGTTTTAATGCCTCTCATTATGTATCAGTTGCATAAACTACTATTTTGAGTTCGTAATATTTTTGCGTTGCAATCGCACCTTCATACTACTCTCTGTTGGTCTAATGGTTGACTCATTTGTACATAATTTTTATAATTTGTGCAATAAAGTTTTTAATAAATAAATAAATATACTGACCAGTTGTGGACCATCAGTTTCTGCACGGCCAGCAGCGCCTCGTAGCGCACGTTGGGGTCCTCGTGGCTCAGCAGGTGCATCACGCGCTGCTTGCCGCCCAGCTGCTCGATGATGCTGCATCAACCATCAAACACAATCACAATATACTGACCAGTTGTGGACCATCAGTTTCTGCACGGCCAGCAGCGCCTCGTAGCGCACGTTGGGGTCCTCGTGGCTCAGCAGGTGCATCACGCGCTGCTTGCCGCCCAGCTGCTCGATGATGCTGCATCAACCATCAAACACAATCACAATATACTGACCAGTTGTGGACCATCAGTTTCTGCACGGCCAGCAGCGCCTCGTAGCGCACGTTGGGGTCCTCGTGGCTCAGCAGGTGCATCACGCGCTGCTTGCCGCCCAGCTGCTCGATGGTGCTGCATCAACCATCAAACACAATCACAATATACTGACCAGTTGTGGACCATCAGTTTCTGCACGGCCAGCAGCGCCTCGTAGCGCACGTTGGGGTCCTCGTGGCTCAGCAGGTGCATCACGCGCTGCTTGCCGCCCAGCTGCTCGATGGTGCTGCATCAACCATCAAACACAATCACAATATACTGACCAGTTGTGGACCATCAGTTTCTGCACGGCCAGCAGCGCCTCGTAGCGCACGTTGGGGTCCTCGTGGCTCAGCAGGTGCATCACGCGCTGCTTGCCGCCCAGCTGCTCGATGGTGCTGCATCAACCATCAAACACAATCACAATATACTGACCAGTTGTGGACCATCAGTTTCTGCACGGCCAGCAGCGCCTCGTAGCGCACGTTGGGGTCCTCGTGGCTCAGCAGGTGCATCACGCGCTGCTTGCCGCCCAGCTGCTCGATGGTGCTGCATCAACCATCAAACACAATCACAATATACTGACCAGTTGTGGACCATCAGTTTCTGCACGGCCAGCAGCTCCTCGTAGCGCACGTTGGGGTCCTCGTGGCTCAGCAGGTGCATCACGCGCTGCTTGCCGCCCAGCTGCTCGATGGTGCTGCATCAACCATCAAACACAATCACAATATACTGACCAGTTGTGGACCATCAGTTTCTGCACGGCCAGCAGCGCCTCGTAGCGCACGTTGGGGTCCTCGTGGCTCAGCAGGTGCATCACGCGCTGCTTGCCGCCCAGCTGCTCGATGATGCTGCATCAACCATCAAACACAATCACAATATACTGACCAGTTGTGGACCATCAGTTTCTGCACGGCCAGCAGCGCCTCGTAGCGCACGTTGGGGTCCTCGTGGCTCAGCAGGTGCATCACGCGCTGCTTGCCGCCCAGCTGCTCGATGATGCTGCATCAACCATCAAACACAATCACAATATACTGACCAGTTGTGGACCATCAGTTTCTGCACGGCCAGCAGCGCCTCGTAGCGCACGTTGGGGTCCTCGTGGCTCAGCAGGTGCATCACGCGCTGCTTGCCGCCCAGCTGCTCGATGATGCTGCATCAACCATCAAACACAATCACAATATACTGACCAGTTAGGTGCATCACGCGCTGCTTGCCGCCCAGCTGCTCGATGGTGCTGCATCAACCATCAAACACAATCACAATATACTGACCAGTTGTGGACCATCAGTTTCTGCACGGCCAGCAGCGCCTCGTAGCGCACGTTGGGGTCCTCGTGGCTCAGCAGGTGCATCACGCGCTGCTTGCCGCCCAGCTGCTCGATGATGCTGCATCAACCATCAAACACAATCACAATATACTGACCAGTTGTGGACCATCAGTTTCTGCACGGCCAGCAGCGCCTCGTAGCGCACGTTGGGGTCCTCGTGGCTCAGCAGGTGCATCACGCGCTGCTTGCCGCCCAGCTGCTCGATGATACTGAGGATTTGACAATAACACAATTAATAACTCGAGAATCAGAACGACAAAAATAACTAATTACTGTCGACTACAATATTTATAAAAAAATTGATTAAAAAGAAAAAAAAACTGTGTTGTGAATGTCTAAACAGCCGGTGAGAAATAAAATAAAAAAAATCAAAGCGGAAAGGGCCCAGGAGCGGTGAACTGTCCCAGCCGCCTGGTGTGTTCCATATTCTAAATTAAAAAAAGAATAATTTTATCGGAATCTTATTTTTTCTACTTTTCTCTAAATATGTCTGAGTTGCCATGGCGGCCGAAAGGGAAATCTCGCTTTTATTGGCAATAATATTGAAAATTATCATTTTTTATATTGCATATTCGAAATGAAAAGTAGTGTTCAGCCCGGGTGAAAGTCAATAATTCGTACTCTGATTATGGCCAACATTTTTCTTTCAATATAAAATACTAGCGCCCTGCTCCGGCTTCGTTCGGTACATACACAAATTGTACCGATCGGTCACTGAATTTAGTATAATGTAGATTTTAGTGGTTCCGAAAATTTTTACAAATATCACAAACACTTCCTCTATATAATATTAGCAGTGATATTAGTATGAAGTATGACAATTTACATACTTCTTGCCGCGCGGATAGTGCCGCACGTACTCGCCGACGTCGTAGCAGGCGACGGCGAGCACGACGGGGTCCGTGCTCTTCTCCAGCAGGTGCACGAGCGTGCGCAGCAACTCCTGCCCGCGCTCGTTCAGCCGCGCCGCGTTCTCGCGCCAGAACTTGGCCGACTTGTGCACTGGGGACCACTCCAGCCTGGAAAATGGGGGATACTATTGCTTTATGTTCGTGGCCATGTAACATTAAACATGCTAATTATTTAAAAATAAAAAAACCACGACTGACATCTTACATAGCATAAGTCACTCGGAGGAATGCAAGAAATCTAACAATAAATCTCACATCAAAATCTGGTAAGACGTTCAGGACTTATGGTGGAAAACATACCACTCCTTTTGGTCAGTCGTGTAAAAAAAAAGAAATAGGTTTCTTTTGAGCACTACACTATCTAATCGTTTGCAGATATTGATAAATATTGCACGATGGAGAATGAATTAATATTTTTCAGATGTCCCATCCAATTCCTGACTAATCGTCTATTACAAGCTTTTTCAGAAGCATTCCGCTTGTCCTACAAAGTTGAAATTCTACATGTGACTACAATTGCAATGGCAATGTATTATTATGATGTGATAAATAATGGTCCTAGATAGAGAGGACCGATCAGCAATCTGGAGCTCGCACTGGCATCCCCAATTACAAATAGTATAGTACTAACCGCCCACTCTTGACCTCTGTAGCGTACTGGTCAAAGGAGCTGAGGTCCTGCACGGAGGCCTGCAGCCGCTCGTTGAGGTACTCCACGTCGTTCATGATGTCCTCTTCTGAGCGCTTCTGCTCTAGAATCGACAGCTGCTTTAGCACCTGAACTGCACCATATCAACACTCACCGGCCACTTTTGACCTCTGTAGCGTACTGGTCGAAGGAGCTGAGGTCCTGCACTGAGGCCTGCAGCCGCTCGTTGAGGTACTCCACGTCGTTCATGATGTCCTCGTCATCCGAACGCTTCTGCTCCAGGATCGACAGCTGCTTCAGCACCTTGAACTGCACCATTGCACTGAGGCCTGCAGCCGCTCGTTGAGGTACTCCACGTCGTTCATGATGTCCTCATCTGAACGCTTCTGCGGATCGACAGCTGCTTCAGCACCTACCTGCAATGTTAAATGATGCATATGTTACTAATGATGTCAAATATTTTTAATCGATAAAATTTCTTCCTGGATTTCAGACTAGATTCCTCCTCATGGCAGGAGGCGGCCGGGTCGACCACGGATGCGCTGGTGCGACGAATTGAAAAGGTTCGATAAAGGGTGGCGCGATAGAGCCTTGGATCGGGAGTCTTGGAAGAGGGAGAGAGAGGCCTTTGCCCAGTACTGGGACATTAATGGCTTTTAAATAATAATAAAAAATAAAAAAAATTCTTAAAAATAACTGACCGCATACGTAATTCGCTCCAAAACTGATGTGGGGAGACAGGCAACAAAACTCAAATGGGATTTGGCAGGCCATTTTTTTTATTTATAAAAGTTGGGTTTGCTCTTGACCACAATCTTGCCCGAGGACAGAGTTGTTTGCAAGATGCTGCAGGACAGGTGGACTATAACCACAGAATGAGTTCCTGTTGGTTGCCGTAAAAAAAGGGGCCGCCCCAGAGTGAGAATGTTTCTCCGCCAACAGCGGGTTGAAAGTGATAACAATTACCTGCTGGTCCTCAGGCTTCTCGATGAGGTTCTTGAAGACAGCCAGCACGATGCGAGTCACGTCCTTGACGGAGTCGCTCAGGATGTCGGCGAGGATCGGGATGGCATTGAACTTGTTTATCTTCTCCGCCAGCAGCGGGTTGAAAGTGATAACAATTACCTGCTGGTCCTCAGGCTTCTCAATGAGGTTCTTGAAGACAGCCAGCACGATGCGAGTCACCTTCTCCTTGACGGAGTCGCTCAGGATGTCGGCGAGGATCGGGATGGCATTGAACTTGTTCATCTTCTCCGCCAGCAGCGGGTTGAAAGTGAGCACCCAGAGGCAGAACACCAGTTGGTATTGGACCTGAAATTTTTATTATACTAGTTGCTTGATTTTTCAGCGAGATTGGTGAAGCGTTGCTTTAGACAGGAATAAGCAAATTGTCCTAAGCTATTGTATTCCTTTTTATATTCATGATGCAATAAAGAGTTACTTTACTTACTTAATGGGGGAGACCTTTTCGTAGCAGTGAGACAACATAGGTTAAATAAACAAAAAACTAGCTGCGACCTTAGGAGCTTAGAGATACGATAAAGTACCGTGTGCTATTCCCGGTATTATTCTACCCGGTGGTGATTGAATAACAAACTAGCGTGATTGCGCTAGGGCATGTGAACAATGTAAACACTTTAGAGACTGCTTGCTACTACGCTTGTTTCCCGTGGGGATAGGCAGAGACTGTAGACATGTATATATGTTATCTTTGACTTCCTAAAGTATGCCTGAATGTAGCTAATATACCTGGAAGTTGACCCTGGAAGCGAGGATGGTGAGGAGCGTGGAGATGCCGTCGACGGACAAGAACGCGAAGCGGTACTCGTCGACGCGCAGCATCATCTGCAGGCAGCGCGCCACTGACTGGATGTAGTCGTTGTTCTGTTGCCAACATTACAGAAATAATTTTACAAACACTGGCCGGAATTCTGATGAACGAAAAAAGTGGACGCATTATTTAAAAATTATACACTAAATACAGAATTGAAAATTAGAAATGTCAGTAAATAATAGGTAGGACAGAACGATTTTGAATAAAAATAAGAATATTATTGAATGTAATTTAAATATTGTACAATGATCTTTCAAATGTAACTTTTAAGACAGGACACATTAAACTTGTTATAAAAAAATATTTTAAGAAATATCTGTTTAATTTACCAAGATACTTACCTCAAAAAGCTAAAACATGTAACAACAAATAGTTAGCATTTCATTCGTAAGTTTTGAAATATTTCAGATTAACACAAAATAAATTATAACAATATATTTTACAATTAAGTATATAGATCATTAATGTTAAAATAACATACATTTGTCTTTCTAGAGTAGCAGTATATTCCACGAAGCATAATTTAATGCATTTGCTGTATAACAAAGCTTCGCCATATGTGAGAACATGGAAACAATGCATATTATTAGTTACAAAGCATTAGGAGTGTTAAAAGAAATAATTGTCACATGAGTTATTTACATCATTAGTCATCAGATTACCGTCTGTGAGTTGTGGCGACAACATAAAGTACCTGATGCAGGCCTGGTGGCAGGTCCTCATGCGGTTTCAGTTGGTCAAAAGAACTGTAGAGGCTGGAGTATTTCTCCTGGCCTTGAGCCCCTTCAGGCTTCTTTTCATCCTTCTCCTTGTGGTGTTTATGTTTATCAGAGAATTTCTCTTTCTCATGCTCCAACATAACCTGCTCGGCATGCTCTAACTCGATAGACATTTTCTCCGCCTTGCCAGAAAATAAACCTCTCATTGAAACATCCATGCTATCCCACCAAAGTGATACTTGCGCGATATAACAGTGTGTTACGTGTCAGTGGTTTAGACACATGATGATTGCTTGCATTATGTACTGCAGACAGCATGGGTTCATGCTAATGTCAGCAATTTATTTGTTTTAAATATCCTGCTGAATTATTCAGTTACCTTTTAAAGGTGTATAATGAAATAGTAAAAGAAGAAAGATTATGAATGGTTGACTAGATGTAATGAGTAGAGAAATCTAATGTATGATCGAATTTCAGAAGAAAGTATGAGAGATGAAAAGAAACACTACATCAAATAAATGTAATATTTTTTATGTTGCTGTAACGTTTTGAAACAGTTTTGGTAAGAAATTTTTAACCAATTCTACAGACCAAAAGTACAGTTAGTATAAAAATTAGCATATTATTTATAAGAACTGAGATAGGAGGCATAGGTGAATGTAGTATGATATTTACATGCAAAAATGAAGACAAAATGAAATGACATGACACTAAAACATATCAATCAGCAAAGCATTAATTTATGGCATGATTTATGATATTTGAACTGACAAAAACAAATAAAAACCTTTTGAATAAAAAAAAATCAGTAAAAAATAACCATGCATTTAAAAACTGCATGCACTTTGGTACTATTCATTAATCATTAATAAAATCAGTAACAGTTGTACAAGCTAATGCTTACGTTCAGCATGAGTTCATCCTTCAACCAGGAGAGGTAGAAGTTGAGGTCGCTCTTGTCCATAAGCTGGGGGTACCAGCAGGCCAGCTTGGCAATAATGCGAGCCGTCATGTGCTGCACAAACTCGTCTTGACGGTTCAGCAAATTTAGGAAAACTTGCCAAACTGATCCACCAGAACGTCTTGCTTCACGGAATATCTTCACACGGGACTTGTCCTCCTATTTTGTAAAATATAAATATATCATTCTATAATGAATAAAAATGATATGCAAATTGCTTTGAAACATTACGGAGTATGTTTAATCATCGTCATCTATTCATGCAATGAATTCAATCAGGATATCTTCAGCTTATTAAGCTGCTAGTGTATTCAAAATAAAATAAATATCTAATTAAAATCTAAAATATAGCACATATTATGGGGAAGGAGGTATTCCTGGCATTAAAATCATACTATGAAAGGAGTCATTCTTGGAATTCAAATAATTTTGAAAGATTTGGATAAAATTTGGTACCTACATAGATAGAATGTAACATGAATTGTCACATAGTATGCTATAAACTATTATATACATTGTCACAAAGTTTTAATATAGGAAGAACTTCACTAATAATACACAATTTATTATTATTTTTTATAAACAAATTAAATCAATTATATGTAATTACCGAAAGAATATCGTCAATGAGGACGAGGGTGTACTGGATGGTGTGGTCCTTGCTGACATGGGTAAGCAAGTTCAAGAAAACTTCAGCACAGACTTCGGGGCTCTTATCGGGTAGGTTCTTCTGGCCATGATGGTCTAGGTTCACAATGAAGTCGTGATCACGCTGGGTGATCATCTGCGACCTACGACGAATTTTATAGATTTATAAAAGAAAACAATGCAACATTGACGTCATATAGCGAATTAGTACTCACTGCAGGTAAGACTGCCAATTTATTTGCGATTGACGGATCTCAGTAGCTCTTATTTGCAACACGCTGGTGGCAGCAATCATATCTAAAAAACATAATGTACGAGAATTATATGTTGATCAAACCACCACACACCCTTAGGTATGCACCAAATGTTTCAAACTTACCGATTTTATCGTCACCCAGGAGTTTACTAACATTATCGTCACTAATATTAGCCATTTTGGCTAAATTTATTCAGACCCACAATAAAATAATTAAACTATCCGAAAATCTAATATTTCGGGCGATCGAAAATTAGACAGACTCAGCTGAGTAGTCTTGTGACTATGTATACTGAAGTTAGCTGTCTTTCACATTTCAATAAATTGTCTTACCTTCTCTAATAAATACAGTTCTTTCTGAAATAGAGAGAGACAACAACATGTCAGTCATATTGTCCATACTGCTCATGACACAGGGCATACAACATTTAAAAAATTATTGTCAAATCTACGTTTTGTTCGGTTTTGTTCACAATCTTAATAGCTGTAACTCAGAGCAAGTATCAGATATTTAATATATGTCGCAGCACAGCCAACTGGTTAAAACCGTTCAATTAACTGCCTAGCTACCTAATTGACAATAACAGCGGCATTCAACTAGCGGCCTGATTGAATACAATTCAAATCAGCTAGGCAAATGACTACGTTTAACTATTTGCCTAGGCAGAATCAAAAATAAAACGCCATAAGCTTCTGATTTGACTTTGACATTATCAATCAAATCAATACAAATAAAAAGATAAATAAATAAATGGTACATACGATTTTATAAAAAAATATGTAGGCGAATGAGATACTAGTTTGTATTTCTCTAGAACTTGAAACCTATTAAAGCTCTGTATATTTACTCAATTTATATATTACATATTGTGAGCAATGTTTTATTGATATCATAGTTTCGTGAGGTTAAGATTTTGCAATTTGAATGTAAGTATAATTATCATCCTCATTACTTACTATAGTACTCGACTTTGTCCTTCTTCGTCGGTTGTGTATGTGCATTTTCAAACTCTCCCATGTTGTATTGTCAATTGCTGTTCGTTCGGAGATTGTGATTCATAATAAATTTATTTTTAGGTTAAAATACTATTCTTGTTTTGTTTGTTACAGATTCATAATATTCGCTCTCGACGTTGAAGTTTGTCTGTAAATAAATTTGGAAACTGGCCAGTTCTTTTGTCATCATGACTACTTTACAATCAAATGATTGTCAAACTAATGACCCAAATAACTTATTTCCTATGGCAATTGATTCATTAAGATTTCCTTTAGACACTGCTATGCGGATCGTATTTACTGGACATTTCAATGGATTTAGTGTAGCTGTGAATTCAGAAGATGAAATGGCCCTTTTACATCAAATGGGCTGTTTTGGTAAAGGTTCTTTTTCCGTTCAAAACCCAGAACTCACCAAGAAAGCTTGCACATAATGCGGAGGAGGCAATTCGTCAAGAGGAATTATTGGCATAAAAAAGTTTACTAGTACAATGGAGAGATCTGAAACCGATTTATTTTTAAGTGAGGCCAAGGAAATAATGTTAAAGATTAAAAATGACAGTAAAAAAGAAAGATGTTATAGACTTGGTGTCTAGTGATGAAGAAATAGATGAGACAGATGATGTATCTGTGCAGGAGGCTTATAATTCAAATAGGGAAAAGGACATGGTTGTGATAGTGCCTAACAGTGATTCTGAGGATGATGATTATTTTGCGAAATTAAAACCAAAATGTTGTGTAAACAAAACTATTATTCCTGAAAAGTTGATGTTGACTTTACAGGAAGCATTTTTCTTATCATATGGTTTGGGGTGTTTGCAAGTAGTGAATCAAGATAGGCTGTTGAGTATTCAGCAATGTTGGCAATTGTTTTTGGAAACTGACAAGAACTTTACACCAAAATATGTAGTTTATCATTACTATCGAGCTAAAGGATATGTTGTTAAACCAGCCATCAAGTTTGGTGGAGATTATTGTAAGTGTTTTCAAACCTTCAACAACGAAGACACCGCAGTATTGCTTCTATTATTTTAAATGACTGAAGGATTAAATATGATAATGTTTTTTGTTTTCAGTAATATATAAAGAAGGACCAGATGTGGCTCATGCAGATTATATAGTTGTGATAAGAAACCTTACTGAAGATTGGGACTGGGTTGCACTACTTGGCCATATTAGGATGGCAAATACAACAGTAAAGGTATGTAATTTATGGTGTCTAGATCATCATATCTCCGACAATAGACAATCTCCATGGCCTAACGGTCATCGGACTGCCACATTAAAGGTCTCGGGTTCAATCCCCAGTCAGATCAAGATGGAAAATGATCTTTTCCATATTGACCTGGGTCTTGGATGTTTATATATGTATTTGTTATAAAATGTAGTATTGTTGAGTAAGTATCCCATAACACAAGTTTCGAACTTATTTTGGGGCTCACTCAATCTGTGTGATTTGTCTGTATATATGTATGATTTGTCTGTATATATTTAGATCTTATAGTGTACTTTTGCCAGTTATATTTTATCTAAACTCCATTTTTTCTTAATTGTCCTATTATGTAAACAATCTTCACAGTACTTTCTGTTGAAAATAAATCAAATATTAGCCTGAGCTAAACATTCTAAAGTAAAACATTTATTAACCACGAAAGTAATTTCCTAAATCTATTTTAATTTATATTGTTGTAAAATAAAAAAAAGACATGGTAGGATTTTTACATAATGGGACAATCCTAACTAATATTATAAAAGCAAAAGTGAGTTTGTTTGTTACCTCTTCACGCTTCATGTACTGAACCAATCTTTCTGAAATTTTGCATACACATAGTTAGAAGTACGGAGAAGGACACAGGGTACCTTTCATCCCGGGAAAAAGCAATGTTCCCTTGGGAAATTCACGCGGGCGAAAGCTAGTTATGAATAAACGGACTTTAATTGGTTTGTCAGAACTCCAGACTCATCTCACAAACTGATAAGAATAAAAAAGAATAAAATATTAATGATATTTTGCAGGAGATTATAGTTGCAGAAGTTGAGAAGCAAAGTGAAGATGTGGCACTACCAGATGGATTAAATAAATACAGTGTTCGGGAGTTATTACTCACGAGAAACATTCCCATGACAATAAATGATGACATTGATTGAACAATTTATTTCATATTTACACTAACAGTAAAACAATATAAAATCTAATTTTAAGCTCGCTTTATGGGTTTTTTGATGCCTGTTGCTCTGAATTCACTACGTTCCTTTAGGTATTCTTCTGTACAGATACTTCGGAACTCTTCATTTCTATACCAGTTTGTTAGGCAGTCCTTCATGGCAGTATTTTGTTTCCTACAACTAACTACCATTAACAATGAGGAATCTTTGCAGCATTTTTCAAATTCTTTTACTAGATCGGTACATTTCTCAGTTTTGGCTTTTTCTCTCATTATTTTCGGAATGAGCACTTCAACCTCCACTTTCCTTAGGCTTTTATCTGCTGGGTCTCCTATAAATAACGTTTAAAATCAGGAATAATTTATATCTATTCATATCTTTTTTTAACAGTAAATAGAAAAAAATAAGCTATCATCATATAAATAAATAAGCTATTGTACTGTAAGTAGGTACCCACCTAATCCATGCGGGCCTGCGGAATTCTTTGGAGATAAAACAAATTTCTCTGTTGTCATCTTTGGAAAAGATTTCAGACGAATCAATGTATTATTGTGCACTTTTAGCAATTACAATATGTGGTATTACCGTATCGCGATTTCAATCATAACTTGCCGTGCCATTGCTTGTTTTATAATTTGACTTGATTGATTTGTCAAATTGACACTGACTGATGTTGGAGGATGAATTTTATTTATGGTTCTTTGTAATACTGGTGGGTTTGTCATTTTAAATAAAAGGAATAAATAGGGATTTGATTAGTATTATGTCAGTCGTCAGTCTGATCAGGATTTTATACGAGTAATAATGGTTTTGTAAGAGATATAGTGAATTAAATAATGTGATGAAGTTATTCAAGCGGTTTTAATATGGATTAATAAGAATACTCCCCTCTCAGACCACCTTAATAGGTCTTGGGCCTCGCTACGTTTCGGAAAATGATTTGATATGTAAAGGTATTTTTTTGTGATATTTTTTTTGTTTTTTACCTATTTTGTTGACAGCAAATTAGAATTTACAAGGAGCTAATTTTAATAGAAGTGACAAATATATAAAAATAAAAGATGGATAAAAACGAAGTACAGTCTGTCTAATAAGTCCTGAAATTAAATGATGGCGCCACTGATGTGCATGTAGCAACCCTATATAGTGTGACCAAAATAATTTTGATACAAGCAGTTCGTTCAGGTAAAGATAGCTAATAAATAAAACACATTATTCAATCATGTTGCTTCAGTTTTATTTACAGTAGGTACCTTGATTATGAAAAGTTTTACTAAACATTTTTAATTAACCAGAATAATGTTTTTAATAACGTTTGTTGCAATGGCTCAGGATAGGAAATGTTGGCGTATACAAAAGGAGGCTTATTAGCAGTGGGTCATAGAAGGCTGACGATGATGATGAATGTTTTATAGTTAAAATACTAAGGTTTTTCACTTTCACTCATAATCGGAGTCCAAATATTCAACAACAAGAAATGTTTCGTTGCCGCTTTCATCAGCGGCACTGTCATCACTACAGCTGCTGTCACGACTGCTGCTATCATCGCCTAAGCGAACAATCAATTCGTCTATATCTAGATACAGGTAACGTCCTCGCTCATAGTACTCTTTTTTGAGCGTCTCAACGTAATGGCAGCAGTTTTTCCATATTCAGATGTGATGCTGTAAAAGGCCTCTTCAACAAGTTGCTTCGTCGACTATGGGCCTAACTGTACTCATTGGTTTTCCTAAAAAAAAGGAATAAAAATTGTAACAGAATAGAAACAATAACTTATTCACAAGAAACAAATAATTAAATTCAAAATTGATAGAAAACCCGAATAGACTGAGATGTACCATCATAATGTATCAAAAATTTATGATCATACTATAATATGACCTATTTACAATTTTAGTCTAACCTAAAAGTGTACGATGTAAACAATACCTTTTTCTTTTAAAAATCGTAAATTCAGTATATTTGTAACTTCAGGTTGATAAAAAACAAACAATAACACGGTTACATACCCATAATATATGTTGTTCTCCCATAAATATCATCTAAATCTCACAAAATTCGTCCATCCTTGCACTCCGCAAAACATTGCTGGAAAACTTTAAAAATCAATTCCAGCGTGCGACTCCGATTTACTTTACTCATTTTTTAAACTTTTCTGCGTAGTTTGGTCTTAATTTATTGCAGTTTAATCAAAACAATAAAAATACAAACGAAAAACAATTCAATATTGTTGACAGCATTGACAGCTGATGTACATACGTTTGGTGTTGCCAGACACATCATCAATGTTAGTTCCTCGAACTTTAATGTCAGGACTTTATAGACAAGCTGTAAATTTAAATAAATTAGACAATGAAAAAGATTACCACTACTGGAAAATGAAATTAAAATTATTGATTGAATTAAAAGGCATAGATTTAGAAAATATTACAGACAAAGATTTTGTAAAAAACAATGCTTAAAACATTTAAAAATTTTTGGCTCTTTGGCATATTTCAAAATAAATACGAAAATAGATAAACTATGTAAATTCAAGATGTAACAAAGGTTTGCTTGTTGGTTTTACTAACAATGGTTACAAAATATGGGATCCAGTGAATAATAGAGTTCATTATTCTAGAGATGTGTCATTTATTGATGATAGTGCGGAAATTGTGAAATATTTAAAAGAATGTGGAAAATATACGAAGAGTAGTGAGTTTAATAATTTTTTTAAGAATAGGGAAGCTACACAAGGAAGAAATAGTAGCAGAAATATGAATTTTATAAGAAATAGAAATGAAGATGTTAAGTTTGAGAGGGGAATCACAAATATAGAAGAAAGTGAAGAAGATGTTAGTGAAGATGAAGAAGATATTGAGAATCAAGATGTTTTTGAAGGAAATGTTGATGAAATGGAAGAAAATATTGAAGAAATTGAAGAAGAAGATGAAGTAAATATTGAAGAACAGGATATTTTTGAAGATAGTGTAGAGGAAATGGATATTAGAAGGAATATTGGAGAAGATTCGGAGAATGAAGTGAACAATAGTGTTTCTTTAGGACATGAAGATGTTGTTGAAGATAATCGGAATAATATAGTTAGAACAGAGGATAGAGATGATTTATTTGAGGATGCAGTTGAATTAGTAGATGAAAATATCGTTAGAAGAATTTTACCAGAAAGAGAGAGGAGAGTACCTACAAGATTGAATGATTACGATTTAGAAACGTCATTCTTAACGTATAAAGAAGTACTAAAGAGTGAAGAAAAGGAACATTGGGAAAAAGCAATTCAAGTGGAAAAAGATTCTTTGGAAAAGAATAAAACGTGGGAAATTGTGGATAAATCGGAAGCAAAAATAGGAAAATTTTGACGAGCAAGTGGATTTTTACTATCAAACCAGGCAGAATTTATAAAGCGAGATTGGTTGTTAGGGGATTTTTACAAAAATATAATATTGATTACAAGGAAACGTATAGCCCTGTGGTGAATATTACAAGCGTAAGGTTATTGTTATCGATTGTGGCGCAAAAAGGGTACAATATGGAAACAGTTTGACGTGAAAACAGCATTTTTATATCGGAATTTAAATGAAAATATTTACATGGAAATACCATTAGGCTATAATTACGGGAACAATAAAGTTTGTAAACTTAAAAAGAGTTTGTATGGTTTAAAACAAGCTCCATTAATGTGGAATAAAAGATTGACAGATTATTTGAAAAAATTAGGGTTTACGCAACTAAAATTAGATCCATGTTTATTTTTATGTAAAGAAAAATATATTTATTTAGCCATTTATGTTGATGATGGAATTTTGGTAGGTAACAGTGTATTAGAATTGAATAAAATAATTTCAGGTTTAGAAAAAGAATTTGAAATAAAGAAATTTGATAAAGTTGAATGGTTTATAGGAATTGACGTCTTGGTTAAAGATATTTATTTGAAAATTCATCAAAAAATATATATAGAAAAAATGTTGAAAAATGGAAAATATAATCATCTGAGGGAAAGTTATCATCCTGATTTATTAATTGATGTTCATCAAGAGGGGAAGGGTAATGACAATGATGTACATCAATTTAGGCAATATATTGGCTCGCTCTTATATTTAGTCAACAAAACAAGACTGGATATTTCTTTTCATGTAGGTTATTGTAGTAGGCATCAAGAAAATCCGAATTTGAATGATTTTAGTAACGTTAAAAATATTTTTAGGTATCTCAAGGGCACTAAAGGTACAGGAATTTGTTATCATAGAGATAGGGATTTAAGTTTGACAGCATACTGTGATGCAGATTTCGCAGGTGACCCAGACACAAGAAAGAGTACGACCGGCTTTGTGATTTTTTTATGGTGGCGGACCCGTACACTGGTGCTCACGTAAGCAGTCCGTTACTGCTCTTTCAAGCACTGAGGCTGAATACATATCTGCCGCAGAATGTATCAAAGACTTGATTTACGTACAAAGTTTGTTAAAGAATTAACGGGAAAAATTCCAAAAACGCAGTTATTTGTCGATAATCAGTCAGCCATAGTTTTAATTAAGAACGGAATATTGAATAGAAGGAGTAAACATATCGATGTCAAATTTCATTTTATAAAGGAAAAAATAGAACAAAACTTAATAGAGGTTTCATACTGTCCCACTAATTCTAACTTAGCGGATATTTTAACAAAGGGACTAGATAGAACGAAGTTTTTACGGTTGAAGAAGTGTATTACTAGTGATTAGTGATGTTTATGAACTCAGTGAGAGTGATGTAGTTTAATTTAATGTTAAATAGTGAGGTAGGTTTGGAGGAAATAAGTTATCTCGATGATAGGTTAGTGTAAGGTTTTGGAGTTAATTTAAAATTGTTTTAATTGATGATTATCTTATATGTTTGTTTGGTTGATATTTGGAATTGTTTAATAAGGGGGTAGTTAATATTTATTTAGATGTGTAAGGTAGGTAGGGAAATAGTTTATGGGGTTTTTAATAAATTAATGTAGGTTGGAGATGTGGAATTTTGATTTTAGGTTTTATATTTCATAGTTATTAATGTTATAAAATTCAGAGGGGATGTTGGAGGATGAATTTTATTTATGGTTCTTTGTAATACTGGTGGGTTTGTCATTTTAAATAAAAGGAAGAAATAGGTATTTGATTTGTATTATGTCAGGCAGTCTGATCAGGAATTTTATAGGAGTAACAATGTTTTGTAAGAGATATAGTGAATTAAATAAGTGATGAAGTTATTCAAGCGGTTTTAATATGGATTAATAAGGAGACTCCCCTCTCAGACTACCTTAATAACTGACTGATAGGCTTAAAATTAAATCAAATCAAGACTCAAATAGACTGATAGGCTGATAACCATAAACTTTTTTTTTGGTTTCTTTAAGGTAGAAACATACTTGTCCCACGTACGCAACCACGCTACCACAGAGCATTTATAGTAGAGCTGTTCATAAGCTAGTAGACCTGTCCCCAGTCGACAAACTTGAGGCTTCTAACTATTGGCCACCAGACGTCACTATTGTCGCATTCGCGGAGTTCACTTCACAGTGTCAACACGTGCCGCAGATGTGTCGAAGTTACGCAAAATTTTAGATTGTGCTCATTAACAATGAAGTGCTGTATTGTGGGGTGTAAAAGTAACACACACAACAAGGAATTACGCGATAAAAGTATATATTTTCACTCGTAAGTATTTTTTACGTAATTATCCCCACAGCGGTGGATACACGCCTGTCAGTACAGCCAGTACAGCCATCTAGTGGGTAATAGCAGAACTCAAGAGAATTGATAGAACAGTTTGCGGAAATAATTCTGCTACTGGCCAATAGGTGGCTATACAGTTTGTTAAAATGAGATAAAATAAGTCTTACGTCTATCCAATAAGAGTTCATTTTTTAATTTCTATCTACGTTAAGTATACGTCCCCCGCTCCCCTCTCTATGCGGACACTGTCTTTCATATGTAAAATGCCTATGCGCATCTCCTCTCTTTACCTGCTTCGTGCACGCTACGCATTATGAAATCTGGATTCTTGATTTTGTATGGAAACAGTTGAATCAGAAACATACTTATCATACGCGACGCTACACACGCAACGTAAGACGACGTAAGATCTGTCATCCAGATCGGCGCGGTGTGGGATGGTGGAGGGGATAATCATATACCCATGGTACTTATTACTTCCATGCATATGCCATCACACCAGTGTTGCCAACTTAGTGGATTTTCCTCTAAAACTGGTGGTTTGGACCCCCTTTTAGTGGGGGAATTATTGCGTTTTATGACTGGTGGTTTTTCTGGTGGTTTAGTGGGATAGAATTTTTCCTTTTTTTTTTCATATTTTACGGGGATTTCCCGTAAAATATGTTAATGTTTATAGCAGTTTTCTGTCAGGTGAAGCAGGGATTTCTAGCAAAATATTTTTTATATTCTAAACTTTCTCCTTTCTCAAATTGGTCTTATTCACTGTCTGAAATTTGTTCGCGAGGGATAGGTCACTTAATGAAAAATATGCCGAAATCTCGGTATTCTCAAAAGTTTCGGGATTCTTGGCTGCGTTTTTCATATATCCCTGCTTATTTTCTTTCATATTAACACTAAAAAAGATTTAGTGACAAATTTTGTGGCTTTTTAACTTTGGTGGTTTTTGGTTAGTGGTTTTCTGGTGGTTTTAGAAGTCAAATCTGGTGGACAGCTCGTTCACCTGTTTGCAACACTGCATCACACGCGTAGACCCAGTGTGTTTCTAGGAACTTACGTTCGCAGCGCGTCAGTCATGAATTGATGTTTGTTGCGTTGGGATGTGTACAAAAACAAGCTAATTATTTGAATTATTAAAACAATAAAAAACACCACAGACAACTTATACAACAAGAAGAACATAAAACATATGAGTTATATTCATTTTTGAAGTCGCCTTTTAAAGCCCTTCATTTTGGTATCTATTAAAATGGCAACATTTTCATTTTTATTTTTTAGTCTGTACTGTACTTCCTGTCTTCCGCACCACCATTGTTGCTGTGTGTTGTGTGTGTTGTTGAACCTAAATTAAATAAATAATTCGTATCTCAAACCCACCACCTCTTTTCTTCTTCAATACACCTTAATAATAGGTTATTGGGCCCAGCCCTTCAACCGAGGTGCAGGGTGAGATACAAACTGTTGGTAAAAAACAGTCTGCGGTAAAAGCAGTAGTGCGGTGTGCACAAGAAAAGTAAAAATGGACGCCGAATGGTTTTCGACGATGGGTTCAACGAACAGTCCAGGAGGGCTAGACGAAGTCAGATTTTAATAGCGATAGCGACAATCGCAAACGAAAAAATGTATGGGATTGACATAAGGCTTCGCTAAATCACGTGGTTGATCGTCATCTTGTCGCTAAGCAATCGCTAAGTCCATTGTAGCATCGATAGTAAAATTCGAATTTGACATTCGCTATGGAATCGCTACGACGTAATAAAACTTCGTCTAAGGCCGCTGGTGTTAAACTGGAGGGATCATCAAACTGGAGCAGCTGGAAGTTCCAAGTGAAAATAATACTAAAGGCCGTGGATGTCTTCGAGGTTGTTGACGGCACAAACCCAATGCCGCCGAAGCCGACGAGTGACGACAAAGAAGGCGCCGAATTCAAGGCATGGCAAAGATGGCAAAAGGCAGATGCAAAGGCCCAAAAGGAATAATAGTAACACGGTTAGCAACCGCTGTAATCATGCAAGTACAAAATGCAAATACCGCAAAAGAAATGTGGGACAAGTTGTGTACCGTTTATGAACAAAAATCAGACGTGTCTTTGCATATTTTGCAACAAAAGGTTTTTCGAGATAAAAATGAAAAATGAGGATATAACATCATTCTTAGCAAGAATAGATGATATCGTCGCGCAGATTCGCCAAAACAAAGGCGAAATCCTGAAAATATGGTCATAACAAAAATTATCAGCTCCGTGGAGAAAAGTTCCGACATTTTGTCTCTGCGTGGGACTCCGTACCTATAGAAAAGAAAGCTGTCAGAATTGACAGCAAGATTGTTAATTGAAGAACAAAGAAACAAAATGTATGAAGAAAACAGTGAAGAACAGTCAGCTTTTAAAGCAGTTGTTAAGGACAGAAAGTGCTTTAAGTGCGGTAAACCGGGACATTATAAACAAGACTGCAAAGTTATCATTAACAAACCGTTTTGTAAACAGTGCAAAAAACGTGGACATACACAAGAACAATGTTGGTATAACAAAACCAGTGCAAATAAAAAACAGGAGAATAACAATAACTTGAATAAACAAAATGCATTCATAATTTCATCAGTGTCAATCAGTGCTCTAACCTCAAAATGTGCTGATAACAGTGACTGGTACTTGGACAGTGGTGCAACTGAGCATATGTGCATGACAAAAGACAATATCACAAATTATGAACGATTATTAGTGCCAAAAGATGTTATTATCGGTGATGGAACACTAATAAAAGCTGTGGGTTATGGGGACATTAACTTAAAAGCCTTTGATGGGGAAAATTGGATTACAACCAAAATCCACAACGTGTTGCATGTGCCAGGACTAAAGGTGAACCTGTTTTCAGTAAGTGCAGCTCTGGACAAGGGTTACAGAGCAGAATGGACGGCAGATAAATGTCTATTAATGAAAAACAACAGTGTTCATGCTATAGCGGAAAGACTGGGTAAAATGTTTATACTAAAATTCAAATATGAGCAAGAAGCCGCCTTATTTGGCAAATGTACATCCGGTCTAAAAGAATGGCATGCTAAAATGGCTCACCAAAACATTAAGCAAGTTACTGACATACTCAAGAGAAAAAATATAACCTTTGAGAAGAATAATGAAGAAGAAACCTGCGTATCTTGCTTGAAAGGAAAGCATCACAGATTTCCTTTTCCTCTAGAAGGGCAAAGAGCTACAAAACCTGGAGAGGTTATTCATATCGACATTGGGGGTCCGGTCGAAGAAATATCTTTAGGAGGTGCAAAGTTCTTCTTACTAATCAAAGATGACTACACTAAGTACAGGCAAGTGTATTTCTTGAAGAATAAATCTCAAAGTGTAGAATGCCTGAAACAATTTATAAAAGAAACACAAAAAGTTCTAGAACACAAAATAAAATTTATCAGAAGTGACAATGCAAAAGAATTCATCGGTCAAGACATGAAAAAGCTATTAAATACCTATGGCATTATACATCAAAGGAGTGTTACCTATACACCGGAGCAAAATGGCTGTGTCGAGCGGGAGATGCGTACAATAGTAGAATCTGCAAGAACAATGCTCTTAGAGAGTGGTTTAGATAAAAACCTATGGGCGGAAGCTGTAAATACTGCTATCTACGTAATCAACAGAACCGGCCCTAGCCGTGTCAAAGATAAGACACCATATGAACTCTGGATTGGAGAAACATATAATATAGAGAACCTACAGATTTTCGGAAGGAAAGTGGCTGTACATATACCTACACAAAGAAGACTCAAGTTCGATAGCAAGGCAGAGATTGGATACTTTGTAGGGTATGGAGAGAACACTAAAGGATATCGAGTGTACTTACCTGAAAAGAAAAATGTTGAAATTAAAAGAGATGTGGTGTTTATTAGTGAAAAAAAGTCTACAAAAGAAGATGAAAGAACAGGAAACGAAGACATGTTTTCTGGAATACTTACAAGTTTTGACTTGAAGAAGGAATCTACAACAGAAATAAATAATGAAAGAAGTGAAGAGACAAACTTTGAGAATAATGAAGTCTATGAAAGCGCAAGTGAGCAAGGATCAATCAATTCCTTTCATGAAGAGTCCATGATAGAAGAAGAAACACTGGAAGTGACAGAAAACATTCTACAAGAAGAAATATTATTAACAGAAAACAACACATTACAAGAAAATATACCACAAGTAGTAGAATCAAGGCCTAAAAGAAAAATTAAGAAACCTAAGTATCTAGAAGACTACGAAGTAGAAGATGAAGAGGAATCAAGTATCTTACTTACCTTTTCATGTGATGAACCCAGTACTTACCAGGAGGCGATGAAAAAGGCCAGACAGGTGTATGTGGGGAAGAAGCTGTAAGAAAAGAACTAAAAACATTAGAAGAAAATAACTTACATGGGAAGAAGTATCAGACATACCCGAAGGAGGAAATATAGTAAGCAGCAAATGGGTGTTCAAGATAAAAGAAATGGATGGAAAACCTATCTACAAAGCGAGACTGGTAGCGAGAGGTTTCGAGCAGAAGAATTGTGATGACCTTACCTATGCACCAGTTGCCAAGCTGACCACCTTCCAGACTGCTGATGGCTGTAGCTAACCAGAAGAAAATTACCAGTATATCAAATGGATGTGACTGGAGCATTTCTTTTATGGAGATATCAACGAGGATGTCTACATGAAACTACCAGAAGGACAGGAAAAGACATGTAAATTGAAAAAGTCTATTTATGGCTTGAAAAAGTCACCTCGTTACTGGAATGAAAAGTTTAATAGTTTCATGTTACAGCAAAATTTTCAAAAGTCTAAAAATGATCCATGTTTGTATGTAAATCAAAGTGTAATAAACATAGCAAATAATAATGATAGTAACAAAAGGCTTAAACATGTAGATATTAAATATCAGTATATTTTTAGAAAAAGTGTCAAGTGGTTTTGTTAGTCTGAAATATGTTTCATCCAATAATAGTGTTACGAAAACGCACGGGCGCTGTCTAGAAAAGTACGTAAACTGGAATGTTCTAGACTCACGCTTCGTGAACCCTCTTCGGTTCTAGAAATGATCGGCGGTGCAAGCAATAATGAGCCTTACGTTCCTTACGGTTAAGGTTTATAGTCGCTTGCAACCTAAAGGACAAGGACAGCCATGTGTAAGAGCGGTATAGCGATATACTCGATCGTTCGACCGAGTTAGGCCGGGAACATTCGAGATGTAGCTCGAGGGATTTGGCTGGCCTATATAAGCGTGGTTGTTCGACGCCGATGACAGTTCATCTTTAGACGAGCTAAGAGAAAGATCGAAGAGATACAAGTGCGAAATACTAAGTGACGACTCTGGCGATTAATTACTGGACTCTGATCATAGTGTTTGGACAATTTGGACAAAAACTGAATAAAGTCTCATCAGTGTCATCAGGTGTTTTTATCCAAATCCACGGACCAGTAGCCCGTAACATTTGGTGTCAGAAGTGGGATGGTAGTACGCGATTCTGTGTAGACTACAGACGGCTCAATGACATCACCAAGAAGGACAGTTATCCATTGCCTCGAATCGATGACACATTGGATACTCTGAGTGGCAAGAAGTGGTTCTCAACCTTGGACTTAAAATCTGGTTATTGGCAGGTGGAAATTCACTCGAAGGATAAAGAGAAGACAGCGTTCTCAACAGGCAAAGGTTTATGGCAGTTCAACGTCATGCCCTTCGGATTATGTAATGCACCAGCCACTTTCGAACGACTGATGGAATGTGTCCTAGCAGGCTTGGTTGGAGAAGCCTGCCTGGTGTACCTGGATGACGTCATCATCGTTGGCCGTGATTTCGAGGATCACTTGAGAAACCTGGAGCAAGTCTTTGCCAAGATACATGGAGCCAATCTGAAATTAAATCCAAAGAAGTGTCATTTATTTAGGAACAAAGTGAGCTATCTCGGCACGTCATTACCAGTGAAGGCATCCAGACTGATCCAGAGAAGATAGAAGCCGTTAAAAAGTGGCCCACTCCTAAAGACAAAACAGAGGTACGCGCATTTCTCGGCCTTTGCTCTTATTACAGGCGGTTTGTGAAGGGATTTTCGGAGATTGCCAAACCCTTGCACCGTCTGACCGAGGATAAACGAGCATTCTGTTGGGACGAGACCTGCGAGGATTCCTTCGAAAAGTTGAAGGAACATCTATGTGAGACACCTATTTTGGGATATCCACAACCAGACGGCCAATTCATCGTCGATACTGATGCAAGTAATACGGCAATCGGCGGAGTTCTGTCTCAAAAACAGGGAGACAGGGAGGTCGCTATTGCTTACTTCAGCAAGTCGTTATCGAGGCCTGAAAGAAACTACTGCGTTACGAGGAGAGAACTCTTGGCTGTGGTGAAGACCCTGCAACATTTCAACAAATACCTCATCGGCAGAAAGTTCTTACTGCGTACCGATCACGCAGCATTAAAATGGTTATTACAGTTTAAAAACTCCTGAAGGCCAAGTTGCACGTTGGATTGAACAATTGCAGGAGTATGACTTCCATACCGAACACCGTAGTGGGAAGGCTCACGGAAATGCAGACGCCCTTTCTAGGAGACCATGTCCAGAAGACTGTAAGCACTGCATCAAACAAGAGTCAAAAGAACTGACTCTAAAACTTACTCGGGCAACTCCTTTGGAATCCTGGGAAGACGACGCAATGAGGAAAGCTCAAGAAAATGATAAGGATCTCCGATACATCATTATGTGGAAGAAACAAGGGGACGTTAAACCAACGTGGAGCGATGTGGCACCTACGAGCGCTATAACAAAGGCATACTGGGCGCAATGGGACAGCTTTATTCTACAAAATGGCATACTTTACCGGAAATGGGAAAAAGACTAACGGTAGAGAGTTCCACCTACAAGTAGTTGTTCCAAGATCCAAAGTTCCGGAGGTTCTCCGTATAGTACACGATGGTGTTTCGGGAGGTCATCTAGGCGTCAAGAGGACACTAACAAAAGTACGAGAGAGGTTTTATTGGCTCCACTGTCGTGAGGATGTGCAGGATTGGTGCCGTAAATGCACTACATGCGCTGCAGTAAAAGGTCCACAAACACGGAGTCGAGGGGAACTTGAGGCTGTATAACGTTGGTGCGCCTTGGGAACGCATTGCAGTGGATGTAGCTGGGCCATTTCCTGTGACTGAGTCGGGGAATAAGTACTTCATGGTTGTCATGGATTATTTTACCAAATGGCCTGAAGTGTTCGCCATACCCAATCAGGAAGCTATAACCGTCGCTACCAAGATTGTTGAAGAAGTTATTTGTCGTTATGGCGTGCCTCTGGAAATCCATTCAGATCAAGGAAGAAACTTTGAGTCCCAAGTATTTCAAGAGGTATGCAAGCTCTTGGGAATGCACAAAACACGAACGACTGCGTACCATCCTCAGTCTGACGGTATGGTGGAACGATTTAACCAGACATTGGAGAGGCATTTGGCAAAACTAGTGGACAATCACCAGAAAGACTGGGACAAGTACATTCCACTGTTCCTCCTCTCGTATAGAACAGCGGAACACGAGAGTACAAAAGCGACTCCGGCTTTCGTGAATTATGGTCGAGAACTTCGGTTGCCAGTAGACTTACTAACTGGAGGGCCACCTGAGGAATCTCAAACTGTGCAAGGATACGTCTCTGATCTACGGGAGAGGATGCGGAATATCCATGATTTAGTCAGAGAAAACGGATTGCAGTCAAGCGAGAACATGAAAACCAGATACGACAGAAGGACTAATACAGGTGGTTTCGAGGAAGGCAGTTTAGGATGGCTGCATAACCCTACTCGCCGAAAAGGGAAATCACCGAAGCTACAGACTAAATGGGAGGGCCTTGTATGGGGGCCCATACAAAGTGATCACACGACTGAATGATGTGACTTATAGGATCCAACGACAGCCGAGAGGAGCAATGAAAATTGTCCACATCGACCGTCTGGCGAAATATCACGGTAGTAATGATGATGCTCGGGACGAGCATCTCTAAGAAGGGGGCAGTGTTACGAAAACGCACGGGCGCTGTCTAGAAAAGTACGTAAACTGGAATGTTCTAGACTCACGCTTCGTGAACCCTCTTCGGTTCTAGTAATGATCGGCGGTGCAAGCAATAATGAGCCTTACGTTCCTTACGGTTAAGGTTTATAGTCGCTTGCAACCTAAAGGACAAGGACAGCCATGTGTAAGAGCGGTATAGCGATATACTCGATCGTTCGACCGAGTTAGGCCGGGAACATTCGAGATGTAGCTCGAGGGATTTGGCTGGCCTATATAAGCGTGGTTGGTTGACGCCGATGACAGTTCATCTTTAGACGAGCTAAGAGAAAGATCGAAGAGATACAAGTGCGAAATACTAAGTGACGACTCTGGCGATTAATTACTGGACTCTGATCATAGTGTTTGGACAATTTGGACATCGTTGTGTGGAAACTCTTGTGGTGAACTGAATAAAGTCTCATCAGTGTCATCAGGTGTTTTTATCCAAATCCACGGACCAGTAGCCCGTAACAATAATATTGCAGATTTGTTCACTAAGCCCCTAGGCAAACAATTGTTCTCAAAATCCAGGAATGTTATCTTGTTTTAAATTATAGTCAGAGAGATAGTGTCATTTTTGGTTCATATATTTTTCATAGTCTAGGAGCTAGTGTAAGTTTTGGTCATGGTAATGTGTTTTATATTAAAGGGGTGGTTTTAAGGTAAAAAAAATGTAACTGTTGAAGGGGTGTATTAAAATGGCAACATTTTCATTTTTATTTTTTAGTCTGTACTGTACTTCCTGTCTTCCGCACCACCATTGTTGCTGCTGTGTTATTGTGTGTTGTTGAACCTAAATTAAATAAATAATTCGTATCTCAAACCCACCACCTCTTTTCTTCTTCAATACACCTTAATAGTATCCCACTCGATAAGATTGATCAAATTTTATCATAACCATACCAACCATAATATGTCACTTGGAGGAATTCAAGGCATTCTAAAAATACCTCATACATACATACATGAAACCTGAAAACATAACACTCCTTTTTTGGTCAACCGTGTAAAAATGGGAGACGAACAAAACAACTAGTCTGACGTCATTATGCGTAGTGTACGTGGGACTAGTGTGCACACCAACTCTCCCCACGTCTAGAGATGGGCATTTACCCGATAAATTTCCGAGACTCGGAAATTTATCCATTTATACCCATTTTTTCCCAGGATTTTTTAATTTACACCGGGTAAAAATTAAAATCAATTAAAATGTTTGTAATTGCGATATTTTATAATATATCGTAAAGATTTATTAAGAAATAAATTGTTCAAGTAGTACCTTCAGTTTTTAAATTAAGTACTGCGTAAAAATACGTGTACAATTTACGTTTTGGTTACAAAAAGACCTAACAAGATATATATCTTAATTCTGACTCATTCGCAGCCAACTGGTTTTAGGCAATGAATGTTATGCCGGGGCGACGAACAAGTTTGCCAAATGCCGGAATTCTATTGAACGGCTAGGCGATCATCGAATCGTATGGCCCGCCGTACTAGGCCTGATTATTACAAATGTCTGTAATATCAGTAATAATGAAAAACTGAATTTGAAATTAAAATGCAGCAAACTTAATTACTAACTCTCTCAAAAACACGATTGCATAAAACTTTCTCGATAGAAAAATATTGCGAAGATCAAATCCTAATCCTAACTAATATTATAAATGCGAAAGTGAGTTTGTTTGTTACCTTTTCACGTTTTATCTACTCAGCCAATCTTCCTGTTTCACATAAACATAGTTGGAAGTACTGAGAAGGACATGGGATACTTTTCATCCCGGAAAAAGCACTGTTCCCGTGGGAAATTCACGCGGGCGAACCCGCGGGCAAATGTTAGTCTACTTTTTTGTTAATTCTACTTGAAACATCCATATATACTGAATAGGCATCATTATTTTCAAAATATTATTTAAATACATATGATTTTAAATCTGTTGTTTTCGTTTTTTTTAATATTTGAACCGAAAACAACTACATATTTATCTTCCTTATAATCAAAACATACATAATATTTATACTTTAATTATTATTTTAACAGTTTAAAGTAAATAAGGATAATTTACTTTCATTATAATTTCTACCCGGTATAAATAAAAAATATCGGGTATAAATGGGTATAAATTAATTTTTACCCATTCTACCCATTCTTTCCCATTTTTACCTTTCGGAAATTTATCCAAGCGCCCATCTCTACCCACGTCGCTTCGCGTAGCGTATGTGGTGTACGTGGCGTAGGCTTAGTTTGTCCCTAGCTTTATGCGTGGGAAAGGCAAAGTAACCATAGACTGAGTGCGTTCCCCTAGCAAAAAAGTACTGAATATCAAAACGTGATGTTACTAAATAATTAGAGTATGACGTCGTGTAAATGTTTATATAAGTTTCAAATTTGTGCATCAATTAGTTTTTGAGATTTTAATTACAAACAGATTCTGCCAGGATGACATTTAGAACATTCCCCCATTATGTAATGTTAGTTAGTTAGTGTTACAATGTTAGTGTTAGTTTTATTAGAACATTCTAAAATACATATTTCGTGCGTCATCAGAATTTATTTTTAAATTATTTTAATGTTACCAAAAAATAAAATAAAATTAAGGATTCTATTTTTACAGAGATTATATAAAAAATAAATAACGGAAGGAGCTTTTTTAAAAAAAAACTTTTTAAAAACATCCTTGGTAATTGGGTTTTCTTAAGAGGTATTACTTAAGTGGATACCATGCAGAGTTTTGAATTTAGGACCCAAAAACCAAAATAAGGGAGAAAATTTAATTTTTTTAGCTGAAAAATTAAACTACATTATTTGTTAAAAAAATTACTTTTTACACGTGCAATAGAAAGCATTAATGTGTATACAAAGTGCTACTTAAAAGTCATTGTTTAGGCAATTTTTTCCAGGATTTTAGGGCACTTCTATGTACACTGGCAACATTTTCAAATCAAGAATCCACAGACCTTTTACTACGATCTTGACATTTCCAGGCTTTGACTTTTCATGACTGACATTTCCCGACTTTGACGTTCCACGACTTTGCATTTTCACGACTTTGTGATTACTTGATAGCAAACAAACACAACTGTGACAAATGGAGAAGGCAATGGCAAACCACTTCATTAGAATTGCCAAGATAGTCTTTTTGTGTGTTTTATTCCATATAATGACCACGACCCTCAGTCATGAGGAATACGACTAAAGAGAGAGAATCATTGAATTTCTCTATACATAAAATAAAATCTTTTAAAGCCTGACCAGAAATATAAAAACCCTGAAGTAGAGGCAGCACTTATGCGTTTTATATTGCAACATTATTGAAAGAAGTAGCGGATCTATAGGGTGGGACCACGGGGGCACGTGCCCCCCCTCCCACATCCACGACTGCTATTTTGTGTACTATGTACTGTGGAGGCAGGTTCCATAACAGTAGGTACATATCAAATTAAGATTCGAGTTTCAAATAACAGGATTTAATAGTAATAGTTTCTTACAAGTTTATTTCCAAAAAAATAATCCGTCACCATTAGTGATGTTCCGTTTTCGAAATTTTCAAAGAACAAGCTGAAATTTCTTTTAAATTTCTCGGAAATATTCTCGAGAACGGAAGACGGTGCCCTTCCCATATAAATAAAAATACTGGATCCGCCCTTGATTGAAAGCCAATCTTTGACAGGAGAAATGACAAATAGGTTTTTTATTTAGTTGCCAGTGTAAGAAATTAGTTCTATTGCTTTTCCGCAACATGGCGAGGGTTTTTATATTCGGTCAGGCTATACTATGCTAATCGATATTTACGAACTTTTTTATTTTTAGTAAACACCGAAAGTGTAAAATAAGACTTATCGCTATTATTAATAATATAATAAAGAATAGGCAACATACAGAAACGGCAACACTGCAAAACACGTCAACTAATTTAGTGATGGGATACCACAATAACAACTGTCCATATATATTATCGATATATTTACCAACTGCCTCAGGAGGATCAGTTTTTTTAGTTTTAGGTAGGTATTCACGATTATTAAGGAAGTTATAAATTAACACATAAGGTAGTTTTTATCTTGGAAACATTTAGGGATCATTCGTTAAAATTCAAAAACTCTAAAACATATTCACGTGGGCGAAGCCACGGATTAATTCTAGTGTTATATATATTTTATAACCCATAGTATAAAAACTATGAAACCAACCTCGTAACATTCTAGAATTTTATCGACGTTTCATCGATACATTCAATCACTGCCTATTGCGCGCGCAGCTTTCCCCCTACCGAAAGCGGCAGACTACAGTGCGATAAGGCTTGAACTTGAACGTTTGAACGTGGCGAAAAAAGGAACTTACGCCGCCATCTTGATGAATGATGAACGTCATTTTTAACAACTATGACAAGTTTTCTCCCATGTGTGGTGTCTAGTGATGTGCCCTTTCCGAAATTTTCGGGAATTTTTAGAAACGGTCAGGAAACGTTCTCGGAAATATTCCCTAAAACGGGAATTGTTGGAAAAGTACCTGAAATATTAAAAAAAAAGAAATTTTCTTTTTGCAGCTGTCTTTAAAATAAGAAGATTAAGGAAATGCATATTTTCCATATTCCGGGGAAATTTTCCTAAGATTTAAAATTTTCGGAAACCGAGAAATTCTCGGCGGCATATCGCTAGTGGTGTCTCCAAAAGTGGTGATTACCATGACAACGTGAACAATGTCAATTTCATGTCTTTTTTTCTTTAAGCATGTACCTAACCTAGTACTTGATTTTTATCATAGATTTTCATTCTTATTATTAAGTCATGATTGTATGTTTAATTATTATATGATACGCAAATGATACGCAAAAAAACCAATTTTATTTTCTTTTTTTACACTGCTACTTAAGGAGATTTTATTTCAATGGCAACACTAAAATCACTGCAGCGCCCCTGACTCATTCATTTAGAGCCTTGACGCACAGTCAAATGAAAGGAAAAAAAACATTTTTATTTTCTTTTTTTACACTGCTACTTTAGGAGATTTTATTTCAATGGCAACACTAAAATCACTGCAGCGCCCCTGACTCATTCATGAGCCTTGACACACAGTCAAATGATACGCAAAAAAAAACTTTTTTTTTTTTCTTTTTTTACACTGCTACTTTAGGAGATTTTATTTCAATGGCAACACTAAAATCACTGCAGCGCCCCTGACTCATTCATGAGCCTTGACACACAGTCAACGAACTAATATACCATAGAACTCTAACAACGCCAAAAAATGGTTCCACGAAATAGGAACCTAGGTGGGCGGGCCGTAAAATAGAAACCTCACTTCATTATATACTCTTTGCCTCACTTCGCCTCAGTTCGCCGTGGCGCAGCGAGTTCAACTGAACGGTTGTACATGTACCTAACGCAATCATCGAGTAATTTCGCAAGTTTAATTAGCAAAAATAGGCCATCGTGTGTCGTAAAGTGGTGTAGAAATCACACAGATATGAAGAACAGCGGAATTACCTTTCTTTCCTTTGCCGAGACTACGTAGTACAGTGCGACATAAAAGAGTAGAAAATAAATGAGGGCACCACCATCGTTCATATGGTAACACAGCTTGTACCGCCCAAACGATTTTGATACTTGAATATTACGATCGGTCGTTACGTTTATTTAAAATTTAATTTAATTACTAGATTCCGAATAAACTGAAATAAAGAAAGACTTCTCTTACTAAAGTAATGTGGCGTATTCACGGATAAAAATTGCATACAAAATCTTTAAATGCTGATCAAATGATTAAAATACAGATTTTTGTGGCTAACCAAATTTTATTACGGCTCACCTTTTAATTATTTCTCTTCTTAAATTAATAAAATGTAGATTAAAAAAAGATATGAAAAAATAGGAAATTATAGCATTTTGTTTATTTTATAATTATTAAATTAATCAAGCAATTCAAAATCCAAATATTCTACCCCGTCCATGATATCACTTGATTGCTGTGATGTACTACCACCTAAGCTTGTATTAACCACCTCTATTTGGTTTTCATCATTCATTTCTGAAAAAGAATCGTCATCAGTACTATCCGGACCAACCTGAATAACCAACTTGTCTATGTCTGTATACAATGTACTTCCACGATCATAATATTCTTTTTCAATTTTTTTTACATGGTCACAACAGTTTTTCCATTCCTGTGCTGTAATGTTATTAAAAGCTTCTAAAGTTAACTGCTTTATATCCTTTGCACCAACATTCTGTTCTGCGACCTTCCTCTTTGCTAGAGCCCAAATCAGTTCGATTGGATTTAGATCGCAGTGGTAAGGTGGCAACCGTACAACGGTATGATCATATTGACCCAAAATCTCGTCTATTTCATATATTGGTTCGGGTTTATGTTTCTTTACCAGTGCGAGTAGAGAAGGTTTCCGCAAGTTAGGGTCAAAAGGCACATTGTTTTCTACTAGCCAAGACCTAATTTCATCAACCTTGTTAGATGATATTGGTGCTTTATTTTTTACCACAGAGTGGTAGGGAGCATTGTCCATCACAATAATTGAGGGTTCGGCAATATTTGGGATGAGCTTTTCTGTAATCCATTTAGTGAAATTACTTTGGTTCATTTCGGAATGGTAATCTTCCTGTTTGTTCACACTGCTAAAGACAACAAGTGCATTAGGCACAAAACCTTTTTCGTTTCCAGCATGTACTATAATCCATCGCTTACCCTTCGAAATATCTGTAGTAACACCTTCAGTTTCAATAGATTGCCAGCATTTTTTAAGCTTGTAGCTGGAGTGAATATAGCTTTCATCTAAATAAATAATGTCTTTCTGGAGCTCTTCAGGCAAATTTCTATTGTCCATAATGATCTTTAAATATTGTTCCCTTTTGTGTGCAATAATAGGTTTTTCCAACAAAGCTTGTCTGTTTGTCTTGCATTTCTGGTACCGAAAGCCGATCTTTCTTAAAAGTCTGCGCAAATGTTCGCGACTCCCATTATACCCAATATCGTCTTTCAATTGAGTTAATAATTTTTTAATAGTTGGAACTTCCTTTTTGACGGTATAAAAAAATTGAATTTTTTGACGAATTGCACACAGATCAAAATCATCCAATATAATTGAGCGACGACCCTTCCTATGTTTAGCCGGTGTTGAGAATTTCCTGCCACTTTCTAAACCGTGCATGGCTATTCGACGAACTGTGCTTTCTGAATAACCTAAAACAAAGAAAGTAATATTTCTATCATTTTTCATGCTAATACTATTTTTAAGCGCCAAGATGTAGTAGTCGCGCTATAAATATAATTGTTTTTGTTTACGTAAAATATAACCTTAAAAAATAAAAAAAATAAATGGATACTATTATAATTTGCTATTAATTACTGATATGTTAGTTGTTTATACATTGTAATGGTACATTTTGAAGTTTTGCTACAACATTTACCAGTAAAATCAGCTGTACGGTTGTAAACATCATCCAAATTTGACAAAAGCTCTCCAGCTTGAAATTCAGCCATGCACCGTTTGAAAACATTATAAATTATTTTACGGGCACTTCCATGAATAACTTTATTCATGATAACACGACGAAGAAGTCGAAATTATCCCTATGAAAACGAATAAGCAACATAAAACACAAAAGTTATGACAGTTTGACAGTCGAGATACTTTTTTTGTGTGTGGCCAGTAGAGATGGGTTAAGGACTGAGTATTTATCCAAGGATGAGGAGTAACTACTCATAAATATCCATTTCTACTGAGTTTTTATCCTTAATCGACAGTAAATATTTTTTAATGAGTTAGTCTCATAAATTGAATTGGAACTGTGAATTTACATAATTATAAAGGATATAGAACTTATTGGGGTGATTAATTAATAAGTACTTAATGGAAAAGTACCAAAATTGCAATGTATTTATTCTAAATCCACAAATTCTGTCAATAATCGTCTGTAGGATTACCCTTTTAACTACTTATGTGGTAGGACAGTGTTTTTTAGGGTTCCGTACCCAAAGAGTAAAAACGGGACCCATTACTAAGACTCCGCTGTCCGTCTGTCCGTCCGTCTGTCTGTTACCAGGCTGTATCTCATAAAATGTGATAGCTTGACAGTTAAAATTTTCACAAATTATGTGTTTCTGTTGTCGCTCTAACAACAAATACTAAAAAAAGAATTAAAAAAAAGCCAACAACAAAAAAAGTGTTTTTGTTTTTGCCGTTTTTTGCTATATTTTTTAATGTTGTATAGATAATGGTATAGGATATTACCCTTCGTGCGCGAGTCCGACTCGTACTTGGCCGGTTTCATTGTTACTTGTAACAACACGCGTACCTCACTTGAAAACGACAGTTGGCTGGCTCTCACAAGTCCTAGAAAGTGCACGCGATAGTTATTGAAGGACTGGACTTAACCTTAATGTTTATAGTTAACCTTTTATTGTAACCCGACGACGAGAACAATAAATGTACCGCGGCTAGTACTTAGAATTTTAATGTTTAGTACAGCTCCTTGTCCAAAAAAAAATCGATTTTATGGTCCTATCCAAAAGAAATCATGAAACTTGGCATAAATGTAGCTTTCATATATGTATTTTAACATTGATATGGAAACACGTCGAGAAATGATTGTTTCCCCCCTTTCCTTCCCCCATTATATATCCCAAATCGTGGTTTTTCTATTTTATATGAAAACGGTAAAAGCTACGCAAAAACTGTCGAAGACCAATAAGTTCTTCATTAAATTCTCTATAATATTGCCTTTGGATGTATGTTGATAGGAGTTCTCTCTCTCAGCCGAAAGACGTCCACTGCTGGACAAAGGCCTCCCCAAGGAATTCCACAATACCGGTCCTGCGCTGCCCGCATCCTTGCGCGTCCTGCGACCGTCACCAGGTCGTCGGTCCACCGAGTGGGAGGCCTGCCAACACTACGTTTTCCGGTTCGTGGTCGCCACTCGAGAACTTTTTCTACCCCAACGGCTATCTGTTCTACGAGCTATGTGCCCCGCCCACTGCCACTTAAGTTTGGCGATTCTGCGGGCTATGTACGGTTACTTTAGTTTTCCTACGGATCTCCTCATTTCTGTTTGGATCACGCAGGAAACTCCGAGCATAGCGCGCTCCATCGCCCTTTGAGTGACCTTGAGCCTTCTTATGAGGCCCATAGTAAGCGACCACGTCTCTGTTCCGTATGTCATTACTGGCAATACCCACTGGTCAAACCCTAGGCTTGAGACATTGCGGTATTTTGGACGAGAAGATATCGCGAAGCTTCCCGAACGCTGCCCAGCCGAGTTGGATTCAACGATTGACCTCTTTCTCAAAGTTGGACTTAATTATTGTAACTGAACTGTTTGTTCCAGGTATACATAATTGTCAACAACTTCGAGTGTAGAGTCTCCAACCTTCAGAGGAGTGGATGCGACACGGATATTAAACATAATTTTCGTCTTGTCCATGTTCATTTTTAGACCCACTTGTTGAGAGGCTCTACAGAGGCCATCGAGCACTGTGCCTAGGTCTTCCAATGTCTCAGCAATGACTACGATATCGTCAGCGAATCGAAGGTGAGTGATGTACTCGCCATTGATATTGATACCGAGTCCGCTCCAGTCCAGAAGCTTGAAAACATCTTCCAGGGCGGCAGTGAGCAGTTTCGGAGATATCACGTCTCCCTGTCTCACCCCCTCGCTGCAACTGGATAGGTTTCTGAGCCTTGATCCTGGAGACGGACCGACATGGTGGCGTTTTCATACAAACACTTCAGCGCTTCGATATATTGATAGTCAATTTGACACCGTTGGAGAGACTGTAGCACAGCCCAGGTCTCGATCGAATCGAAGGCTTTCTCGTAGTCCACAAACGCCAAGCATAATGGCTGATTATACTCTGCAGTCTTCTGTATAATCTGCCGCAGCGAATGTATGTGGTCTACGGTACTAAAGCCTTTTCGTGAATAAGGACTTGATATGACTTACATTTTACAAAATATACCCATGCTAAAATACATTTTTTCTTTAAATACGACTATTACTGCACGGCCGTAGAAGTGCCGGAACACTTTTTGGGTACAATCTGAATGGATCGTTTGAATGTAAAATGTGTTTTTACTGAATAAATGATTTTGTATTTTTTCTTTTTAAACTTTGTTGGCGATGGTAACATATGTCGACACGAAGTCTGGGACCACTATATCAGAAATCGAATGCTGTCCGTGATATTAAATACGAAATTCTACCAAGACCGTGCAGTAATAGTAGTTCGCATTAAAAAAACATTCTTGTAGCATAGGCATATTTTGTAAACTATAAGTCCTATCAACATGCATCCAAAGGCATTAGATATAAAGAATTTAATGAATAACTATTGGTCTTTGACAGTTTTTGCGTAGCTTTTGCCGTTTTTCATAAAAAAGTAAGCTAGTAATAGAATTGTAATGTTTAAGTAGTTAACCTTTTTATTCTAACCCGACGAGAACAATTAATGTATCGCGGCCAGTACCTACTAAGAATTTTTAACATTCAAGTAACTTTTTATTTTTACCAGAAAAGAACATTAATTGTTCTGATGATCCCATTTTCAGTGCTAAAAATTAAAGGTTAACTTAAATAAAGTATTAAATTAGGGCTCCATTGCATACAAAAGTTTATACTCATGCTTTTGGATAAATACTCAGTAAGAATGAGTAAAAACGGATAAATACTCATATTTATCATTCTTACCCAGTAAATACTATTTAGTATTTACTGACCGCCCATCTCTAGTGGCCAGGTAATGAACCATTTTAGTTCTCGAATAATTAATTTCTACTCTTTTATGTCGCACTGTACTTATATTAATTCTGTGCCGAGACTTCAAGTTCAAACGACAAGCGGCTGGCCGTTTGTTTGAGCGGTAGCCGGCTGCCGCGGTGTGTTGACCCCGCCCCGTGACCTTGACGCGCCCAATCGTGTACTAGCTTTTTCTATGAGAATGTGTGAGTGTCTTGTTGTATTTAAGTACATTTGTAAATGGAACCAAGATTTGAGCGTTCGTTGTATGAGAGTTACACTTCCATATTTATTTATTATTCAATGCGCACAGTATTTTGTATTGAAATTTGCGTTCATTGACCGAGCGAGCGAAGCGTCTCAGTTTCCACTAGCCGAAAATTCTTTTGTCTGTCCGGATGTTATCGCCTACAGGTCGCATTTCTGAACCGATTCTCATGAAATAGTTCACAAAAAATCAATAGATGGCGCAGCAAAGCTTTTAATACCCGAAAATTTGCTATTTATATTTATTCATTACAAGAGTGACTTGATTTATTGATTAAAATGAGTTGGTTCTTATCAATCATATGGCTTTCTTGTCTTGTTTGGCTTCGAATTGTATGTATTTATTTGGTTAATGGTATTGTATTATGAATTGCTTTGCTTGGTGAATTATCTTGAACACTTGAAATAAATCTGATACAAAAACTACATTGTATGATTAGAATCCTACTATAAAAAGTAATACTCGTATATAGGTAGTAATATATACCTACAAATCTGAAAGAAATTCGATTTTAAATTGAACTTTCACCGTTAATTTTGTTGCGCAAATTACATTATACCATAGGTACTCGTACCATTTCCTGACGACTGACGACCTCCGTGGCCTAACGATCATCACGCCGGACGGCCACATCAAAGATACCGGGTTCAATCCCCGGTCAAGATGGATTTTTTTTTTCAGATTGACCTGGGTCTTGGATGTTTAAGTATTTGTTATAAATTCGTTGAGTTGAGCATCCCATAACGCAAGTCTCGAACTTACGTTGGGGCTAACTCAATCTGTGTGATTTGACCGTCTATAATTTTTTTTTTATATATACGTGCCACGTTAGCATAATGCATCCCGATAAATGGGCACTACGCATGATACGCATCACATTCTGGGTTCCTATAAGTGGTCGTCGTAGAGAGGAAGGCCAAGGAAAATATGGCGCGACGACCTTGACGCTTTTCAGCTAGATTGATCGAGCGTTGCTATGGACAGGGATAGGTGGAAGAAAGTGGGGGAGATCTTTGTCCAGCAGTGGGACAACATAGATTAATTAAAAAATATATATTACTAGCTTTTGCCCGCGGCTTCGCCCGCGTGAATTTCCCACGGGAACAGTGCTTTTTCCCGGGATAAAAAGTAGCCTATGTGCTATTCCAGGTCATTATCTACCTCTGTACCAAATTTCATCGAAATCCGTCCAGTAGATTTTGCGTGATTGAGTAACAAACATCCTCACAAACTCACAAACTCACAAATTCACAAATTCACAAACTCACAAACTCACATCCAAACATTCGCATTTATAATATTAGTATGGATTTCGAGGCAAAAAAAAGGGAGGTTTCAGTAAATTTTTTAGTGGTTTTGATATTGACCAACCACAAGAACAATGGGTAAAAGATGAGACTTTTTACTATCTTTCCAGCATTGGTAGGTTGGTTTCAAAACCTTTTAAATGCCTTTTCTAAGCCAGGGCCACCGTAAAATATCAGCTATTTCATGGTGGTAAGGGCTCGCGAGGTCTACTGTTCTCACAGAACCACTAGTCTTGTTGTTCTGAGTGCCAAATCCTTTGTCGGCGCCGGCTAGTGATGTGCTCCTTTCCGAAATTTTCGAGAAATTTTGGAAACGGTCAGGAAACGTTCTCGGAAATATTCTCTTTTCTTTTTGCAGTAGTCTTTAAAATAAGATACACAATCACTAAAATTTTCAAGAAAATCGGATGAAGGGAAATGCATATTTTCCACAGAAATATTTTTTTTAATTTAATTTTTCTTACTTTTATTATATGTCTGTGATATTTTCCATATTCCGGGGAAATTTTCCCAAGAAATTTCTGAGAAATTCCCAAGAAATTTCTTGAGAATTTCATTCCCAGGAAATTTTCCAAGAAATCTCTTGAGAATTTCATTCCCAGGAAATTTTCCAAGAAATTTCTTGAGAATTTCATTCCTGAGAATTTTTCAGAGAAAAATATTTTAGTAAAATATTTTAGTGCTAGCTGTTGCCCGCAGTTCCATTCGCGGCAAAAAGTCTTATGTTTTTCATAAAAACATTGAAACACCGTGAAATAGTGACAGACAGACTTTCGAAAAAAATTGGGAGAAAACATTCCCGAAAATTTCTTGAAAGTTTCGGAAATTTTCCATGAAAGAAATTTTCGGATACCGAGAAATTCTCGGCGGCACATCGCTAGCGCCGGCGTTAGGTATGCACGACGGCGGCGACGTCTATGCTTATGGAAATCAACCAAAAAAAAAGTCATGACAAAACGTCTATGCTTATCTTTGCCTTTCCTCACGGATAAAGAAACAAAAAAAAAAGTCTATGCTTATTGCCCGGTCAAGGAAGTAATAAGCATGGAAGTAATAAGTACTTCGTACAACAAAGTACTTATTACTTACTTTGTACAACAAAGTACTTATTACTTACTTTGTACAACAAAGTACTTATTACTTACATGGTAACATGGAAGTAATAAGTACTTATTACTTACATGGTAACATGGAAGGTTATGGATCTTATCTCTAGTACTCTATTTTTTATTTTTATTTTTTTGTAGTTTTAATACATGATTTATTCTATGTTATTATAATAAATTAAAAAGCTAAATTAAAATACCTCTCTCTCTCAGCCTAAAGACGTCCACTGCTGGACTAAAATTAAAATACCTACTAAAATTAAAAACTAAAGAATACAAAAAAAAATATATAATTACAAGTTGTAAAGCCCCTCAAGAGCGTAGCCCCGCGGCAACGTGCCCAAAAGGCTGGCTGCATTGCCAAGTTGTATGGCAATGCTTAGCCTTTGGCCAAAGAAGCTGCCAGCCCGTTGGTCACGGGATACCTCGACCAGCCTTTTTGAAATAAAAATAAAAACCTGGTGAGCTGATGGACCCCATGGAACCAACGTTTCCACCCCAAAAGGCTCAAAAATGTAGTTATTGCCAATAACCACATATTTGCGCCTTTTGAGGCTCTCTGTTTCCGTTGCTGCTGCACCGGCCTTGGACTTGGTGGCCTGGAGACGGCTGGAGATGAGATGGCGCCAGTGTGTCAACGCAGGTAGCGTCCCACACAAGCGGCCGCCCCAACCTCCAAGGCACCAAAGTCATACCATCCGGTCTCTTGCCATCATCCCGCGCCAACCCATTAGGTTCTAAAATAGCCGGCCCGGCACGTTAATGGTGGCAAGAGCGCGGTGGATAATATTGTTTAGGGCAGCATGACGCCCTAAACGACCGGCGCTTTTACAACAGGAAAGTCCATGGTGACCATAGCTGTCGACGGTATCCCCGCAGGCACACCGATGAGGGACTACACAACTTGCTCCTAAACGTAGAGCTGTTGCCAAACGGAAAGCATTATTATGCAGCAGCGTTCCGAGATTGGCCGATGGCAGGGCCTGCAACCAAAGTCCAGATTCCCATTGCATAACAGCTAAAAGACGGGCACGCTCTACAGAGTTGCTAGATGTTTCTATTAAATTATCTTGCACAACTCTACAAAGCGGCCCATCCCACTGTCTCTGCGAAGATGAATAATCAGGAATTTAGAATTTGGGAGATTGGCTGCCCAAGCATTTCTGGCTTCTGCTAAATTATCAATTATGTTGAAGTTATTTTTACATATTTTTTTATAAAGGTCTTCGACGCTGTGTGCAGAAGACAGAAAAGCTGGGAGTGCTACACTTGAAATTTTGCGGATTCCAAGACCTCCATACCTGATAGGTAAAGAGGCTTGATCCCAAACACGGCCAGAAAAAGTCAATATTTAAAACAGACGAAAGGGAATTTTTTATTAATGCATCTAATTTGTGGAGCAGATCAGGAAATTTCCAGAAAGGACTGCATCGCAAATTGTATGTAAAATTTGGAACGAACAGGCAGTGTTTAATTATTACATAAGCGAAATGAGTTTGTATATCCGAAAGGCGATCGGATGCGTTCTGAAACTTTATAATTTTGTTATCTGGGCATTTTCATTATTTTGTTACCACCCCATTTTTTATCTGTCCCTTGAATTCATTTTTTTTTTCTATATCCCTTTAATCATTTTTATGAATAATTTTAATTTATTATGATTCTACATACAATAAATTATCAAATCGAAATTTCAATAATAAGTTTAATCAAACAACATGAAAAGAAAAGAAATTAAAAAGAGTCAAGGTATGTCAAATTCGGGTGTCCCCAAGTCAGTTTGCTCAAAAAAACTTGTGATTTTACTTTTTTCTGAACAGTTACCCCGCATAATGTTTTATTCAATTTAAATATAAAAGTATATTCTTCTAAAAACTTAAAATGAAAGTATTTTTCTAGCAATAATATTTTAATAAAACTTTAAATTCTGAAATGCAAAATATCGGTCTCACCGGACATGTCCGACTTGTCACGAAATTTCTACCCAAACTTGAAAAGTAAAGAGTATGTTTTTCCTATTATTTAAATGGCAACAATATCTCCGCTGTCGGTGCCGCTTTTAAAAAAGTACAGGGTTGCCAGATTGGGTATTTTTTTCGCAATTCTGGGTAAAAATTTGACTCTTGGAGAAATTTTGGAGAAATGGAATTTTTGGAGAAATGTTTGGGGAAAAAATAAATCTCTTGGAGAATTCTGGGTTTTTTTAAGGTATGGGACGCATCTTTTCTTATTGTAATGAAACGAACATGCATCTTACAAACGTACAGGACGATTAATTTAACAATCGTTTTCGAACGTAGACTATCTCTGTACGTTTTCGAACGTTCAAATAATATTTCTTCGTACGTTTCTGGTTCGATTCCTTGAATTCCTTCAATTTTGTTATTGGAAAAAAAAAGCTCATCAGCCGTTAGGACCACGGGCAAAAAACCGGTTGGGCCTTTGGGTAAAATTAAAGAAAATAGTATCGTTTTGGAGAAATATATTATCAATTTTGGGGAGAAATAGAAAATTCCATCTGGCAACCCTGAAAAAGTACGTTCAGTGTTCAAAACACGGTGTACGTTGCGATGTTGTGTGACTCGAAAACGGTGTCATTTGTGGAGTCAGGTTTGTACATTTTACTGTATTTTTTACATTATGATTATCATATCGTTGTGTTGTTCTCCAAATGCGTTAGGCAACTAATGACTTTAATGTAATTACACATGCCCATTACAAATTTAAAATGATTTATCGTGAATATTTCAAAATCTTTCCTACGAAAATGTGACGTCCGTAATGTGACATATTCGACCGTCACATATACACCGACCTGGAAATGTCACAAAGCTGACGCCATAAAGCTTACTTCACAAGATGTCTCATTGCTGTTATATTTACCTACCGACATTAATTATATTAAACGTAAATTGCAATAATTAAAAGGCTGATTGTGAATTTTTGAGACTGAGATAATTATGATATCCAAATGATAGCAACGTAAGTCTGTCGGTATTTTTTTCATTAAAGAATTATGAAAATTTCAGTAAAACAACGCTATATAATCATATATTGATGAATAAATTTACATTTTGCAAAAAAAGGTTGTTTTATTCATAACTTGATTTGTCTTAGATATATAAATATGAAAAAGAAACAACTTACAATAGTAACATATCGACATCATAAAATTATATTTATATTTTTGTTATTTCTGAACTCGCCCTAATAATTATGTGACAGTCCGTTTTGTCACTGTCCCCAAAATAACAGTGAAATATTTTATTTTTATTTAATGGATATTTATTAGGAAGTAATTTTATTTTATATAATTCTTGTAGTATTTTTTCTTAAGTTTACGTTTTTAATACTCATTTGATAAAATCATAAAGTATTATCCAATGATTCTAAAAATATCTTATAGCTTGGCATCAATTATGGCAAAACTGACAGTAAAAGGATGTTAATTTACTAAATTACTGAAAGAAAAAATAACTTTTCCTAATAAATTAGTTTATAAATGTAATTAGAACAAGATAAGGCATAGGAAAATTAGAAGATTGAAATAGTTAAATAGCTACGATTTTTTTAAAATTGTCACAATACGGACATAATTTTGCCACAGCGTCGGCTATTATTTATTTTTTAGCCAAAACTAAATAATATTTTACTGTATTTCATATTTCACATAAATCTATAATAATTGGACTATACAATTTCATTTAAACAAATACATAAAACACGTTTTTGAAAAAAAATACGAGCGGTTACTAATTAATAAAAATGCCCATCTATGAAATGGGAAAATGATTCATCAAAAATAGGGGAACCTAGGAGGGGAGAAATTGACCTAAAGTCTGCAATGATAGTATCTTTTTGAATATTTGTTTCCGAGATAAAGAGCTCACATTTTTTAAAATTTAAATCTAGACCAATCTGTTGAAGTTTATTTATAAGAATTTTGAAATCAGGGTGTCAATTCCACTATTTTACTTAAAATCACCGACCGACTGCCACACAATACTCATAAGACAACAATAGGTCTTAAAAAAGGTATTCTGCAACAAGTTATTCATGTTCCTATAGTGTGGGAATAAAGTGTCTATATGATGTCAGTCTAGTTGTTGTTGATTAATCTTTGGTGTTTCCGTCGCTGCTAGAAAAAACTACTATTATTTAATAATAAAATTCAAACTCCTTTTTTCCGCTAAAAACGTATGAAATATTATCAATTAGAACAAACATTGATATTTTGACATAAATTTAAAGACATATAGCCATGTTTCACGCTTATATCTGAAAAAAAACTGAAAATTAGTTAATGTGTGTCTTTGATGCCTTTGCCTTTAAAAAAATGTAAACTGTATGTCTATGACAAAGTCATGTTTTATAGGTTATAATCGTTCTATTTTTACTGTAAAATTATTTTTAATTTATTTATAATTTAAATTAATTTGTACAAAGAAAATATGCTTGAAAATAATAAGTCAAACTCCCGTGTCAAATAAGTCTGACTTCACCCGAGGAGGGTCTCATCCAGTCAAGCAGTTATAGATTGAGTTCTTAAAGTTTTATTTGCGTCTAAGGTGAGATTTTCTTTGTAAGTACAATAATTATCTTATTTATTAAGTACTAGCTTTCGCCCACGGGAACAGTGCTTTTTCCCGGGATGAAAGGTACGCTATGCCCTTCTCAGTACTTCTAACTAGGTAAGTGTATGCAAAATTTCAGAAAGATTTGTTCAATAAATAAGTTGCGAAGAGGTAACAAACACATAAATAAACTCACTTTCGCATTTATAATATTAGGATAGGATTAAGATGCTTGACTTAAAACATGAGTCCTCAAACTTATTTTATTACAGTCACCTAAATGCAGAGCTTTGAAAATATAACAGTATTCATCGACTGGCTGGAGTTTCACAAGGAGACTGGGCTGATTAACACAGTGAAAAAAAGGGTTACCCCTAACTCAATAAATAAAGCATATTGACATGTTTCAATTGTACAATACCTGGCATGTAAGTTGACCTAAGACTTTCAATGTGCAGTAACAGATAATAATTTCAATGTTGACTTAATTGCAAACAGACAGACATGGCAGGAGTCTTTATTTAAATTAGCTTGCTTTTTAACACAGGGACACTAGAGTAAATTATATACTTACTTACTTCCTCATGACTCGCCCTGTTCATTGGTAAAAACTGCATGAAAATCTGTTCAATACTTTTCTAGTTTATCACAAACAGACATGGCAGGGGACTTTATTTTTTAATATGTTAAGATAAAGATATCATGTAAGGTAGTAATGAATAATACAAGAATATTATTATTATTTTGTTTATTAGTCTTTAAAATATATCCTAAACCAGACCACACTGTTTCCTCCACAGTTTTTCAACAAGTTATGGATGTCAGCTCGTTTCTCAAGCAGGAAACCGCCATCAGTAGATCGTTCCTGCAAGAATGACAAATAATTTTTACTGCTGTTATAATTATGTTTAGTTATATAAAGAATAACTTTTATTTAAGTCTGCCTATTGTGTAAACAAACTCTTCAGCTTTACAATATTGGTACTATATTGTTGGTTTTTTAAAGTAAAGACAAAGAAAGGAAAAGCATGTTGTTGATTTAAAATATTTTTTTAGTTGTTCCTTAATTGAGATATTTTTGAACTAGTAACTATATTGACTTAGTTAAGGAAGTTGTAAATAAAAAAAAACCTTTTTCTTCCCCTTAGGAGTGTAATTTCTTAAATATACTTATCCTACTTACTACTAATATTACTTACTAGTAATATTTTGTTACTTATCACAAAATATTACTGAATGGATTTCATTGAAATATGGTTCACGAGTAGAAAAATACTGAAAATGGCATAGGGTACTTTTTTATCTGTATATTCTCAAGGGAGTAAAGCCCCAGGGTGCAGCATATGCTATATAAAGAACCTCTACACAAGTTCAAGTTTCTACTTACAGCAGTTTTGTCTCTGCATTTATATACCACTTGGTCAGTGTCGAATTCAATAATAAAATTTTTATTTATATTTATATAGATGATAATACTTACATAGTCTTTTAACAAGCTATGGATGACACCTTTTTCTAAAGCACATTACTCCAGTTGATCGAGCCTGCAAATAATAATTACAGAACTTGTTTGGTACAAATTACTAAGCATACTGTTATTTTGTGACAATCTGAAAATTTTATTTCTTTATATTATTTGTAGATAGAAACAGATGTAGTATCTTCTTCCTATTTACCAATTCCTACTTATGTGGGGTTGGCATAGTATTGAAAGTATAAAGTATAGTTATTATTTAAATATCATTTGACAATTTAAGCATCAACCAGTTTCAAAGATGTTAAAAACTGATTATACAATACATTTTACTGTTTTTTAATACTCACTTATTCTCTGCTAATTCTACTATAATATTTATAAATGCGATGCGAAAGATTGGATGTTTGTTACTCATAATAAATATACTGGATGAATTTGAATGAAATTTGGTACACAAGTTGAAAAATACCGGACATACTTAGCACAAAAGGTAGGTACTTTTTAATAGGAGCAAAGCCCCTAGGGTCTGCTTGTGCTCTTTGAAACACCCTCTACCAAATTTCAAGTTTCTACTTTCAGCGGTTTTGTCTCTGTTTTGACAACTCGGTTAGTCTATAATTTTGTATGTACAGAAATATAGACTTGCCTGATGGTGCCTTCCCATAGGAAAACAATAATATGTATGTATGATGCTGTCTTTAGTCTTTGCTTCGACCTACACAGGTAACAGAGGTATCACTGCATACACACAGCATTTAATTTTCAATATTGCTTGAAATGTGAGAACAGGAACAGCTGAAAAGACATTTTTACATAGTATTACCAAATACTATTTATACACTAGGCATTAAAGTATGTATATTATTGTTCTGAGTACCACATTACACTCATATATAGGTTATATACCTAATCATAGAGCGGGGTCTACTGGCATAAGTATTCAGCTTATGTAGACCCTAACATAAATTAAATCACAAAGAGCTAGCATCCCGCCCCAGTTTCGGGAGGTAGCCTATGTCACTTAGGTATAATGTAGCTTTCTAATAATGAAAGACCTTTTGAAATCGGTTCAGTAATTCTGAAGAATTCCTCTGCAAACGAACTCACATGCATACAAACACTTCCTCTTTATTATATGATTGTATTAGTGTCATTGTTAGATACATAATAAATAATTTTGAATTTTTTGAAACAAAATTTTAATAATCGCATCGCAGTAATATAGGTAAAAATCTTGTGATGTGGGTCCTTTTAAATTGAATGCACAGAGTACCTACCTACATTTGGATGTTTGTGAGTTTGGATTTGATTTATGTTACATACTGTCACACAAAATCTACAAGACAGATTTCAATAAAATTTGGTACAAGGGTAGAAAATATAAGGAATAGCAACATAAGGTGCTTTTCATTACAAAGTTTTCACATCATTTCCGGGGCTCAACTATTATAGTATTCTTATATGTATTATCTTATACATACTATATATACTTAACCTTTAATATAAAAATATCAGCGGGTTCATTGAATTACGTACAGTCACAATAGTTACAAGTGCATTTACCTCGGAAACTCTTACTAACCTTTAAATTTAGCAATTTTCCATCTCGACAAAATATCCTTTATTAGTAATGGGGTTACCTCTTTGTTGAGGTCTATAACTTGAGCATTTTAAGCCGAAATGTCTTTAATATCTCGTCGGCTATATAGGTACGACATTTGTAATGAATAAGAGCCACCAATGAAGAGGTAAAATTATAGGATTCATCACTAAATGAAACAATGTAAACCATACTACTTTACAATTTGATCATAAAAGGTGTTGTTGCTTCAATGGCCAAAAAGCAATTGAGATCCGACAGATCTACCTGACAAACTCCTGTCAAATAGCAAAGAGAATACCAATACTTCAACAATCGACGTGCCAATGGCACTTTTGATAACGATGCAGAATACCGAAATGGGCCAATAGTATGTCGGTATCATGTCCTCAGGCGTCAAATAAGGTGCAGAATACAAAATGGCATTTGAGACACAACTGAAATACAATAACGTACGTTTGGGAGTTAGAGAATTCGGGCCCAGGAGCTCAATTCTGTAACTAACAAACGTGCTTTATCGTATTTCAGTTGTGTCTCAAATGCCAAATTTACGCCATTTGGTATTCTGCACCTTATTTGACGCCTGAGGACATGATACCGACATACTATTGGCCCATTTCGGTATTCTGCACGTTATCAAACGTGCCATTGGCACATCGATTGTTGAAGTATTGGTATTCTCTTTGCTATTTGACAGGAGTTTGTCAGGTAGATCTGTCGGATCTCAATTGCTTTTTGGCCATTGAGCAACAACACCTTTTAAGATCAAATTGTAAAGTAGTATGGTTTACATTGTTTCATTTAGTGATAAATCCTATAATTTTACCTCTTCATTGGTGGCTCTTATTCATTACAAATGTCGTACCTATATAGCCGACGAGATATTAAAGACATTTCGGCTTAAAATGCTCAAGTTATAGACCTCAACAAAGAGGTAACCCCTACTAATAAGGGATACTTTGTCGAGATGGAAAATTGACAAATTTAAAGGTTAGTAAGAGATTTCCGAGGTAAATGCACTTGTAACTATTGTGACTGCAATGTAATTCAATGAACCGCTGATATTTTTTATATTAAAGGTTAAGTATATATAGTATGTTTATGATCATACATATAAGAATACTATAATAGTTGAGCCCCGGAAATGATGTGGAAACTTTGTAATGAAAAGCACCTTATGTTGCTATTCCTTATATTTTCTACCCTTGTACCAAATTTTATTGAAATCCGTCTTGTAGATTTTGTGTGACAGTATGTAACATAAATCCAAACTCACAAACATCCAAATGTAGGTAGGTACTGTGCATTCAATTTAAAAGGACCCACATCACAAGATTTTTACCTATATTATCATGATGCGATTATTAAAATTTTGTTTCAAAAAATTCAAAATTATTTATTATGTATCTAACAATGACATTAATACAATCATATAATAAAGAGGAAGTGTTTGTATGCATGTGAGTTCGTTTGCAGAGGTATTCTTCAGAATTACTGAACCGATTTCAAAAGGTCTTTCATTATTAGAAAGCTACATTATACCTAAGTGACATAGGCTACCTCCCGAAACTGGGGCGGGATGCTAGCTCTTTTTGTAATTTAATTTATGTTAGGGTCTACATAAGCTGAATACTTATGCCAGTAGACCCTGCTCTATGATTAGGTATATAGCCTATATATGAGTGTAATGTGGTACTTAGAACAATAATATACTTACATACTTTAATGCCTAGTGTATAAATAGTATTTGGTAATACTATGTAAAAATGTCTTTTCAGCTGTTCCTGTTCTCACATTTCAAGCAATATTGAAAATTAAATGCTGTGTGTGTGCAATGATACCCCTGTTACCTGTGTAGGTCGAAGCAAAGAACTAAAGACAGTATCATACATACATATTATTGTTTTCCTATGGGAAGGCACCATCAGGCAAGTCTATATTTCTGTACATACAAAATTATAGACTAACCGAGCATAGAGCAACACGGACTCCTTACGGAGGGTGTTTGTAATATATTGGGTAAAACTAAACGCGGGCGTTTCGCATTGCTGCCGCCAGAGGGCGTTCGGGGTTTTTCACACTGCTAGCGCGAATGGCTCGCGGACGGTCGCCATTGCATTGCCCTATGCGATATCGGTTTGATTTTTAATACGCGAGAGGTTCCGCGTTCTTTGATTGCTAATTAGCTTGAGTTGTGTTTGTGAATTTCCTGTTTGTTAAATAACTATTGAACTTTGTGTTTGTGTACCCGTCATGGTGACTTTTTCTTGTGAGAGGTGAAGCGTGGCTGGCTGTTCACATCTGGCTGTTCCCGAGTGAAACTACGGGAAGAAATCTATTTATTTGTCCTGGGGAATTGAGATCTCAAGGGTTAGGTAGGGTAATTAGGAATTCCCCCTTCCCGAAGACACTCAAGTTTGGATCCGAAGAGAAAGAAGATTTAGCTTGGTAAGTGTTCAATTCTAGTTAATTTATAGGTTAGGTTATCATATAGGGCCCTGTAGCTCCCTTCATAAGCTACGGTGGTAGCAGACTGCGTATAGCTTAAGTTAGATTCTAGTCGGACAAGCGTGGTGTCGCGTGGAGATTTTTTCCCGGTACTTAATTTTACCGGTAGATTTTTTCCCGGTAAAGTTCCGGTACAGAATTCTTCCCGCCGCTTCGTTTGTCCGGATTCGCTCTTGCGCACATTTTCTGGCAGCAGAGCGTAGTTGCTCTGCACATTTTCTGGTAGCAGAGCGTAGTTTATCTACCCTCTATTTGTTCGTTTGTAAAAAATAATTAATTGTTTGTAAAAATTATTAGATTTTTCTTAGTTTGTTTGTATAAGAATATTTGTAACCTTTTTTGTATTTGTTTGCGGTTTGTACCGTGCGTTCCGGGTTTGTGCCATTCTCATACCTACCGCGGTTCTTCGTGTAGTTGCTTGATTTTTGTTGTTTTTTATTTACCTTTTGTTATTTTTTGTTTGTGACTTGACGCGATGGCGAAGGCCTCCAATGCTAGGGCGACACTCGCCAACGAATTGAGATGGTTTGTGACGGTTGGAGGACTCCTGTCCCGGAAGGACAGGAGGGCGCCATACTGCTAAGAGCGGATCACCTCCACTCACGATTGATTAGCGCGGAAGCGGCCATGGCGGCGCTTACCGAAGCCGATCTTACCCCGGAGGCCTACGCAGGTCACATGGCGGACATGGACCAGATCCTGAGTCTGCACGATGATATCGCGGAGGCGGTGACCGCAATAAGGGCGAGACAGGCTGGCGGACCAGCCCCTCGCACACCTGTTAGACAGGAAGGACCAGCGGTTACTGGTCGGCTCCCCACCCTTCAGCTGTCCCACTTTGGGGGTAGGATGGAGGAGTGGGTAGCATATAAAAATATGTTTGAGTCCCTGGTCGTAGCACGACAGGATTTGTCGAAGGCCCAGAAGATGGCCTACCTCCTCTCCACTCTTGAGGATGAAGCGCGGTCGCTCATCCAGCACCTCCGGGTGGAGGACGACCAGTACGATACGGCTTGGGGAGTTATTGAACTCCCGCTACCAAAACTTACGTTTGTTAGCGGATGCGCACGCCGCACAGTTGATGGCCCTGCCCAAGGTGGCCAACAGGGCACAGTTGCGCCTGCAGTTGCTCACGCCCGTTACAGTGGCCTGTAACGCGCTCCGCACACTGGGGCTGCCGGTGGACCAATGGTCTTTTTTGTTGGTGCACATTGTATTGGGCAAATTGCCCAATGACATCCGCTCGCGGTTTGAGCGCGAGAATGCGGAACGGGATAGCACCACCCTACCAACATTCACTGACTTGGTGAAGTTTTTGGAGTTTGAGGCACGGGCCGCTGAGAATACCATGACGGACTCAGCGCCATCCAGAGCGCCTGAACGTAGGCCCTTGGAACCCTCATGGCGAGGGAAGCCCCAACAGGGACGGCAACCGCCACCGCGTGGAGCTGGTGTGCGGGTTGCACACACGGCAGCAGTCGCGAGGGACGCGGACTGCCTGCAATGTGGCCGGATGGGCCACAGCCTGCTGCAATGCAGGGACTGGCAGAGACTGCCAGTACAAGATAGGCGCCGCATGGCAAAGCGGCATGAACTATGCTTTTATTGTTTGGGCGGTCACTATGCACGTGACTGTCCCAGTGCCATACCATGCAGTGCATGCCGTGGGCGGCACCACGCGATGCTTTGCATGAACCGCAACGGGGATGGCGCCCGGATGTTGAGGCAGGGGTCCCCTATGGGCGGGGGCGCTCCTGCGCGAAGCCCTCCACCACCGGACGGAGGACGCGGCTTCGCTCGTCGCACCCCCCTCGGGAGGGGTCGCGTACCTGCGCGGGTCTTGGCGGACCGGGACCACGCGCCCCAAGGTCATGGCCAGTATGTAGCTGGCCAGGCCTCGGATAGGGCCCCCATGGGCGGGGGCCCTAGATCGGACGTGAGAGTGGGGACACCCCCTCCACGCGGGTTACCAATACCCAACACATGCAGCCGCAGCGGTTTTCTCCGCCGCTGCACGAGTACCCACGGCTGGAGTACCACCCGCCGTACCATATGTATGGCCGGGCCGCGGGTTATGCCCCCTCAGATGGGGATGTGCACTCGCCCGCCATATTATCCGGGTCAGTGGCGCGCCCCTGGTTTGGAGAGAGTGGGGAGCCCGTAACTAGCTTGCTCCCTTGCTGGGACAGAGCCGCGGACGGTTCTGCTCCCTACCGCGGTGGTCCGCGTATGGGGTCGTAGGGGGAAGCCATTAATTTGAGAGCTCTGTTGGACTCAGGGGCTCAAAGCAGTTTGGTTACCACTCGAGTGGCACGCCAGTTAGGTTTAGTCGTGGAAGACTCGCCTGTGCCACTTCTTGGAGTTGGTGGCATACAAGTGAAGTGTCTGACGGGCCAGACACTTGTCACCTTTTCTTCGCTGAAGTCCTCCACAATGAGGATCACGACTTCGGCTATGGTAATGGATACCATTGCGGGTTGGCACCCCTCGACAGACATACCGCCGGGTGTGTTGTCTTTGGTTTCGGGTCTGGATTTGGCCGACCCCTTTGTCTTTCATCCCGGCCCAGTGGACTTGCTCCTGGGCTCGGACGTATTGGGTTGGATTTTGTTGGGTACACAGAAGGCTCTGGGTTCGTCTTCACTGATGGCAGTGTCTACGATTTTTGGTTTTGCCCTGATGGGCCCTGTGTTTGATAATAGCACCGTGGAGGAGCCACCGGTCGTCGCATCTGCGTCCTTGGCCAAGACCATGCAAAGGTTTTGGGAGGTGGAGGAGCCACCTATGAGTTCCAGGATGGATCCGGAACACGCTGAGTGCGAAGCCCTTTTTCGATCGACCACGGAGAGGTTGCCCTCCGGTCGGTTTGTAACTAGGTTACCTTTTGTTGCCTCTCGTCCTAGCCTAGGGCAAAGTAGGGCGCTTGCGGAGAAACGACTGCTGTCCATGGAGCGACGTATGCAGCGTGACCACGTACTTCGCGATAAATATATTGAATTTATGCGCGAGTACGAGGATTTGGGTCACATGTCTCCGTCTCGAGTTGATTGGAGCTCAACTGAGCATTATTTTTTGCCCCACCACGCGGTGGTGAAGGCCTCAACGGGCAAGTTGCGGACTGTCTTTGATGGGTCCGCACCCACTTCGAACGGAGGTTCGTTGAATCTATGTTTGCATTCAGGTCCCAAATTGCATAGGGACATAATTGACATCATCTTGAACTTTAGAAGACATCAAGTGGTTTTTGGTGCGGACATCCGGATGATGTTCCGCCAGACAGTCATACATCCTGAGGACAGGCGATTCCAGTTGATACTCTGGCGTGAGCGCCCTGAGGATCCTGTGACGGTGTATGAACTCAACACAAACACGTATGGTTTGAAATCTAGTCCCTATATCGCCATCAGATCATTGCTTGAATTGGCAGAGCGGGAACGGATCCGCTTTCCCCGTGGGGCTTCCGTGCTGTCACGTGACTTGTATGTTGATGACGTGTGCACCGGAGCCCAAAGTATTGAGGAGGCCCTCCTACTGCGGGATGAATTGATCGAAATATTGAAGACAGGTGGCTACGAGCTACGTAAGTGGTTGTCTAATGAGCCTAAAGTTCTAGAAGGGATCCCGGAGGATCACCAACAGAACCCTCACCTGTTTGAGGATGTGGATGATCCCAACAGGATAGCGGTGCTGGGCATGCAGTACCAGCCGCTAACCGATATTTTCACATTCCAAGTGGACTTGGAAATACCAAAGGTCTGGACTAAGAGAACGGTGTTGTCCGTAATAGCCCGTATGTTTGATCCAAGCGGTTGGATCAGTCCAGTGATATTCTCTGCAAAGTGTCTTCTTCAGAGACTTTGGACTTTGGGCGTCTCGTGGGACGAGCCGCTGTTTGGCTCTCCATTGGATGATTGGCTCGAGTTGTTTTCATCGATTAAGGAAGTCAATCGGATTGCCTTGCCTCGTCGAATATTGCCACCCGGGAAATATCGAGCCAGCCTGCATGGCTTTTGTGACGCGTCGGAGCGAGGCTACGCCGCGTCAGTCTATATGCGGACAGTTGACGCCGATGGCCGGGTCAATGTCTCGCTTTTGTTAGGGAAGAGCAAGGTCGCCCCCATCAGGACTAGGCTGACTATTCCCAAGCTTGAGTTGAGTGGAGCTCACCTTCTCTCTAAATTGTTGCATCACGTTGCATGTGAGCTGGCGGCCACGGTCGAGATACGAGACATCTTCGCCTGGTCGGATAGCCAGGTCGCGCTTGCATGGTTGCGCGCGGCCCCACATACCTTGGAGGTTTTTGTGGGAAATCGGGTTTCCCAAATCCAGAATATCGGAATTGATATAACATGGAGACATGTGCCGGGAGAGCTTAACCCAGCGGACTGTGCCTCCCGAGGGTGTACGGCACCAGAATTGGTGTCACACCCGCTCTGGTGGGGTCCAGAGTGGCTGATGGGATCAGAAACTTCTTGGCCTGTCTGTCAGACAGATGTTACTTCTTTGAGTTTGACTGGGCTCCGTGTACATGCTGTAGTCGCTGAGACGACGTCGGAGCCGGATTGGCTACTTGCTCGGTATAGTAGCTTGGATAAGCTTCTGGGTGTTACCAGTTGGATTAAGCGTTTCATACATAATTGTAGAAACCCACAGGCAAAGCGGTTGGAGCCGATTGCAGGTGCAGAAGAGCGCCGGAGCGCATTGTTGCATTGGGTCCGTGTCGTGCAGACCGGACGGTTTGAGTCAGAGCTTCGTATTTTGCGCGACGGACGCGCTAAGTTGAAGGGCGCGGTCGCTCGTTTGAACCCGTACGTCGACTCGGATGGGCTTCTTCGGGTTGGAGGCAGGCTCCGGAAGGCGGATCTTCCATATGAGACTCGCCATCCTCTGTTGTTGCCCAAGGGCGGACCCTTGGTGCAGCTTTTGGTGTCTGATCGACACATTCGTAACGCCCATGCTGGGTGCAATGCTTTGTTGGCTATTTTGCAACGCGAGTTTTGGATTTTGTCTGCCCGAAGAGCAATCCGTAGTGTCCTGTTTCGATGTATTGCATGTTATAGGTTGAAGGCATCCACGATGCAACCACAGATGGGTGATTTGCCCGCTGATCGAATCCGACCTTCGAGACCGTTTGACGGCGTTGGAACCGATTTTGCCGGTCCCTTTTCGATCAAGGCTTCTCCCTTTCGTAATGCCCGTATTGTGAAGGGCTATTTGTGTGTATTTGTTTGTTTGGCCACCAAGGCTGTCCATTTGGAGGTGGTATCAGCTCTGACTACGGAGGCCTTCGTCGCCGCGTTGGATCGCTTTGTTTCGCGTCGAGGTCTACCTTCCCTTATTAGGTCTGACAATGGCACAAACTATAAAGGAACTGTAAATTATCTTAAGGATGTTTCTGTGTTTATTGATAAAAATTGTACTAGTTTAAGTCAAATTGCTGCCCAAAGGGGAATAACCTGGAAGTTTAGTCCCCAAGTTGCCCCCATTGGGGAGGGATTTTTGAAGCGGCTGTGAAATCCGCAAAGACCCACCTCCGCCGCATTATCGGAGAAACGGCTCTAACTTTTGAAGAGCTGGCCACAGTGTTTTGTAAAGTTGAGGCGGTCCTCAACTCTCGTCCTCTCTGTCCGCTATCTCCAGATCCAAATGACTTGGAAGCTCTCACCCCTGGTCATTTTTTGGTGGGAGGAGCCGTTGAATGCCCTGCCCGAATACCCGTGGAAGGATGAACGCGTATATCGGTTGTCGCGTTTTCAAATGTTGCAGCAAATGAGCCAGGACTTTTGGCGTCGCTGGTCGCTTGAATATTTGCATTTGCTGCAGCAAAGAGTGAAGTGGACAGACAGGACTGAGCCTCCCAGGGAGGGTGATTTAGTATTGTTAAAAGAGGCAAATTTGCCCTCATTGCTTTGGCGACGAGCTCGCATATTACGTTTGATTCTTGGCGGAGATGGCACTCCGCGTGTGGCTGAGGTGTTGGTCGACGGTTCGATTTTAAGGAGAGGTGTGACCTCTCTCGCCCGCCTTCCCGTAGAGTAAGCTAGCGGTCTGCTTCTCAGACCGGGACGGGGGGATGTTTGTAATATATTGGGTAAAACTAAACGCGGGCGTTTCGCATTGCTGCCGCCAGAGGGCGTTCGGGGTTTTCACACTGCTAGCGCGAATGGCTCGCGGACGGTCGCCATTGCATTGCCCTATGCGATATCGGTTTGATTTTTAATACGCGAGAGGTTCCGCGTTCTTTGATTGCTAATTAGCTTGAGTTGTGTTTGTGAATTTCCTGTTTGTTAAATAACTATTGAACTTTGTGTTTGTGTACCCGTCATGGTGACTTTTTCTTGTGAGAGGTGAAGCGTGGCTGGCTGTTCACATCTGGCTGTTCCCGAGTGAAACTACGGGAAGAAATCTATTTATTTGTCCTGGGGAATTGAGATCTCAAGGGTTAGGTAGGGTAATTAGGAATTCCCCCTTCCCGAAGACACTCAAGTTTGGATCCGAAGAGAAAGAAGATTTAGCTTGGTAAGTGTTCAATTCTAGTTAATTTATAGGTTAGGTTATCATATAGGGCCCTGTAGCTCCCTTCATAAGCTACGGTGGTAGCAGACTGCGTATAGCTTAAGTTAGATTCTAGTCGGACAAGCGTGGTGTCGCGTGGAGATTTTTTCCCGGTACTTAATTTTACCGGTAGATTTTTTCCCGGTAAAGTTCCGGTACAGAATTCTTCCCGCCGCTTCGTTTGTCCGGATTCGCTCTGCGCACATTTTCTGGCAGCAGAGCGTAGTTGCTCTGCACAGAGGGAGAAGCCATAGCGAAATGTTTAAATTCAAATCTTTCTGGCATTTATTGCGGGGGGAGGGAAATTCACGCAAGCGCTGTTCAGTACACACATACATAATGAAAATCTGTAATTACGACAAATTACGATACCACATATGAAAAATAAAACAATACATTGACAAATCTGTCACCACCCGTCAGATTTTTGTGTACGAATATAAGACAGAACACACATTAACATATTTTTGACTTTGTTTTCAATAGTGAATGGCAAAAATGTAATTCTGCATTATCGATGAATTATAAATTATCGAATTTCTCGGGCTTTAAACTATATAATCAATAGAAATATAAATATTTATTTGTTAAAATCAATAGCTTTAATAAAATCTGTGGAGTGGTTTAGCCGTGAGTTTAACAGTATTCCTTCGCATTTATAATATTTATTGCTAAGGAGGTATGGAAATATGGATACGTTCTTATGAATGACATACCCGGGGCTCTAGCAGTAATTTGCATTTTTAAATAAAACCACAGTTGCAAAGTTATCACGTTTATTAGTTAAGTACCACAAAGACGAGAAAGGAATACTTATAAAATTTAAATTATCTAAATATAACTTAACTATTTCTTATAATTTTCTCTTGTTCAATTTAGTCTTGTTCATCCGAGCTGACTAACACCATTCGTGGAAATCAGATGCCTTATAATGAGCTAAACAAACGGGACTTGTCTTTTTGGCATCCCAGGTTTGCTAGTTGTTGCACTAGTTTTTCCATACACACATCTCTAAGTAGGTATTTTTAGGAAAGCTGTAAAAAAACAAGCTAATTATTAAAAAATAAAAAACACGACTGACAACTTGTGCTTGGCCGAAGGCCGAGCTCCTTCTCGTGAGCAAAGAGAGTGACAAGGCCAAAGGCCTAGTCCTTCGTATATATGAATGACCTTCTCATTTCATCTTTTACCCCCAGTAACCAGCAGAGGGGCCGAGGCCGAAAGCCGAGGGGCGAGCTGCGTACATGAATCCGAGAGGCGAGGAGAGGCCAAAGCACCTAGCGTGCTGAGCAGGAAAATTTTACTTTTGCAGTTTCGAGTACCTATGTTGAAGAAAAGTTTTCGAGGTAGGCAAAAAGTCATCTACGTCGGTCGGTTTAGACTAGGTGAAGAGCCAAAAGACTATTTTCGCTTTAGCTCTTTGCTATGAAGCCGCAACTCTGCCTTCGGTCTCGCTTGCGCCGGCTGGAAGCGGGCCCCGGCCTTCGGACACGCTTCGCCTTTCAGCTTCATATATAGAACTCGGCCATCAGCCTCGCGGGCCAAGGCGAATCGTCCTTCAGCCTCAGTATCTCGGCTAGTTACTTGGGCTTTAAGATGAAATCGGAGATCGTCCATGTATACGAAGGACTCTGCTTTCGGCCTTGCCCCGCTTTTTGCTCACGAGGCGGAGCACGGCCTTCGGCCTAGCCTGGACGCAGCTCGGGCGGCTGGGGGCCTCTGGTTTACTGGAGGTTTGAGATGAAATATAAAAGTCGTCCATGTATACAGAGGGCTCGGCCTTAGGCCTAGTCCTGCCCTTTATTCTAGAAACGGCGGCGCGGTTAGGGGAAGGGAAGCTAAACCTTCGATTTAAACGCAGCTGCAGCACCACCGAGAAATATACCAAAATGGACCTGGAAGTAGACCTGGGGTACTGGCGACGACCACAGCCGGTGGTAGTTTATAGTTTTTTTTTTCATTTCATACAAACTGGTTACTGGGGTTTGAGATAAAATCAGAAATTCATCCATGTATACGAAGGACTCACCTTTCTCTAATCACGAGATGGAGCTGGGCCTTCAGCCTGGACGCAGCACGGGCTGTGGCCTGACGGGCGCAAGCTTTGGCTGTCGAAGCCCCTGGTTTACTGGTGAAGGCGCGACAAAGTGGACCTGGGGTACTGCCCGCGAAATACTACAATTGTAAATCGGCGGGGGTGGGGTGGGGGGGGCACGTAATTGAAGACCCTGGGCGACGTTAATAGCCGTTTGAAATGACATCATAAGGTAGTCCATGTAACGAAAAACTCGGCCTTCGGCCTAGCCTAGACGCAGCTAGCTCGGGCTGTGGCCTTGCTTGCGCGGCTGGGGGGAGGGGGTCCCTGGTTTACTGGAGGTTTGAGATGAAATATAAAAGTCATCCATGTATACAAAGGTCTCGGCCTTAGGCCCCGTCCTGCACTTTGTTTACGAGACGGCGCGGCTGGGGCAAGGGAAGCTAAGAACTATACCAAAATGGACCTGGAAGTAGACCTGGGATTCTGCCTGCGGAAAGTACCTATAATATAGGTGCTCGACCGAATGTCATAGGGAACCCTGGCGACGACCACAGCCGGTAGTAGTTTGGTAGTTTAGACGAAGCTCGGCCTGCGGCCTCACCCCTTGCGGCTGTAGACCTAGGCAGAAAGGGAGTAGGTACCGCCTTCGATTTAAAGCCAGTGATCTTGCAATAGCCGATAGTAGCGTTGCCGATCGTGAGTCAGACTACTATCGTAGAGGGTGACCGTGGTACCCCGACCTGAGTTTAAATCGAGGACTGCCAGGCACGCAAGCGAGGCCGAAGGCCGAGCTCGGGCTTGTGAGCAAAAGAACGGGGCGAGGCCGAAGGCCGGGCTCTTTTGTATACATGGACGATCTAACGGTGTTGATCTTACTGTCTATCTTATACAACTAAAAGTACATATAAACATATAAGTTATATATATTTTTGAAATTGTCTTTAAAAGCCCTTCAATTTGAAACTACACTCGATAAGATTGATCAAATTTATTTTTTTCGGTCAGCTGTTTATCGCGTATATCATCCGCCATTTCGTTTTTATGATGACGTCACATAGCCTTTGTCACTCGGGCGAATGCAAGGAATCCAACAATACCTCTCACATCAAAATCTGTTAAGCCGTTCCGGACTTATGGTGGAATAAAGAAACTTACATACATACAAACATGAACCCTGAAAACATAACACTCCTTTTTTGGTCAGTCGTGTAATAAGAAAATACACGTTACAACATACAATTTAAAACTATACCTATCGCAGTTTATCGATACAGGACTACAACACACAATGTAAGCAAAGTAACATCACTAAATCTAGATGTTGGACGGAATTATCACTCGACAAATCCGTGTTTCTATAGGCGACTGGACTGATGTTGGTAAACAAATCCAACAATGACATTATAATAAAATGTATGAACTTTTGTTTAATTTATAATCATATGATAAGAATTTACTTACTAGAGAAATGTAACACCATCTTTCTGTAAAATAGATGTCCCAGACCTCTTTTTGCAGCACAAAATTAAACAATTCGGAATTTTTTGTATTGCGGCCTATGTGTCATTCACACTGACTGATGGATTCTGTCTAGCGAAAAGTCCGAATGCAAACAGTTTTTATAAACGCTCAAGTCCACCTGGGCCTAAGCTTTGCCAGAGGGGAAAGACATCTATGGCGCCTCCCTTCCGGGCCGCGCGCGGAAGTCCTTGTTGCTCGAAGTAACCGAGTTGTCAACACAGAGACAAAACTGCTGAAAGTAGAAACTTGAAATTTGGTAGAGGGTGTTTCAAGAGCACAAGCTGTACCCTAGGGGCTTTGCTCCTATTAGAATTTAGGGATAAAAAGTACCTACCTTTTGTGCTAAGTATGTCTGGTATTTTTCAACTTGTGTACTAAATTTCATGAAAATTCATCCAGTATATTTATTATGAGTAACAAACATCCAATCTTTCGCATCACATTTATAAATATTATAGTAGAATTAGCAGAGAATAAGTGAGTATTAAAAAAGCGGTAAAATGTATTGTATAATCAGTTTTTAACATCTTTGAAACTGGTTGATGCTTAAATTGTCAAATGATATTTAAATAATAACTATACTTTATACTTTCAATACTATGCCAACCCCACATAAGTAGGAATTGGTAAATAGGAAGAAGATACTACATCTGTTTCTATCTACAAATAATATAAAGAAATAAAATTTTCAGATTGTCACAAAATAACAGTATGCTTAGTAATTTGTACCAAACAAGTTCTGTAATTATTATTTGCAGGCTCGATCAACTGGAGTAATGTGCTTTAGAAAAAGGTGTCATCCATAGCTTGTTAAAAGACTATGTAAGTATTCTCATCCATATAAATTGTATTATTGAATTCAACACTGACTGAGTGGTATATAAATGCAGAGACAAAATTGCTGTAAGTAGAAACTTGAACTTGTGAAGAGGTTCTTTATATAGCATATGCTGCACCCTGGGGCTTTACTCCCTTGAGAATATACAGATAAAAAGTACCCTATGCCATTTTCAGTATTTTTCTACTCGTGAACCATATTTCTATGAAATCCATTCAGTAATATTTTGTGATAAGTAACAAACATCCAAAACTTAAACAATTTTTTGTTTAACTTTTGGATGTTTGTTACCTATCACAAAATATTACTAGTAAGTAATATTAGTAGTAAGTAGGATAAGTATATTTAGGAAATTACACTCCTAAGGGGAAGAAAAAGGTTTTTTTTTTTATTTACAACTTCCTTAACTAAGTCAACATAGTTACTAGTTCAAAAATATCTCAATTAAGGAACAACTAAAAAAAAAATATTTTAAATCAACAACATGCTTTTCCTTTCTTTTGTCTTTTTACCTTAAAAAACCAACAATATAGTACCAATATTGTAAAGCTGAAGAGTTTGTTTACACAATAGGCAGACTTAAATAAAAGTTATTCTTTATATAATATAACTAAACATAATTATAACAGCAGTAAAAATTATTTGTCAATTCTTGCAGAGACGATCAACTGATGGCGGTTTCCTGCTTGAGAAACTGTTGAGCAGGCGAATAGCAGCGGTCGGTGGGAAAACGTCACTAAGTAAGAATGCAAAAATAAAACTCTCATCTGGTTTGAAATGTACTTCTTGTTTTATTCCAAAACAATCTCTTCATTTACATAATGGATTAAATTGATATTCACTAATTAGTTAGGTATGATATTGTAGATTACATTGCAATATGTGGTGGACGACACAGTAAGATGGAGACAGATGTTAAAGGTTATGTGAACTGTCAAAGAAAACGATTGACGTTTCTTGACTGACATGACAATGATGTCTGTCACATTAAGATATCAGTGTTGAGCGTACAGAATATTAAATAATTTCAACACTCCCCCTTAGGCTCAACACGCAGGAGCTGACACGTCCCATACAGTGGTCTTACCACATTCACGTTGCATACATGACCATTGTATTCATATGTGCAACGCGACTATAAAAGAAATTTCTGTATTACACATATCACAGCATTACAAAACAAATTACAGTATTACAATACAAATAACAGCAATACATAAGAAATTATAGTAACACACAAGATATCTCAGTAATACATTTCAATTACAATTAGTCAGTGTTGAAATTATTTAATATTCTGTACGCTCAACACTGATATCTTAATGTGACAGACATCATTGTCATGTCAGTCAAGAAACGTCAATCGTTTTCTTTGACAGTTCACATAACCTTTAACATCTGTCTCCATCTTACTGTCTGTATCGTCCACCATATATTGCAATGTAATCTACAATATCATAACTAATTAGTGAATATCAATTTAATCCATTATGTAAATGAAGAGATTGTTTTGGAATAAAACAAGAAGTACATTTCAAACCAGATGAGAGCTTTATTTTTGCATTCTTACTTAGTGACGTTTTCCCACCGACCGCTGCTATTCGCCTGCTCAACAGGTTATTTAACCCAGGATTAACAGCACCACAGAAATAAATTTTTTTTTTAATATAAGCAGAAGGAACACAAATTTCACACACACTCTGATGATATTTGACAATATTTGCATCCTGTTCGTGATAAGGACTGTCACATAACTCTGTCCCTTTCCTTCCTTAGCATTGCAATGTATTGCAACTAGAGATGGGCGCTTGGATAAATTTCCGGAAGGTAAAAATGGGAAAGAATGGGTAGAATTGGTAAAAATTAATTTATACCCATTTTTACCCGATATTTTTTATTTATACCGGGAAGAAATTAAAATGAAAGTAAATTATCCTTATTTTCTTTAATACTGATAAAATAATAATTAAAGTATAAATATTAGGTGTGTTTTGATTATAAGGAAGATAAATAACTAGTTGTTTTCGGTTCAAATATTAAAAAAACATAAACAACAGATTTAAAATCATATGTATTCAAATAATATTTTAAAAATAATGATGCATTTTTAGTATATGGCTGTTTAAAGTAGAATTAACAAAAAAATCAAAACATCTTCAGTTGTATTATAGACTATCTTTTGCCCGCAGCTTCGCCCGCGTGAATTTCCTTCGGGAACAGTGCTTTTTCCCGGGATGAAAAGTATCCTATGGCCTTCTCAGTACTTCTAACTATGTGTATGTGAAATAGGAAGATTGGTTGAGTAGATAAAGCGTGAAGAGGTAACAAACAAACTCACATTCACATTTATAATATTAGTTAGGATTTGGAGGTAACTTCGCAATATTTTTCTATCGAGAAAATTTTATGCAAGCGTGTTTTTGAGAGAGTTAGTAATTAAGTTCCATAACGACCGGTCCTGCGCTGCCCGCATACGGTCGTTATGGAAATCCTTGGGGGAGGCCTTTGTCCAGCAGTGGACGTCTTTCCTCTGACAGAGAGAGAGAGAGTGTAATTAAGTTGGCTGACATTCGTGTAAGGCGGGCCTTACGATTCGATGATCGCCTAGCCGTTCAATAGAATTCCGGCATTTGGCAAACTTGTTCGTCGCCCCGGCATAACATTTATCGTCTAAAACCAGTTGGCTGCGAATGAGTCAGAATAAAGATACCTATATCTTGTCAGGTCTTTTTGTAACCAAAACGTAAATTGTACACTTTATAAGTACTTTTATACACAGTACTTAATTTAAAAACTAAATATGTGCTTATTTCATAATAAATCTTAACGATATATTATAAAATATCGTAATTACAAACATTTTAATTGATTTTAATTTTTACCCGGTATAAATTAAAAATTCCTGGGAAAATATGGGTATCGGAAATTTATCGGGTAAATGCCCATCTCTAACTGCAACACGAACCACTACACTGAAAGATTTATCATCCGAGCTGGTTTTTTCATGCGAAATGACCCTTAACTGTCATTTTTGTTGTGTTGTCACAGTTGACATAAATATTTAAAATTATTTTTTACTGTTTTGTGCTTTTATACTCAATAAAAATGGTTAAATGCAGTGTAAATATGTGTGGAAATGCTTCTCGTAGAAATATTCCTGGAATATCATTTCATCGGTAAGCAATTCATGTTTTTGACGTGTCCAAAAATAATATACAATTTCGAGTTAGTTTTGAAACAATGAGCATTAATATACTTTTGAATGCTATTTATTAGCAACATTATCAATTATTTTATAACGTAGAGTATTACTTATAACCCTTTGATAAGAAATACTAGACTAATTTAATAATTTCGTTAATAGCATAGATCATTTGATAGATTGAGTACTTGTTTACTATGGCTGGGCCGAATTAAGGCAAACACGAATTTAATAGGTACCTATCTATTAATGTTTATTATATGTCGCAGTCGGATCGTATAATACGCCGTATTAAATTACGGCTAGCTGTTTTAAAAAACAGGGCCGTTTTGAAATGTGGCGGTTTAACGATTAGCCGGATTTTCACTACGCTTAACATTATTGATGAACGCATCAATAAGGCGGCCCATGCCATGTTAAGCATACTACCTTTTAAGTATCTAGAATGTAGGGTGACCATACTTACAAAAAATATGCTTAAATGAAAATCAATAATACTTTTGGGTATGGGTTATCAGATATCGGACGGCGCGATAAATTCTCTCCCAACTTTCAAAAACATAGCACAACCTATTGTTGCAGGTTCCCTAAGGATAAAAAAACGTCTGATGAGTGGAAAAAAAATTTAAACCTAGAGCATTGGACACCAAGCAGTGTCATTTGTTCCAGGCATTTTGAAGAAAGTTTAGTTAAAGGCAACACAAGAAAAATTCTAATCCGAGGTGCACTTCCGACATTATTTTTGGGTTCAAATGAAGTGAGTTTTATCAATGTTTAATTATGTTAAATGATTTGTTTCATTTTTTGCCAATGCATGTGAGAATGTAATTCCCCATTAAAAATGGCAAATCAGATTCGTCTACTAGCCGCCACTTTTATGTCTTTTCAGCGAAACTTGTTTTAAAATATAAACAAATCAAAGGTTTAACACATTTTACACAAACACTAAGATGTGAATTTTATTTCAGAATAAGGAAAATATACCCAACTCAAGAAAAAGAACTGCTACGGGGGAGTATGTCTCCTCCATACAACAATCAACATCATCACACAATTTTTCACTCAATACTATAAATAAATTACGGCGGAAAATTATTTATAAAAATAGACAAATAAAAGCCTTAAGAGAAAAGCAAAGAAGGCTTCACAAGAAGGTAGCAACTTTTTCAGAAATAATAAATCATTTAAAATCAAAACTTAACTCCGAAGATGTGCATGTTCTCAATAATATTCCCGGCGTTAATAACAAAGATTTTTTGGTCAGGTATTTAAAAAAAGTTACAGGTTCGACAGTTGATAAAAGATATTCTGCAGAGTTACGATCTTTCTCCTTGCAGTTAAATTTTTTTTCACCCAGAGCATATAATTTTGTCAGACAAAATTTTGACACTATTCTGCCACACCCAGTTACTATCAGACGGTGGTACAAAAAAGTGGATTCTAAGCCTGGATTTACGGCTGAATCTTTTAATTTACTGGATGCACTATCAAAAAAACTTAAACATAAAATTTTTGTGAACTTAATTATGGATGAAATGGCTATACGTAAAGAACTGGTTTGGGATGGGTCAAAATTTCAAGGGCGAGTTGATACAGGGACAGAGGTTAACGATGATAGTTTTCCCTTAGCAACTCAGGCATTGGTTTTGATGGTGGCTGCTATTAATTACAGTTGGAAGATACCAATAGCCTTTTTTTTATAACCTCTATGAATGCTGAACAGCGTGCTAATGTGGTTGAAATTGCACTACAAATGTTAAACGACATAAACATATTTGTGAAAGGTATTACATTTGATGGAGCAGCTTCTAACATAAGCATGGCTTCTCGGTTAGGGTGTAATTTCAATATTCATAATTTAGAGCCGTTTTTCATGCAAAATAATGAAAAAGTTCATATTTTTTGGGACCCATGTCATATGATAAAATTAATCAGAAATACATTAGGCGATTATAAAATTATAATTGATCCAGATGGTAATGAAATTAATTTTAAATATTTAGAATTGTTGTTAAAACTTCAAGAAAACAAGGGATTGCATTTAGCAAATAAAGTCAGACAAGCACATATATTCTTTTCCAACCAAAAAATGAAGGTGCGCTTAGCCACCCAATTGCTGAGTAAATCTGTATCAGATGCACTCATATATTGCAAAGAAAAATTGAAACTGACTGAATTTGAAAACTGCTTAGCAACGGCAAAGTTTATAAACATAATAAATGATGCATTTGATATTTTAAGCAGTCATTCCATGTATGCACCGGGGTATAAGAAAGCATTGTGTCCTGCTAATATAGCTAGAACTGTGGACTATATCAACACGTGCAAAGAATATTTAATTAATTTAAAGTTTCTTAATAACAATTACATTGTTGAATCGGGTCGCAAAACAGGATTTTTAGGATTTACTATATGTTTACAGAGCGCAATTAATATGTTTGACGATTTAATTGTTAAAGAACACTTAAGATTCCTTTGTATATATAAGATTAGTCAAGATCATCTTGAAATGTTTTTTGGGAAGATGAGGTCAAGAGGGGGTTATAATGATAACCCAAACACTGTACAGTTCCAAACAGCATATAAAAAAAATCTTATTCGTATAGAAATAAATTTAAATAAAAATTGTAGTTTAACTGAAATTATATCAATATTAACTGTGTCTAGTACTGAATGCAATGTAATTGAGGCCGTAAACGATACAACTCCCAGTTTTGAAAAAAATGTAGCCTTGAGTGAAGTTGACGATTTTGAGTTGAAGGAAGAAGACGCCAAATTTTATCTGTATAACTCACTAGATGAGTATACTGAAGACGTCACTATCTACATAGCCGGATTTGTGGCTAGAAAATTTCTAAAAAAAGTAAGATGTAGCATCTGTCAAACTTTAGTTATAAGCGACAAAAAAAACTTTTCTGAATCACTTATTACAACTAAAGATAGGGGCGGTTTAACTTACCCGGCAGAAGGAGTTATTGCTGTTGTACAAGAATGTGAGAAAATTTTTAGGTACAACAAAACGTTTTCTCTCATAGAATTGAGCAATCATTTGTGGGAGAAAAGAAATTATTATATACTTTTCAATTCAGAAAACAAAGAGCATGACGCAAATCATGTATATGAGTTAGTTAAAGTTATTATTAAATTTTATATGGATACGAGGCTTAAACACGAAGCAAAAATGATTACATCTAATGTTAGCAAAAGAAATTATTTAAAAAAAATAGTTCTTTTTGAAAATAAATGATTATTTGAATAAATTGGCGTACTGACATCCTAACATTCACCATATGTGAAAAGCACCCATTTTACATACTAAAAAACAAGCTTAAATTTTATGGTGTCACTGGGACAGCCCTTGAGGTGCTCTCTTCTTACCTGGACAACAGAACTCAGAAAGTAGAAGTTAACAGAGCAGCTTCCAGCAGCGCGGCGGTACACATGGGCGGCCTCAAGGCTCCATAATCGGTCCTTTTCTATTCCTTGTTTACATAAATGACCTTCCATGTGTTGCCCAACAATTGTGTGAAGTAGTTTTATTTGCGGACGACACATCATTACTATTTAAAGTCAACAGAAATAGTCAAAATTATGATGATGTTAGTAATATTATGACACTTGTGCTTGACTGGTTTACAACCAACAACCTGGCTTTAAACACGGACAAGACCAAGTGTGCAAAAGTTTTCTCTCTCGAACGCACCTCATAATGATATACTTATACTTTAATAGTTACTTATACCTTTTAATAGTTAATGGCAAAGTAAGAGTGGGTTATAAATTCTTAGGCATTACTGTTGTCTGTAATATGAAGTGGGATAAACACATTGAACTCACGGCCAAAAAACTTAGTTCGGCGGCTTATGCAGTGAGAAGGATACGACAGTGCACGAACACTGAAACAGCTAGACTCGTGTATTTCAGCTACTTTCATAGCATAATGTCATACGGATTATTGATATGGGGAAATGCAGCCAAGTAGGGAAAATTTTACAGAAAAGAGCAATTCGTTTTATGTGCGGGCTAAAACGACGCGATTCTCTACGAGAGCTCTTTAAATCAATAAAAATTCTTACTGTTGCAGCTCAATACATCTTCAATGTACTTATTTTTGTTAAATCCAATTTAAACCTCTTTAAAAAAATGCGATGCATAGTATATCCGCAATAAGAATAAATTTTATATGCCCAGCTTCCGGCTTAAAAAGGTTCGGCGGTCTTTCGTGGGTCAAAGTGTAAAAATGTTCAACAAGCTCCCTGATGAGGCTATTAATTTACCTATGCAAAATTTTAAAACTTATTTTAAAAATACTTTGATGAATAAAGCGTATTATACAATAAGTGATTATTTGAACGATAAAAAAGCTTGGTCTCTCCCTTCAACTTCGCCACTCCACACTTGATTACATTATTTTGTTATTGTGAATACGTAATAATAACCTTTCCTTTTTTATTTTAATTACATTGACATTTATTGTTAAACATGTACGTGTATTGTGATCTGCAAGTGACTGAAAGTATTTATTTTTATTATATGGTCTTGGGGATCGAGTAAGTCGTGCTCACTAAAATGTTAAAACTGGTGACGGCGTCGTGGGCTGGGTCGTGAGGTTCCCTCTATTATGGTTGAGCTTTGCGATGGCTGACCCTCGCGTCAACTCGTGAACGGGTGTTGCCACGGGGAACTGGTCTGCTCGATTCTGATTCGACTTTTATTTTTTGTTCTTAACCATTACATTGTGGTTACTTGATCACAAACATAACATGTTTTATTATATTTATTTCTTATATTTTATTTTATTATTGACTGTACACAATCTAGTGTATGTATAGAGTTAATAAATAGCCCCCTCTGGCATGTTAGGCGACCAAGACTGTTTCATGAGTTTCTTTCGGCATTTCTTCTCAGCAGTAGTCGTTCCGAAATGCTAGTAGTTTGTAGCTTTGAGACAATATATTTAGTTTTCGACGTGAAAAAGAGTTTCAATAAAAAAAAATGACTTTGTCTTTGACTTTGAGCAGCAAATAGCAGTAGTTTGTAGCTTTGAGACATAATATACTATGATTATTATATCATTAGTTTTTGACGTGAAAAAGAACCTTCTTTGAAAACTTTGCCAAGTTTCAATAATGAATTTTTGATTTTGATTCAATTGGGTAGCTAAACCGGCCTGTGGTGTGGCCCTAGAATAGCACCAACCCATCTCTTCCCGTGGGTGTCGTAAGAGGCGACTAAGGGATTTAAAACACCGGAGGATGGGCAGCAGCATCTTTCCGCGTACTATGCCATCACACTGCGATCGCAAACCCGCCCGCCAAGCGTGGCGATTACGGCAAAACCCCCCATTGGGGTGGCCTTTGTCCAGCAGTGGACGTCTTTCGGCTGAGAGAGGGTAGCTAAACGCACCAAATGTTTTTGAAAAGAAATATTGTCAGACAAGACCTTATTTTCGTAATTTTCTGCAAGCCCATGTTTTCTTAAAGTTTTGACAATAAATTTGTTGTAACTAAAACCTTCCGATAGCCTAACAGACGCACACAGTTATAGAGATGTACTCATACGCCTATTTAAACTACGATGCTTACTTGTAAAATTCAGTCGCATTACAAAATTATTATTTAAAATAAATTTCATTCCCATTTTGATTAAGTACGATTTTGATCGCCTGTGTTGCTGATAAATTTTATCAGGTGACAATGAGAAAAATATGATTTTTTTCAATGTTTTGCATAAAAAAGTGCTTAAAATTATAAATATTAAAAAAACACCCTAAATTAAAAGCCATGCGGAAATAAATTATATAAAATGGTTCCCTCCATTAGGGTTGAGCTTTGCGATGGCTGATCCATGCGTCAATTCGTGAACGGTTGCTGCCAGGTGGAATGGGTCTTTTAATATTTATTATATTTTTAAGTTTTTGACTGTATATAGTTTATGTACTTATTGACCGAGCAAGCGAATTAAGCGATCGAGGTCTCCATTTCAGCTTGGCCAAAATTGCTTTAGTATGTCTGTCTAGGTACGTGTTCTCCTCTTGAGGTCGCATTTCTAGACAGATTCCCGTCCACTATTATTATTAGTGGCTCACAGAGCTACAAGTTTTAAATATCTGTCCATGTTTATATTCATTGACTGTAAATAATTTAAAATAAATTTTCTTTACTTAATGCCTAGTATTATTTTTTTCCCAAAAGGGAATAGAATTTCCCATTGTAAAATGGCGATGCGGTTCCGTCCGCATGCCGCGCATGGCACAAGGTTCAGCGTTTCAATTTTTTTGGTTTTTCTACACAGTATTATACTGAATATAATTAATTACCTTAGATCCGACCCTGTATTCTGTCGTTGTGTGAATAATGATCTTAGTGTGCGTTTTTGCCATGCAATTTCAAATGACATGTTCTGTCTGCTTACTATTATTATATGTCTGTGAACAGCACTAGAAGATTATAGCATTCAGAGCCTCATTGCGTTGAAAATGGCGACATCAGACTCCAAGATGAGCAACATCATTGAAAAGTTAACTGGCTTACAAAACTACTCCACGTGTGAAATTTGCGATGTTTTTTTGAAACTGGAAGATTTGTGGGAATCTGTCCTAGGAGCTGACAAGGCAGCCGGATTTATCGCCGCGTGCTCCTACTAAGAAAACTGCATCGTGTAGAGTTCACACAATACAAAGACATGACAGAGTATATTGATGCAACCATGCAATTGGTACAGCAGCTTGCAGACATAGGCAAGAAGATTGAAGATTGCGAGGTCGCGGAAATCCTCCTGTCGGGTCTCCCACAGCAATACGACGTCGTCGTGTCTGGTTTGGGGACAGCTGGGCTCGCCTCTACCCTCTCCAGTGAGATGGTTCGAGCTCGCTTACTGCAGGAAGACCACCGATTGACCAGCGCTGACCAGGCCACAGCATATGTTGCCAACAATAATGGAAAAAGGAAGGTACTTTTATGCTCCTACTGCAAGAAGACTGGACATCTCGCTAAGCGATGCTTCAAGCGGCAGCGAGAAGAAAAGGAAAAGCAGAAGCATACATTTTTTGCCGCAGCATATTCTGCGTCAACTTCACAGGATTTCATTATAGATAGTGGTGCAACGTCACATATGTGTATGGACTCTAGTATGATTATTGATTCTACCCAATGTAATCACACTGTATCTGTGGCTAACGGTCAAGAGCTTCAAAGTACCCAAGTTGGTAAGATTCCTTTTATGTACTAATGTCAATCTGAGTAATGTCTTAGTTGTGCCTAACTTATCCAATAATTTAATGTCTGTAAGCAGTATGACAGACAAGGGATATATAGTTACTTTTCAAAAGGATGGTTGTAATATTTTCCATAAAAATAATGTCAAGATTGAGGGAAGTCCTGTTTTATCAGCTAGTAAAGTAAATGGTTTATTTAAATTTAAACTTAAACAAGGTAGGCCTTTACCCCCTGGACATTCCATGCCCCTACATTTGAGGCAGGGGACAGTGAGTGCCCTTAATGCTGCAGCCGTGTCTAAGAGCACTTGGCATAAGCGTCTTGCCCATTTGACCCCTACTGCGGTAAGTTTACTTGGTGGTGGTGGTCAGTGTTCCGGTGTTGTTTTTCAGCAGGAGGTCGAAGAGACTATCAGTTGTATACCATGTCTGACGGGCAAGATGAAGAGTCATCTTATCCGAAGATTGGAAGACGTGCTGGCTCACTGCTGGAACTAGTTCACTCGGATGTTGCTGGGCCGATGCAAGTCAGCACCTGGGGCGGTGCCCGCTTCTTGTTAACATTTACTGATGATTTCTCAAGGAAAACTTATGGCTACCTTATGAAGTCTAAAGCTGAGGTAAGCACACATTTTGTTAATTTTAAAACAATGGTTGAAAAACAAACAGGCTTTAATATTGAAATTTTGAGGACTGACAACGGTACTGAGTACTGTAACAGTACTTTATCAAATTACCTTATTAAAGAGGGAATTATTCACCAGACTTCTGTGCCTTATTGCCCTCAGCAAAATGGGGTGGCTGAGCGTGTCAATAGGACTTTGTTTGAAAAGGCACGTGCCATGTTATTAGATTCTGGTTTGTCGAATCGTTTTTGGGGAGAAGCTGTTATGACAGCGATCTATTTGAAGAATAGGAGCCCCACCCAAGCGCTATCGAACAAAATTCCAGAATGCGCGTGGACAGGTTCAAATGTTGACCTAGGCCATTTGCGCATATTTGGTTGTGTCGCTTATTCATTTATTCCTAAAGTAAAAAGACAAAAGCTCGATGCCAAGGCAAATAAATACATATTTGTTGGTTATGGTGACACCTCTAAGGGTTACCGTCTTGTTGATCCCTCAAACCCTCGTTGCATTATTTATTCTAGGACAGTAACTTTCTTGGAAAATGAATTTATTGGAAAAGAGTCTTCGTCAGATGTACATTTATGGATGGAGAATTTTTTATTTTTTGATAATCACTATATTGGTGAGACTACAGGAGATGAAATTGTCTGTGATAATAATATTAATAATAGTAAATTAAATGAAATTTCAATTATCTGTGATAATAATATTAATAATAGTAAATTAAATGAAATTTCAATTGACTGTGATAATAATTTTAGTAATAATAATTTAATTAATGAAATTTCAAATAATAATGACATTTTATCCTCAGACAATTATGAAACTAATAAGAGAGACATTGATCATGATAAATCTAATGGGAATTCCTCGCTTTTTTCAGACGATGAACCTTCTGCACCTGTTTGGTCTCCGTTGTCTGATGTCGACTATGGCACTGCTGACGAAGGTGATGAAGAGTCCGTGACGCAGAACACTCGACCTTCTCTGCCGGAGTCTTTACCTCAAGGGGGAGTATTGAAGGCCTCAGAAGAGTCTGAGGCATCTGTTTCCAGTTCGAGGCCGGTGCGTAGCTCGCGAGGTATTCCACCAAAGAGATATGGGTATAATTTATCAATGTTGGCTAATACTAGTTCACCTTTGGATCCTGCATCATTTGATGAGGCTGTACATTCGGCAGATAAAGAAAGTTGGCTTGCTGCGATGCAATGTGAGTATGATGCCTTAATTAAGAATGGTGTGTGGGAGTTGGTTGATCGTCCTGACTCAGCAAATGTAATAAAGTGCAAATGGGTGTTCAAAAGGAAACATGACGCAACGGGAGCATTTGATAAGTATAGAGCTAGGCTTGTTGCTCGTGGTTTCTCACAACAAGAGGGAATAGACTATTCTGATACTTTTTCCCCGGTGGTCAGACATTCCACTTTGCGTATTCTTTTCTCGCTTGCAGTAGAGTTAGATCTAATCATTGATCATATTGATGTAACAACCGCTTTTTTGAATGGTGAACTAAATGAATTAATATTTATGGAACAGCCACAAGGTTTTAATTTAGATAAGAATAAAGTTTGTCTGCTTAAAAAGAGTTTGTACGGCCTGAAGCAAGCCAGCCGCATGTGGAACATTAAAATACATACATTTTTATCTGAAAATGGTTTTAAGCAGAGTAAATGTGAGCCCTGCATTTACACAAAAAGGTCAAATAAAGAATATATAATTATTGCCCTATATGTCGATGACTTTTATATTTTTCATAATGGCCGAATTGGATGACTTAGTAGCATTGTTAAAAAGGCATTTTGATATTCGACATTTAGGACAGTTAAAAAGTTGTCTTGGCATGAATGTAACTAGAAAAGGAAGGAGTTATCATTTTGGACCAGTCAGACTATGTCAAGCGTTTACTTGAACGTTTTAATATGAGTAATTGTAAAAGTGTTACTACACCTTTGCCAGTTAACTGCAAGTTGGACAAAAGTAATATTTGTCTAGATGAGAAACAGTATCCATATAGACAGTTGCTTGGTTCGTTGATGTATTTAGCTATATGTACGCGACCTGACATTGCTTACGCTTGCAGTCAGCTCAGTCAATTTAGTTCATGTTTTGGCATTGATCATTGGAACACAGCTAAACGAGTTTTGAGATATTTATCAGGCACTTTAAATTATGGCCTTAGTTTTTATAAAAGTAATGAATCTCAAATTAAAAGCTTTTACTGATGCAGATTGGGCCAATGATCTGTCTGACAGGAAATCATACACAGGTTTTGTCATAAAATTAGGCAAAAATGTTGTTAACTGGGAGGCCAGAAAACAACGTTGTATAGCTCTTTCTAGCACGGAAGCCGAATACTTGGCAATTAGCGATGTGTGCAAAGACATTTGTTTTGTTCAAAATTTCTTATCTGAAATTGTTAGCAAAACTTGGGATGTTTTAGTATATAATGACAATCAAAGTGCACAGAAGCTGTTACTAGTTAAGGAATACTCCCATAGACGTACAAAACATATTGACATACGCTATCATTTTGTCAAAGATCTATTTCAAAAGGGTGCTATAGATATTAAATATTTATCAACTAATGATATGATAGCGGATGTACTTACAAAACCTTTGTGTAGAGAAAAGCATGAAAGGTTTATTAAACATTTAAATGTAGTTAATGTCAAGCAGAGCAGGGATCACATAAATATTTAGTTATAAGATATCATTTTATGGAACTGACTAATTGTAATTGAAATGTATTACTGAGATATCTTGTGTGTTACTATAATTTCTTATGTATTGCTGTTATTTGTATTGTAATACTGTAATTTGTTTTGTAATGCTGTGATATGTGTAATACAGAAATTTCTTTTATAGTCGCGTTGCACATATGAATACAATGGTCATGTATGCAACGTGAATGTGGTAAGACCACTGTATGGGACGTGTCAGCTCCCTGCGTGTTGAGCCTAAGGGGGAGTGTTGAAATTATTTAATATTCTGTACGCTCAACACTGATATCTTAATGTGACAGACATCATTGTCATGTCAGTCAAGAAACGTCAATCGTTTTCTTTGACAGTTCACATAACCTTTAACATCTGTCTCCATCTTACTGTCTGTATCGTCCACCATATATTGCAATGTAATCTACAATATCATAACTAATTAGTGAATATCAATTTAATCCATTATGTAAATGAAGAGATTGTTTTGGAATAAAACAAGAAGTACATTTCAAACCAGATGAGAGCTTTATTTTTGCATTCTTTACTTAGTGACGTTTTCCCCACCGACCGCTGCTATTCGCCTGCTCAACAGTCAGTTCCATAAAATGATATCTTATAACTAAATATTTATGTGATCCCTGCTCTGCTAGACATTAACTACATTTAAATGTTTAATAAACCTTTCATGCTTTTCTCTACACAAAGGTTTTTGTAAGTACATCCGCTATCATATCATTAGTTGATAAATATTTAATATCTATAGCACCCTTTTGAAATAGATCTTTGACAAAATGATAGCGTATGTCAATATGTTTTGTACGTCTATGGGAGTATTCCTTAACTAGTAACAGCTTCTGTGCACTTTGATTGTCATTATATACTAAAACATCCCAAGTTTTGCTAACAATTTCAGATAAGAAATTTTGAACAAAACAAATGTCTTTGCACACATCGCTAATTGCCAAGTATTCGGCTTCTGTGCTAGAAAGAGCTATACAACGTTGTTTTCTGGCCTCCCAGTTAACAACATTTTTGCCTAATTTTATGACAAAACCTGTGTATGATTTCCTGTCAGACAGATCATTGGCCCAATCTGCATCAGTAAAAGCTTTAATTTGAGATTCATTACTTTTATAAAAACTAAGGCCATAATTTAAAGTGCCTGATAAATATCTCAAAACTCGTTTAGCTGTGTTCCAATGATCAATGCCAAAACATGAGACTAAATTGACTGAGCTGACTGCAAGCGTAAGCAATGTCAGGTCGCGTACATATCATCGACATATAGGGCAATAATTATATATTCTTTATTTGACCTTTTTGTGTAAATGCAGGGCTCACATTTACTCTGCTTAAAACCATTTTCAGATAAAAATGTATGTATTTTAATGTTCCACATGCGGCTGGCTTACTTCAGGCCGTACAAACTCTTTTTAAGCAGACAAACTTTATTCTTATCTAAATTAAAACCTTGTGGCTGTTCCATAAATATTAATTCATTTAGTTCACCATTCAAAAAGGCGGTTGTTACATCAATATGATCAATGATTAGATCTAACTCTACTGCAAGCGAGAAAAGAATACGCAAAGTGGAATGTCTCACCACCGGGGAAAAAGTATCAGAATAGTCTATTCCCTCTTGTTGTGAGAAACCACGAGCAACAAGCCTAGCTCTATACTTATCAAATGCTCCCGTTGCGTCATGTTTCCTTTTGAACACCCATTTGCACTTTATTACATTTGCTGAGTCAGGACGATCAACCAACTCCCCACACACCATTCTTAATTAAGGCATCATACTCACACTGCATCGCAGCAAGCCAACTTTCTTTATCTGCCGAATGTACAGCCTCATCGAATGATGCAGGATCCAAAGGTGAACTAGTATTAGCCAACATTGATAAATCATACCCATATCTCTTTGGTGGAATACCTCGCGAGCAACGCACTGGCCTCGAACTGGAAACAGATGCCTCAGACTCTTCTGAGGCCTTCAATACTCCCCCTTGAGGTAAAGACTCCGGCAGAGAAGGTCGAGTGTTCTGCGTCACGGACTCTTCATCACCTTCGTCAGCAGTGCCATAGTCGACATCAGACAACGGAGACCAAACAGGTGCAGAAGGTTCATCGTCTGAAAAAAAGCGAGGAATTCCCATTAGATTTATCATGATCAATGTCTCTCTCATTAGTTTCATAATTGTCTGAGGATAAAATGTCATTATTATTTGAAATTTCATTAATTAAATTATTATTACTAAAATTATTATCACAGTTAATTGAAATTTCATTTAATTTACTATTATTAATATTATTATCACAGACAATTTCATCTCCTGTAGTCTCACCAATATAGTGATTATCAAAAAATAAAAAATTCTCCATCCGTAAATGTACATCTGACGAAGACTCTTTTCCAATAAATTCATTTTCTAAGAAAGTTACTGTCCTAGAATAAATAATGCAACGAGGGTTTGAGGGATCAACAAGACGGTAACCCTTAGAGGTGTCACCATAACCAACAAATATGTATTTATTTGCCTTGGCATCGAGCTTTTGTCTTTTTACTTTAGGAATAAATGAATAAGCGACACAACCAAATATGCGCAAATGGCCTAGGTCAACATTTGAACCTGTCCACACGCATTCTGGAATTTTGTTCGATAGCGCTTGGGTTGGGCTCCTATTCTTCAAATAGATCGCTGTCATAACAGCTTCTCCCCAAAAACGATTCGACAAACCAGAATCTAATAACATGGCACGTGCCTTTTCAAACAAAGTCCTATTGACACGCTCAGCCACCCCATTTTGCTGAGGGCAATAAGGCACAGAAGTCTGGTGAATAATTCCCTCTTTTAATAAGGTAATTTGATAAAGTACTATTACAGTACTCAGTACCGTTGTCAGTCCTCAAAATTTTAATATTAAAGCCTGTTTGTTTTTCAACCATTGTTTTAAAATTAACAAAATGTGTGCTTACCTCAGCTTTAGACTTCATGAGGTAGCCATAAGTTTTCCTTGAGAAATCATCAGTAAATGTTAACAAGAAGCGGGCACCGCCCCAGGTGCTGACTTGCATCGGCCCAGCAACATCCGAGTGAACTAGTTCCAGCAGTGAGCCAGCACGTCTTCCAATCTTCGGATAAGATGACTCTTCATCTTGCCCTCCAGACATGGTACACAGCTGATAGTCTCTTCGACCTCCTGCTGAAAAACAACACCGGAACACTGACCACCACCACCAAGTAAACTTACCGCAGTAGGGTTCAAATGGGCAAGACGCTTATGCCAAGTGCTCTTAGACACGGCTGCAGCATTAAGGGCACTCACTGTCCCCTGCCTCAAATGTAGGGGCATGGAATGTCCAGGGGGTAAAGGCCTACCTTGTTTAAGTTTAAATTTAAATAAACCATTTACTTTACTAGCTGATAAAACAGGATTTCCCTCAATCTTGACATTATTTTTATGGAAAATATTACAACCATCCTTTTGAAAAGTAACTATATATCCCTTGTCTGTCATACTGCTTACAGACATTAAATTATTGGATAAGTTAGGCACAACTAAGACATTACTCAGATTGACATTAGTACATAAAGGAATCTTACCAGCTTGGGTACTTTGAAGCTCTTGACCGTTAGCCACAGATACAGTGTGATTACATTGGGTAGAATCAATAATCATACTAGAGTCCATACACATATGTGACGTTGCACCACTATCTATAATGAAATCCTGTGAAGTTGAAGCAGAATATGCTGCGGCAAAAAACGTATGCTTCTGCTTTTCCTTTTCTTCTCGCTGCCGCTTGAAGCATCGCTTAGCGAGATGTCCAGTCTTCTTGCAGTAGGAGCATAAAAGTACCTTCCTTTTTCCATTATTGTTGGCAACATATGCTGTGGCCTGGTCAGCGCTGGTCAATCGGTGGTCTTCCTGCAGTAAGCGAGCTCGAACCATCTCACTGGAGAGGCTAGAAGCGAGCCCAGCTGTCTCCAAACCAGACACGACAACGTCGTATTGCTGCGGGAGACCCGACAGGAGGATTTCCGCGACCTCGCAATCCTCAATCTTCTTGCCTATGTCTGCAAGCTGCTGTACCAATTGCATGGTTGCATCAATATACTCTGTCATGTCTTTGTATTGTGTGAACTCTACACGATGCAGTTTCCTCAATAGGAGCACGCGGCGATAAAGGCCACGATCTTCAAAGACGTCGGACAACTTTTTCCAAGCCTCCTTAGCGGTGGCACAATCACGAACATACTGGTATAACGGCGGCGAAATAGATAAGCAAATCCGCGCCAGTGCCTTACGTTCGCGTCCTTCATGTCCGGCTGCCTTGTCAGTTCCTAGGACAGATTCCCACAAATCTTCCAATTTCAAAAGCATCATTATTGCGAACTTCCACGTGGAGTAGTTTTGTAACCCAGTTAACTTTTCAATGATGTTGCTCATCTTTGAGTCTGATGTCGCCATTTTCAACGCAATGAGGCTCTGAATGCTATAATCTTCTAGTGCTGTTAATCCTGGGTTATATAACCTGTTGAGCAGGCGAATAGCAGCGGTCGGTGGGAAAACGTCACTAAGTAAGAATGCAAAAATAAAGCTCTCATCTGGTTTGAAATGTACTTCTTGTTTTTATTCCAAAACAATCTCTTCATTTACATAATGGATTAAATTGATATTCACTAATTAGTTAGGTATGATATTGTAGATTACATTGCAATATGTGGTGGACGACACAGTAAGATGGAGACAGATGTTAAAGGTTATGTGAACTGTCAAAGAAAACGATTGACGTTTCTTGACTGACATGACAATGATGTCTGTCACATTAAGATATCAGTGTTGAGCGTACAGAATATTAAATAATTTCAACAGAAACGAGCTGACATCCATAACTTGTTGAAAAACTGTGGAGGAAACAGTGTGGTCTGGTTTAGGATATATTTTAAAGACTAATAAACAAAATAATAATAATATTCTTGTATTATTCATGACTACCTTACATAATATCTTTATCTTAACATATTAAAAAATAAAGTCCCCTGCCATGTCTGTTTGTGATAAACTAGAAAAGTATTGAACAGATTTTCATGCAGTTTTCACCAATGAACAGGGCGAGTCATGAGGAAGTAAGTAAGTATATAATTTACTCTAGTGTCCCCGCGTTAAAAAGCAAGCTAATTTAAATAAAGACTCCTGCCATGTCTGTCTGTTTGCAATTAAGTCAACATTGAAATTATCATCTTTATTATCTGTTACTGCACATTGAAAGTCTTAGGTCAACTTACATGCCAGGTATTGTACAATTGAAACATGTCAATATGCTTTATTTATTGAGTTAGGGATCGCCCTTTTTTTCACTGTGTTAATCAGAGCCCAGTCTCCTTGTGAAACAACAGCCAGTCGATGAATACTGTTATATTTTCAAAGCTCCGCACTTAGGTGACTGTAAAAAAATATTATATTTGTTTGAGGACTCATGTTTTAAGTCAAGCATCTTAATCCTATCCTAACTAATATTATAAATGCGAAAGTGAGTTTATTTATGTGTTTGTTACCTCTTCGCAACTTATTTATTGAACAAATCTTTCTGAATTTTCGCATACACTTACCTAGTTAGAAGTACTGAGAAGGGCATAGCGTACCTTTCATCCCGGGAAAAAGCACTGTTCCCGTGGGCGAAAGCTAGTACTTAATAAATAAGATAATTATTGTACTTACAAAGAAAATCTCACCTTAGACGCAAATAAAACTCAATCGATAACTGCTTGACTGGATGAGACCCTCCTCGGGTGAAGTCAGACTTATTTGACACGGGAGTTTGACTTATTATTTTCAAGCATATTTTCTTTGTACAAATTAATTTAAATTATAAATAAATTAAAAATAATTTTACAGTAAACAATAGAACGATTATAACCTATAAAACTTGACTTTGTCATGTCATAGACAGAAAGTTTAAATTTTTTTAAAGGCAAAGGCATCAAAGACACACATTAACTAATTTTCAGTTTTTTTCAGATATAAGAGTGAAACATGGCTATATGTCTTTAAATTTATGTCAAAATATCAATGTTAGTTCTAATTGTTAATATTTCATACGTTTTTAGCGGAAAAAAGGAGTTTGAATTTTATTATTAAATAATAGTAGTTTTTTCTAGCAGCGACGGAAACACCAAAGATTAATCAACAACACCTAGACTGACATCCTATAGACACTTTATTCCCACACTATAGGAACATGAATAACTTGTTGCAGAATACCCTTTATAAGACCTATTGATGTTTTATGAGTATTGTGTGGCAGTTGGTCGGTGATTTTAAGTAAAATAGTGGAATTGACGCCCAGGGGCCGAATTCTGCAACTCCCAAACGTACGTTATTGTATTTCAGTTGTGTCTCAAATGCCAAATTTTCGCCATTTGGTATTCTGCACCTTATTTGACGCCTGAGAACATGATACTGACATACTATTGGCCCATTTCGGTATTCTGCACGTTATCAAAAGTGCCATTGGCACGTTGATTGTTGAAGTATTGGTATTCTCTTTGCTATTTGACAGGAGTTTGTCAGGTAGATCTGTCGGATCTCAATTGCTTTTTGGCCATTGAGCAACGACACCTTTTAAGATCAAATTGTAAAGTAGTATGTATGCAAGTATGGTTTACATTGTTTCATTTAGTGATGAATCCCATAATTTTACCTCTTCATTGGTGGCTCTTATTCATTACAAATGTCGTACCTATATAGCCGACGAGATATTAAAGACATTTCGGCTTAAAATGCTCAAGTTATAGACCTCAACAAAGAGGTAACCCCATTACTAATAAAGGATACTTTGTCGAGATAGAAAATTGCCAAATTTAAAGGTTAGTAAGAGTTTCCGAGGTAAATGCACTTGTAACTATTGTGACTGTACGTAATTCAATGAACCGCTGATATTTTTTATATTAAAGGTTAAGTATATATAGTATGTATAAGATCATACATATAAGAATAGGTACTATAATAGTTGAGCCCCGGATATGATGTGGAAACTTTGTAATGAAAAGCACCTTATGTTGCTATTCCTTATATTTTCTACCCTTGTACCAAATTTTATTGAAATCCGTCTTGTAAATTTTGTGTGACAGTATGTAACATAAATCCAAACTCACAAACATCCAAATGTAGGTAGGTACTCTGTGCATTCAATAAGGACCCACATCACAAGATTTTTACCTATATTACTGCGATGCGATTATTAAAATTTTGTTTCAAAAAAATTCAAAATTATTTATTATGTATCTAACAATGACACTAATACAATCATATAATAAAGAGGAAGTGTTTGTATGCATGTGAGTTCGTTTGCAGAGGTATTCTATGAGTGTAATGTGGTACTCAGAACAATAATATACATACTTTAATGCCTAGTGTATAAATAGTATTTGGTAATACTATGTAAAAATGTCTTTTCAGCTGTTCCTGTTCTCACATTTCAAGCAATATTGAAAATTAAATGCTGTGTGTGTGCAGTGATACCCCTGTTACCTGTGTAGGTCGAAGCAAAGAACTAAAGACAGTATCATACATACATATTATTGTTTTCCTATGGGAAGGCACCATCAGGCAAGTCTATATTTCTGTACATACAAAATTGACATAGACTAACCGAGTTGTCAACACAGAGACAAAACTGCTGAAAGTAGAAACTTGAAATTTGGTAGAGGGTGTTTCAAGAGCACAAGCTGTACCCTTAAGGGGCTTCCAGACGCTCTATTAGAATTTAGGGATAAAAAGTACCTACCTTTTGTGCTAAGTATGTCTGGTATTTTTCTAACTCGTGTACCAAATTTCATTAAAATTCATCCAGTATATTTATTATGAGTAACAAACATCCAATCTTTGCATCGCATTTATAAATATTATAGTAGAATTAGCAGAGAATAAGTGAGTATTAAAAAAGCGGTAAAATGTATTGTATAATCAGTTTTTAACATCTTTGAAACTGGTTGATGCTTAAATTGTCAAATGATATTTAAATAATAACTGTACTTTATACTTTCAATACTATGCCAACCCCACATAAGTAGGAATTGGTAAATAGGAAGAAGATACTACATCTGTTTCTATCTACAAATATAAAGAAATAAAATTTTCAGATTGTAAAAAAATAAAAGTATGCTTAGTAATTTGTACCAAACAAGTCTCTGTAATTATTATTTGCAGGCTCGATCCCACAAACTGGAGTAATGTGCTTTAGAAAAAGGTGTCATCCATAGCTTGTTAAAAGACTATGTAAGTATTCTCATCCATATAAATATAAATAAAAATTGTATTATTGAATTCAACACTGACCGAGTGGTATATAAATGCAGAGACAAAACTGCTGTAAGTAGAAACTTGAACTTGTGTAGAGGTTCTTTATATAGCATATGCTGCACCCTGGGGCTTTACTCCCTTGAGAATATACAGATAAAAAGTACCCTATGTGCCATTTTCAGTATTTTTTCTACCCGTATCATGATACCATATTTCTATCGAAATCCATTCAGTAATATTTTGCGTGATAAGTAACAAACATCCAAAACTTAAACAAATAATTGTTTAAGTTTTGGATGTTTGTTACTTATCACAAAATATTACATAGTAAGTAATATTAGTAGTATAGTAGGATAAGTATATCGCGTTAGGAAATTACACTCCTAAGGGGAAGAAAAAGGTTTTTTATTTACAACTTCCTTAACGAAGTCAACATAGTTACTAGTTCAAAAATATCTCAATTAAGGAACAACTAAAAAAAATATTTTAAATCAACAACATGCTTTTCCTTTCTTTTGTCTTTACTTTAAAAAACCAACAATATAATACCAATATTGTAAAGCTGAAGAGTTTGTTTACACAATAGGCAGACTTAAATAAAAAGTTATTCTTTATATAACTAAACATAATTATAACAGCAGTAAAAATTATTTGTCATTCTTGCAGGGACGATCAACTGATCGGCGGTTTCCTGCTTGAGAAACGAGCTGACATCCGATAACTTGGTTGCAAAACTGTGGAGGAAACAGTGTGGTCTGGTTTAGGATATATTTTAAAGACTAATAAACAAAATAATAATAATATTCTTGTATTATTCATTACTACCTTACATAATATCTTTATCTTAACATATTAAAAAAATAAAGTCCCCTGCCATGTCTGTTTGTGATAAACTAGAAAAGTATTGAACAGATTTTCATGCAGTTTTCACCAATGAACAGGGCAAGTCATGAGGAAGTAAGTAAGTATATAATTTACTCCAGTGTCCCCGCGTTAAAAAGCAAGCTAATTTAAATAAAGACTCCTGCCATGTCTGTCTGTTTTGCAATTAAGTCAACATTGAAATTATTATCTGTTACTGCACATTGAAAGTCTTAGGTCAACTTACATGCCAGGTATTGTACAATTGAAACATGTCAATATGCTTTATTTATTGAGTTAGGGGTCGCCCTTTTTTTCACTGTGTTAATCAGCCCAGTCTCCTTGTAGAAACTCCAGCCAGTCGATGAATACTGTTATATTTTCAAAGCTCCGCACTTAGGTCGGACTGTAAAAAAATATTATATTTGTTTGAGGACTCATGTTTTAAGTCAAGCATCTTAATCCTATCCTAACTAATATTATAAATGCGAAAGTGAGTTTATTTATGTGTTTGTTACCTCTTCGCAACTTATTTATTGAACAAATCTTTCTGAGAATTTCGCATACACTTACCTAGTTAGAAGTACTGAGAAGGGCATAGCGTACCTTTCATCCCGGGAAAAAGCACTGTTCCCGTGGGCGAAAGCTAGTACAGTTTTTCATTTTTCATTTTCATTTTCATTTTCATTGTACTTTACAAAGAAAATCTCACCTTAGACGCAAATAAAACTTTAAGAACTCAATCTATAACTGCTTGACTGGATGAGACCCTCCTCGGGTGAAGTCAGACTTATTTGACACGGGAGTTTGACTTATTATTTTCAAGCATATTTTCTTTGTACAAATTAATTTAAATTATAAATAAATTAAAAATAATTTTACAGTAAACAATAGAACGATTATAACCTATAAAACATGACTTTGTCATAGACAGACAGTTTAAATTTTTTTAAAGGCAAAGGCATCAAAGACACACATTAACTAATTTTCAGTTTTTTTCAGATATAAGCGTGAAACATGGCTATATGTCTTTAAATTTATGTCAAAATATCAATGTTAGTTCTAATTGATAATATTTCATACGTTTTTAGCGGAAAAAGGAGTTTGAATTTTATTATTAAATAATAGTAGTTTTTTTCTAGCAGCGACAGAAACACCAAAGATTAATCAACAACACCTAGACTGACATCCTATAGACACTTTATTCCCACACTATAGGAACATGAATAACTTGTTGCAGAATACCCTTTATAAGACCTATTGATGTCTTATGAGTATTGTGTGGCAGTTGGTCGGTGATTTTAAGTAAAATAGTGGAATTGACACCCGGGGCCGAATTCTGCAACTCCCAAACGTACGTTATTGTATTTCAGTTGTGTCTCAAATGCCAAATTTTCGCCATTTGGTATTCTGCACCTTATTTGACGCCTGAGGACATGATACTGACATACTATTGGCCCATTTCGGTATTCTGCACGTTATCAAAAGTGCCATTGGCACGTCGATTGTTGAAGTATTGGTATTCTCTTTGCTATTTGACAGGAGTTTGTCAGGTAGATCTGTCGGATCTCAATTGCTTTTTGGCCATTGAGCAACGACACCTTTTAAGATCAAATTGTAAAGTAGTATGTATGCAAGTATGGTTTACATTGTTTCATTTAGTGATGAATCCCATAATTTTACCTTCTTCATTGGTGGCTCTTATTCATTACAAATGTCGTACCTATATAGCCGACGAGATATTAAAGACATTTCTGGCTTAAAATGCTCAAGTTATAGACCTCAACAAAGAGAGTAACCCCATTACTAATAAAGGATACTTTGTCGAGATAGAAAATTGCCAAATTTAAAGGTTAGTAAGAGTTTCCTGAGGTAAATGCACTTGTAACTATTGTGACTGTACGTAATTCAATAAACCGCTGATATTTTTTATATTAAAGGTTAAGTATATATAGTATGTATAAGATCATACATATAAGAATACTATAATAGTTGAGCCCCGGATATGATGTGGAAACTTTGTAATGAAAAGCACCTTAGGTTGCTATTCCTTATATTTTCTACCCTTGTACCAAATATTGAAATCCGTCTTGTAAATTTTGTGTGACAGTATGTAACATAAATCCAAACTCACAAACATCCAAATGTAGGTAGGTACTCTGTGCATTCAATAAGGACCCACATCACAAGATTTTTACCTATATTACTGCGATGCGATTATTAAAATTTTGTTTCAAAATTATTTATTATGTATCTAACAAATGACACTAATACAATCATATAATAAAAGAGGAAGTGTTTGTATGCATGTGAGTTCGTTTGCAGAGGTATTCTATGAGTGTAATGTGGTACTCAGAACAATAATATACATACTTTAATGCCTAGTGTATAAATAGTATTTGGTAATACTATGTAAAAATGTCTTTTCAGCTGTTCCTGTTCTCACATTTCAAGCAATATTGAAAATTAAATGCTGTGTGTGTGCAGTGATACCCCTGTTACCTGTGTAGGTCGAAGCAAAGAACTAAAGACAGTATCATACATACATATTATTGTTTTCCTATGGGAAGGCACCATCAGGCAAGTCTATATTTCTGTACATACAAAATTATAGACTAACCGAGTTGTCAACACAGAGACAAAACTGCTGAAAGTAGAAACTTGAAATTTGGTAGAGGGTGTTTCAAGAGCACAAGCTGTACCCTAGGGGCTTTGCTCCTATTAGAATTTAGGGATAAAAAGTGCCTACCTTTTGTGCTAAGTATGTCTGGTATTTTTCAACTCGTGTACCAAATTTCATTAAAATTCATCCAGTATATTTATTATGAGTAACAAACATCCAATCTTTGCATCGCATTTATAAATATTATAGTAGAATTAGCAGAGAATAAGTGAGTATTAAAAAAAGCGGTAAAATGTATTGTATAATCAGTTTTTAACATCTTTGAAACTGGTTGATGCTTAAATTGTCAAATGATATTTAAATAATAACTGTACTTTATACTTTCAATACTATGCCAACCCAACATAAGTAGGAATTGGTAAATAGGAAGAAGATATTCTATCTATTTCATCATCTGTTTCTATCTACAAATATAAAGAAATAAAATTTTCAGATTGTCACAAAATAACAGTATGCTTAGTAATTTGTACCAAACAAGTTCTGTAATTATTATTTGCAGGCTCGATCAACTGGAGTAATGTGCTTTAGAAAAAGGTGTCATCCATAGCTTGTTAAAAGACTATGTAAGTATTCTCATCCATATAAATATAAATTGTATTATTGAATTCAACACTGACCGAGTGGTATATAAATGCAGAGACAAAACTGCTGTAAGTAGAAACTTGAACTTGTGTAGAGGTTCTTTATATAGCATATGCTGCACCCTGGGGCTTTACTCCCTTGAGAATATACAGATAAAAAGTACCCTATGCCATTTTCAGTATTTTTCTACTCGTGAACCATATTTCTATGAAATCCATTCAGTAATATTTTGTGATAAGTAACAAACATCCAAAACTTAAACAATTATAATATTAGTAGTAAGTAGGATAAGTATATTTAGGAAATTACACTCCTAAGGGGATGAAAAAGGTTTTTTTTTTATTTACAACTTCCTTAACTAAGTCAACATAGTTACTAGTTCAAAAATATCTCAATTAAGGAACAACTAAAAAAAAATATTTTAAATCAACAACATGCTTTTCCTTTCTTTGTCTTTACTTTAAAAAACCAACAATATAATACCAATATTGTAAAGCTGAAGAGTTTGTTTACACAATAGGCAGACTTAAATAAAAGTTATTCTTTATATAATATAACTAAACATAATTATAACAGCAGTAAAAATTATTTGTCATTCTTGCAGGGACGATCAACTGATGGCGGTTTCCTGCTTGAGAAACGAGCTGACATCCATAACTTGTTGAAAAACTGTGGAGGAAACAGTGTGGTCTGGTTTAGGATATATTTTAAAGACTAATAAACAAAATAATAATAATATTCTTGTATTATTCATTACTACCTTACATAATATCTTTATCTTAACATATTATTAAATAAAGTCCCCTGCCATGTCTGTTTGTGATAAACTAGAAAAGTATTGAACAGATTTTCATGCAGTTTTCACCAATGAACAGGGCAAGTCATGAGGAAGTAAGTAAGTATATAATTTACTCCAGTGTCCCCGCGTTAAAAAGCAAGCTAATTTAAATAAAGACTCCTGCCATGTCTGTCTGTTTGCAATTAAGTCAACATTGAAATTATTATCTGTTACTGCACATTGAAAGTCTTAGGTCAACTTACATGCCAGGTATTGTACAATTGAAACATGTCAATATGCTTTATTTATTGAGTTAGGGGTCGCCCTTTTTTTCACTGTGTTAATCAGCCCAGTCTCCTTGTGAAACTCCAGCCAGTCGATGAATACTGTTATATTTTCAAAGCTCCGCACTTAGGTGACTGTAAAAAAATATTATATTTGTTTGAGTACTCATGTTTTAAGTCAAGCATCTTAATCCTATCCTAACTAATATTATAAATGCGAAAGTGAGTTTATTTATGTGTTTGTTACCTCTTCGCAACTTATTTATTGAACAAATCTTTCTGAAATTTCGCATACACTTACCTAGTTAAAAGTACTGAGAAGGGCATAGCGTACCTTTCATCCCGGGAAAAAGCACTGTTCCCGTGGGCGAAAGCTAGTACTTAATAAATAAGATAATTATTGTACTTACAAAGAAAATCTCACCTTAGACGCAAATAAAACTTTAAGAACTCAATCTATAACTGCTTGACTGGATGAGACCCTCCTCGGGTGAAGTCAGACTTATTTGACACGGGAGTTTGACTTATTATTTTCAAGCATATTTTCTTTGTACAAATTAATTTAAATTATAAATAAATTAAAAATAATTTTACAGTAAACAATAGAACGATTATAACATTATAACTTATAAAACATGACTTTGTCATAGACAGACAGTTTAAATTTTTTTAAAGGCAAAGGCATCAAAGACACACATTAACTAATTTTCAGTTTTTTTCAGATATAAGCGTGAAACATGGCTATATGTCTTTAAATTTATGTCAAAATATCAATGTTAGTTCTAATTGATAATATTTCATACGTTTTTAGCGGAAAAAAGGAGTTTGAATTTTATTATTAAATAATAGTAGTTTTTTCTAGCAGCGACAGAAACACCAAAGATTAATCAACAACACCTAGACTGACATCCTATAGACACTTTATTCCCACACTATAGGAACATGAATAACTTGTTACAGAATACCCTTTATAAGACCTATTGATGTCTTATGAGTATTGTGTGGCAGTTGGTCGGTGATTTTAAGTAAAATAGTGGAATTGACACCCAGGAGCTCAATTCTGTAACTAACAAACGTGCTTTATCGTATTTCAGTTGTGTCTCAAATGCCAAATTTACGCCATTTGGTATTCTGCACCTTATTTGACGCCTGAGGACATGATACCGACATACTATTGGCCCATTTCGGTATTCTGCACGTTATCAAACGTGCCATTGGCACATCGATTGTTGAAGTATTGGTATTCTCTTTGCTATTTGACAGGAGTTTGTCAGGTAGATCTGTCGGATCTCAATTGCTTTTTGGCCATTGAGCAACAACACCTTTTAAGATCAAATTGTAAAGTAGTATGGTTTACATTGTTTCATTTAGTGATAAATCCTATAATTTTACCTCTTCATTGGTGACTCTTATTCATTACAAATGTCGTACCTATATAGCCGACGAGATATTAAAGACATTTCGGCTTAAAATGCTCAAGTTATAGACCTCAACAAAGAGGTAACCCCATTACTAATAAGGGATACTTTGTCGAGATGGAAAATTGACAAATTTAAAGGTTAGTAAGAGATTTCCGAGGTAAATGCACTTGTAACTATTGTGACTGCACGTAATTCAATGAACCGCTGATATTTTTTATATTAAAGGTTAAGTATATATAGTATGTTTATGATCATACATATAAGAATACTATAATAGTTGAGCCCCGGAAATGATGTGGAAACTTTGTAATGAAAAGCACCTTATGTTGCTATTCCTTATATTTTCTACCCTTGTACCAAATTTTATTGAAATCCGTCTTGTAGATTTTGTGTGACAGTATGTAACATAAATCCAAACTCACAAACATCCAAATGTAGGTAGGTACTCTGTGCATTCAATTTAAAAGGACCCACATCACAAGATGTTTACCTATATTACTGCGATGCGATTATTAAAATTTTGTTTCAAAAAATTCAAAATTATTTATTATGTATCTAACAATGACATTAATACAATCATATAATAAAGAGGAAGTGTTTGTATGCATGTGAGTTCGTTTGCAGAGGTATTCTTCAGAATTACTGAACCGATTTCAAAAGGTCTTTCATTATTAGAAAGCTACATTATACCTAAGTGACATAGGCTACCTCCCGAAACTGGGGCGGGATGCTAGCTCTTTGTGATTTAATTTATGTTAGGGTCTACATAAGCTGAATACTTATGCCAGTAGACCCCGCTCTATGATTAGGTATATAACCTATATATGAGTGTAATGTGGTACTCAGAACAATAATATACATACTTTAATGCCTAGTGTATAAATAGTATTTGGTAATACTATGTAAAAAATGTCTTTTCAGCGGTACACCCTCTGTGGCTAAATTGACTCGATAAATAGCACTTGTACACTGTCAATCACCACATTGGATCGAATGCTGGGAGCATTCGCCGTTAATATGCGTTACAGACGATTTAGACAATAGAAACAATGCACAAACCACTTACCACGTAGGCAGGCTTCTAGCACGATTCCTCACGAATAGTTCTTCCTTTAGACACCTGGCCGGCCAGCCACACACGATTATAAAGTTCCAAAAACACTGTTGAGCACTTGAAGTTTGATTAGGATAATTGAGTAAAAAAGATGTAATGTTTGGTGCGCGCGCGCGTTCGATTCAACGTCCAGACTCAGAGAGGTTTTTACTGGTTCTGCCACCAGCCTATGGCGCTGTATTCCAAGACGCCGGTAGGATCTGCGCATGCGCCAGCGGAAGTCCGGGCGCCCCATTGGCTAAATAGAACTGCAGCACAGCGAATTGTGATGATTGATAGGTGCATCGGTAAGGCGCGCGAAATTCAAATTGAAAGGTAAACAAGATTTGCGTTGAAAACGGAACATTCCGCCCACCAAAATACCAATGGGATTTTCCCAGAGTAAGAATAAGAAACGGTAATTAACGATAAATATGTTTAAGTTACTATCCTAAACTTAAAAGCTAAGAAATGCTAAGTTATAACGATTATACGGATGGTAGAGGACATAGTTTGACCAAAGGTCTCTTAAGCGAGTGATCTCTGGCTGTTCTAATGGTTGCGACTCTAACTACCCCATCAGGGCCAGGATGCAAAGAAACAACTCGTCCTAATGCCCATTGAAGAGGAGGCCGATTGTCCTCTTTTATAAGTACGATTGAGTTTACAGTTAACGGTGTTGAGTCCGTGGTCCATTTTGCTCGCTGAGTTAACCCATGTAAATATTCATTTTTCCAGCGTTTCCAAAATTGTTGTTGAAAAGATTGGATAAGTTGCCATCGAGTTAGTCGATTGATTTTTACGTCCTTGTAGTCGGAGTCAGGAACTGCTGTAAGAGGTTCCAGCGTTAAAAAATGACCGGGCGTAAGAACGTTCAAATCGTTGGGATCCGAGCTCAATGGACACAAAGGCCGCGAATTTAAAATTGATTCGATCTGAGCGAAGAGTGTGGTAAGCTCTTCAAACGTTAAGACCTGATCGCCAACAATACGGTACAAATGACTCTTTGCGGCTTTGATTTGGATTTCCCACACCCCTCCAAAGTGGGGAGCAGAAGGTACGTTACGTTTAAAATCTATTTTTTCCGCATGAGAGGCTTGTTCGATACATGACGCTAGTTGTGAACTTGCACCAACGAAATTCGTACCGCAGTCAGAGTGAATAACATTGCAGCGGCCGCGACGAGAAACGAAGCGACGCAATGCCGCGATGAAGCCGTCAGTCGATAAAGTAGAAACCACCTCAAGGTGCACTGCTTTTGTACTCAAGCATACGAATAAACACAAGTACGCTTTATCGATTTTAGCACCACGATGAAGCCCGAGCTTAATTCGAAAAGGCCCTCCTAGATCGACACCTACGACAGAGAAAGGTTTTGCCTGATTGACACGAAAGGCCGGAAGGTCGCTCATAAAGGGTTGCAAAGGTTTCGGTTTAAGACGGTAGCATCTTATGCATCTTGAAAGATGATGACGTACAGCATGCTTTGCCGCAAGTATCCAAAACTGTTGTAAGATCAGATAGTTGGTTGTGTTCAGACCGGGATGAAAATTGTTTCGATGAATAGATTCGATTACAGCGGATGTAAGAACACTCTTTTTGGGCAATAATGCGGGATACTTCTGTTCGAAGTCAAGATCGGAGTGCGCTAGGCGCCCGCCTACTCTGAGTATACCCTGCTCGTCCAAAAACGGGTTTAGTTTACGAAAACTACGAGGTAACTGTATCTTTGATTGTAATTTGGATATGACATCCAAAAAACAACGATGTTGGAAATGTTTGACGATAATTAGTAACGCACGATGACGCTCAGCGTCCGTTACGAAAAGATTATCTGATCGCGGAACAGTGTTACGCATGTTATTACAAAACCTGCGAACGTAAGCGATAATGCGACAGATTTTATCTAAAGAAGAATATTTTTCGAATAGTCGATCAATTATAGAAGTTTGGTTTACGCTTTCGATTTGATCCGAAACGAGAACTGTGGTGCGACGCTGCTCAGAGAGCACCGCATTGTCATCGTTTGAACGATTTTTCGATGTATCGATTGGCCACTCAGACTGTGGTTGAGACAACCATTCTGGGCCCGCCCACCATAGGGCATTGTTTAGCAAATCGTGAGGCAATTGCCCACGCGAACAAACATCTGCAGGATTTGTGACAGATGGTACGTGCCTCCAGCACTCGGTCGGTACGATATCTTGAATGTGACTTACGCGGTTTGCAACGAATGTCACCCAGCGAGAAGAAGGAGCTCGCAACCAGGATAAGGTAACGGTGGAATCACACCACAGATAAGTGTCATGGACAGGAATCCGCAGCGTGTCCTTGACAAATTTGATAAGGTCTGTAAGCAAAACTGCACCACACAGCTCTAAGCGAGGTAACGATTGACGTTTTAAAGGAGCTACACGAGCCTTTGCACATACGAGAAAGACGCGAACGGAGCCGTCAGACTCGATAACACGCAGGTATATAACGGCGCCATATGCTGCTTCGGAGCTGTCACAAAATCCATGCAGTTGATATGATTGAGCGCTATCGGTAGCGTATTTACGTGGAATTTTAAGATTCCTAACTTGAGGAAGCTGTTCAGAGAACTTTTCCCATTGAGAGATAATTTCCGGTGGGGGCTTATCATCCCATGAAAGACCTAGAATCCAAAGCTTTTGAATAAGACATTTGGCATGAATTGTCAAAGGAGATAGAAAACCCAGAGGATCGAAAATTCTGGCAACCTCACTCAAAATCGTTCGCTTGGTGCACGGTTGATTAGATGGATTAACGGTAAAGACGAACGAATCCGAAGCAGGCTCCCACTTAAGGCCCAGAACCTTGATAGTTGTGTCTTCAGTTTCGGTAAAAGTGATTGCTTCTGAAAGACACGCCTCCGCGGGAAGATCGCTAAGTAGCTCGGGTCGGTTACTCACCCACTTTCGGAGCTCAAACGAGCCAAGACCGAAAAGAGCGATGAGTTGAGTTTTGATTTCTCTGGCGTCCTTCAGCGATGAGCTTCCGGATATGACGTCATCAACGTATATGTCGGAAGTTAAAACGGTTTTGGCCTTTGGGTACTTGTGACCCTCATCGTTGGCCAGTTGCTGAATAGAGCGGCACGCCAGGAATGGAGCGGAAGACACTCCGTACGTTACGGTATTTAATACGTACTCTTGAAGAGGCTCATCTGGGTGAGCTCGCCAGAGAATACGTTGATAATCACGATGTTGAGGAGCTAGGTTGATTTGACGGTACATTTGGCGCACGTCTGCCATGAAGACAATTGCGTGCTCACGTAAATGAAGAAGGATCTCTACGATATTTGATTGTAGCTTCGGTCCCGTCAGCAGCGAGTCGTTTAGCGATTTGGAAGTTGCATCTTTAGCCGAGGCGTCGAATACAACGCGAAGCTTCGTTGTAGCGCTGTCGGGACGTAGCACACAATGGTGCGGTATATAATACTTGCCTTGACCCATTTGCTTGGCAGGTACCAGAGTCATGTGACCACTGTCGATATAGTCAGTCATGAACTCCACGTATTGTTGGTTTAAATTGTGATCGCGATACAGACGCCTTTCAATGGCATGAAAGCGTCGTAAGGCTATCTCTCGAGAACCTTCAAAGACTGGCTCCTCGTCGTCCTTGAAGGGGAGACAAACTACATATCTACCTGTCTCGTCACGGTAGTGATTACTGAGAAAACTATTTTCACAGCGTTGCTCTTCTGGGGTCAATCGGGAAGATTGTGGAGACGTTATCGATTTCCCAGAAACGTTGAACAATTTTGTTTAAACTATCGTCTACGGTAGAAGGGGCTACTCCTAGTAGACTGGACGATGCGAGTCTGGACTTCCCAAGAAGAAGCCAGCCGAAGACTGAGTTGAAAGCTCGCGGTTGAGAGGCGTTACCCTTCAGACGTTGTTCGAGAAGTGACTCAGCAAAGACGTCGGCACCTAACAAGACGTCGATTGGACCAGGGATGTCAAAACCAGGATCAGCTAGCGGTAGTGTTTTGACCTCCTCCCATCCTTTCGTATTTAGCCTTGCTATCGGTTGATCTCCGCAAATGCTCGGTATGACGAGCATTCCCAGACGAAACTTTACGTTACAGTTGGTGCCAATGTCGCATGTAACAAAGCCACTGACTGAGGCAGGGCTGCCCCCTAACCCATAAACGTTGATATTACCAGTTATAGGTTTTAGATTTAATCGTTGAGCGGCGTGAGCCGTGAGAAAATTGTTTTGACTGCCGGTGTCAAATAACGCGCGAAATGTATGAAATTCACCAGAAGCATCACGAATCTGGACGAGAGCTGTTGCCAGTAACACGGTTGTGGTTACGGTTGGATCAGACTGAGTTAACGAATCCTTAGCCACTAAGGTCGCCGAGCTTGCCGCCGGCTCCTTATGTAGCAAAGTGTGGTGTTTACGTCTACATTGTCGACATGAAAACATTGATGTGCACTCTCGCACTGAATGGGATGCGTTAAGACAATTGTAGCACCATTTCTTTTCAGTGGCCACAGCCATGCGCTCATCTATTGATTTTGCCAAAAAATCATTACAGGCCGAGATGTGATGTTCATTGCGACAGTAGGCACATTTACGAATCGGAGTGCTCGAATTGTGAGCAGGTTTCGCTTGTTGTTTATCACCAACATTTTTATGAGTAGTGACGGTGGGAGCGACAAGCGAATGCGTGACGTTATGTCGCTTGAACTTCTGTGAAGTTCCCGGTGTGTCCTTTGGAACGTTAGCGGTTTTATTGGTAACATTCGAAAAGTGCGTGTCGCGAATTAATGCTTCACCTTTAGAGTGTAAGAATGCCCTTTAAATGGTTATACTGTGGAAGCTCAATATCGGTATGTTTTTCCTCAAACTCGCGTCTTAATTTGGTATCGAGTTTGGCCAGAACATTATAACAAAGAACAAAATCCCATTTATCGGTAGGTAATTTTAAAGTTTTTAAAATTGTTAAGTTCTCATCGATCGTGTCTAAGGCGCGTCGAAAAATCTTGAGCGTTCGAAGTCTTTAAACTAACGTCCAAGATATCACGCCAGCACGTAAACGCTAATTCGCGTTTATCTTCATAACGGGACTTGAGAGCCTCGTACGCACTTAAATAATGTTCACTTGCAACAGGAAAAGTTCTAATGAACGATAAAGCATCACCACTTAAAAACTGACACGAGATAGTGAAATTTCTCAATATTACATAAGGAGGTAGAATCATGTATCAACGCGTTATAAGTTGCAATGAACTCAGGCCATTCCTTGATAGCACCGGAAAAAGTTGGCAACGAAATTTTTGGTAACCGCATATTTCCACTGTGCGAACCGGTCAATGAATTATGTTTCGAAGTGTCAGCTTGTTGAGATGAACGTTGTTCAAATTTTCGTTGAATTGCCAACACTTGAAAATACAATTCGTCAAATCGATCCTGAAGTTCATCGTCCTCCTCATCGGCATCATCCTTAAGAAGGTCCAAAATAATAAAATGGGAGTCATGAAAACTATCAGCAATCGTTTTTATTTCATGACAATATGAAAGAAATAACCCTACTTGTGATTCATCGGTATTGGCTAAGGTACCTACTTCCAAAGCCTTCGTTAAGCGATTATATGCTATAGTTCGTTTACGTCGCAAACTGGGCAAATTATTAATAGTGTACGTATTTTCGATACCCTTTTTAATAGTAGGTTTAGATTTACGCCTTGATAGTAAAGACATAATTAATATCAAAACAATAAAACCTGATAGCAACAAATATTCGGATTCGATAAAAAAGTTTAGTTGCGAACGTCTTCAGCGAGACCGCGTTCACAAGAATCGACGAGAATCACTGGGGCGGTATTACATGACAACAGGTAATATTGTCACCTCGGTCATCTGAGTTTTAAATTGAAATAAATTAAATTGATAAGGATGAATTAAATGAGCGTTAGGAACACTAAAAACGGTTTGCGATATTCGTTAATGTACGGTAAATAAAAAAAAAAATAAAAATCAGTTTTTTTTTGTAAAAACAAAAAACTATGATTTTTAACCTAAAACGGTAATAATGAAAATGTGAACGCACCAAAATTCGTTGAAAATATGATACGATAAACGATACAACGTCACGATAAAAAATATTTCGTAATTTGAAACGAAATAAATTTTCGATAAATAAATATCAAGAGGAAACGTTGAACGGTTGGAAAAAAGTAGTCGAGTTATAACGAACTATCAACATAAAATTATGAGAAGGTGGATTTGCAATATTGTATTATTGCGAACGGTAAAACGGTAGATAATTTTATGCTAATAAGTATAAAACGACAAAAGAATTTATTTTCAACAAATATTCTAGAAACTGATGGAAGCCATCTTAAATCGATAAACGGTAGGTAAGGTACTCAACAAAACAAAATGGAACAAAGACTTGTTTTCCGATTAGTAATTGAAACAAAATGTTATGTTTATTCGTTTTAGCTGTACTAGTAAGTATAATAAGCGTGGAATACGGTAAATGAAGTAGCAATTACTAAATCGAATTGGTATTTGGCGGCAGACTGAAGGTAGGTATCCAAAGTTCCCGGGTTTCGGCACCAAAAAATGTGGCTAAATTGACTCGATAAATAGCACTTGTACACTGTCAATCACCACATTGGATCGAATGCTGGGAGCATTCGCCGTTAATATGCGTTACAGACGATTTAGACAATAGAAACAATGCACAAACCACTTACCACGTAGGCAGGCTTCTAGCACGATTCCTCACGAATAGTTCTTCCTTTAGACACCTGGCCGGCCAGCCACACACGATTATAAAGTTCCAAAAACACTGTTGAGCACTTGAAGTTTGATTAGGATAATTGAGTAAAAAAGATGTAATGTTTGGTGCGCGCGCGCGTTCGATTCAACGTCCAGACACGGAGAGGTTTTTACTGGTTCTGCCACCAGCCTATGGCGCTGTATTCCAAGACGCCGGTAGGATCTGCGCATGCGCCAGCGGAAGTCCGGGCGCCCCATTGGCTAAATAGAACTGCAGCACAGCGAATTGTGATGATTGATAGGTGCATCGGTAAGGCGCGCGAAATTCAAATTGAAAGGTAAACAAGATTTGCGTTGAAAACGGAACACCCTCATATTACAAATTATTATTTAAAAAACAATCATTTTATAAACAACGCTTGTAAAACTATACATTTGAAAAACATATGCTTTGCCAAACTCATTCTTTGAAAAATGGATCATTTTACAAACTAATTACTAGACAAATATTGTGTTTTTTCAAATTATCATTTTACAAACAAATTATTTTACTAAAATTTCAATTGGTAAAACAACGTTAGACAAAATATCTTATGGCAAATACATCGTTTGATAAATATTATTTACCAAAACTAGAAGATATGAAGTTTCAAGTTTAAACTCACTGATCCCAAGATTTTCATCGTAGGTTAGGTACAGAAGACATTACTCGTCTTTGATTTGTAAATTAACTCACAAATCATATTGTGACATGATTTCAACATGCTTATACCTCTATTGTGTCACACCGGGTGGGGGACCTGGTAACCTGCAACACAGAATCTTTGATACCTAGCGCGGGCACCAGATCTCCACAACGATACTGTCCTTAATGGTATTCAATTTAATTAATGTTTATCACATACCTATGTAATGTAGTCCAAGGCCATTTTTTGTGGAGTAAATAAACAATTTTTAGTTTTTTAATAAAAAAAAAGAAAGTTTGTCTCCAAACGATCTGAGCTGTAAGTTAGGTTCAGGTTATTATTTTTATGACCGAAAGACTAGAGGGCAGAAAATAAGTTGGGTTCAGGTTATTTTTTTTATGACCACCCAGAAAGACTTTGAGGGTGGAAAAGAAGTTAGGTTCAGGTTATTTTTTTTATGACCACCCGTAAAGACTTTGAAGGTGGAGAAGAAGTTAGGTTTAGGTTATTTTTTATGACCACCCGGAAAGACTTTGTCGGCGAAAAATAGTTAGGTTCAGGTTATTTTTTTTTATGACCACCCAGAAAGACTTTGAGGGCTGAAAAGAAGTTAGGTTCAGGTTATTCTTTTTTTATGACCACCCGGAGACTTTTAGGGTGTAAAAGAAGTTAGGTTCAGGTTATTATTTTTATGACCACCCAGTAAGACTGAGGCCGGAAAAGAAGTTAGGTTCAGGTTTTTTTTTATAACCACCCGGAAAGACTTTGACGGCGGAAAATAGTTAGGTTCAGGTTATTTTTTTTATGACCACCCAGAAAGACTTTGAGGGCGGAAAAGAAGTTAGGTTCAGGTTAATTTTTTTATGACCACCCGGAAAGACTGAGGGCGGAAAAGAAGTTAGGTTCAGGTTATTTTATTTTATGACCACCCAGAAAGACTTTGAGGGCGGAAAAAAAGTTAGGTTCAGGTAATTTTTTTTATGACCACCCGGAAAGACTTTTAGGGCGTAAAAGAAGTTAGGTTTAGGTTATTTTTTTATGACCACCCGGAAAGACTTTGACGGCGGAAAATAGTTAGGTTCAGGTTATTTTTTTTTTTATGACCACCCCGAAAGACTTTGAAGGGGGAGAAGAAGTTAGGTTCAGGTTATTTTTTTTTATGATCACCCGGAAAGACTTTTAGGGCGTAAAAGAAGTTAGGTTCAGGTTATTTTTTTATGACCACCCGGAAAGTCTTTTAGGGCGTAAAAGAAATTAGATTCAGATTATTTTTTTATGGAAAGACATGAAGGCAGAAAGTAAATTGGGTTTAGATTATTTTTTTTTATGACCACCCGGAAAGACTTGGAGAGCGGAGAAGAAGTTAGGTTTAGGGTATTTTTTTATTACCACCCGGAAAGACTTTAAAGGCGGAAAAAAGTTAGTTTCAGGTTATTTTTTATGACCACCCGGAAAGACATGAGGGCAGAAAATAAGTTGGGTTCAGGTTATTTTTTTTATGACCACCCAGAAAGACTCGAAGGCGGAAAAGAAGTTAGGTTCAGGTTTTTTTTATGACCACCCGGAAAGACTTTGAGGGCGTAAAAGAAGTTCGGTTCAGGTTATTTTTTTTATGACCACCCGGACAGACTTTGAGGGCGAAGAAGTTAGGTTTAAGTTGTCTTTTTATAACCACCTGAAAAGACTTTGAGGGCGGAAAAGAAGTTAGGTCAGGTTATTTTTTTATGACCACCCGGAAAGTTTGAGGGCGGAGAAGAAGTTATGTTTAGGTTATTTTTTTTATGACTACCTGGAAAGACTTTGAGGGTGGAAAAACGTTAGGTTTAGGTTATTTTTGCTATTGGCATTGCTTAGCTTTTGGCCAAAGAAGCTGCCAGCCCTTGATTAATAATTTACCTATAGTTCGTTTGTAAAATGATGTTTTTGTCAAGAGAGTTATTTGATGAAATAAAACTTTATAAAATAAATGTTTTTTACTCGATACATTTGTAGAGTAAAACATTTATAAAAAAAAAGTAAAAAAAAAAGAGTTTGTAAAATGAAACGTTTTTAAAATAACGAGTTTGTAAAATGAAACATTTTTAAAAGGTATAGTTTTTTAAGTGATAGTTTATAAAGTGATGGTTTGTGAAAGGTTTTTGGTGAAACATTAGTGAACCCTTTTCAGCTGTTCCTGTTCTCACATTTCAAGCAATATTGAAAATTAAATGCTGTGTGTGTGCAATGATACCCCTGTTACCTGTGTAGGTCGAAGCAAAGAACTAAAGACAGTATCATACACACATATTATTGTTTTCCTATGGGAAGGCACCATCAGGCAAGTCTATATTTCTGTACATACAAAATTATAGACTAACCGAGTTGTCAACACAGAGACAAAACTGCTGAAAGTAGAAACTTGAAATTTGGTAGAGGGTGTTTCAAGAGCACAAGCTGTACCCTAGGGGCTTTGCTCCTATTAGAATTTAGGGATAAAAAGTACCTACCTTTTGTGCTAAGTATGTCTGGTATTTTTCAACTCGTGTACCAAATTTCATTAAAATTCATCCAGTATATTTATTATGAGTAACAAACATCCAATCTTTCGCATCACATTTATAAATATTATAGTAGAATTAGCAGAGAATAAGTGAGTATTAAAAAAGCGGTAAAATGTATTGTATAATCAGTTTTTAACATCTTTGAAACTGGTTGATGCTTAAATTGTCAAATGATATTTAAATAATAACTATACTTTATACTTTCAATACTATGCCAACCCCACATAAGTAGGAATTGGTAAATAGGAAGAAGATACTACATCTGTTTCTATCTACAAATAATATAAAGAAATAAAATTTTCAGATTGTCACAAAATAACAGTATGCTTAGTAATTTGTACCAAAACAAGTTCTTGTAATTATTATTTGCAGGCTCGATCAACTGGAGTAATGTGCTTTAGAAAAATGTGTCATCCATAGCTTGTTAAAAGACTACGTAAGTATTCTCATCCATATAAATATAAATTGTATTATTGAATTCACCACTGACTGAGTGGTATATAAATGCAGAGACAAAATTGCTGTAAGTAGAAACTTGAACTTGTGAAGAGGTTCTTTATATAGCATATGCTGCACCCTGGGGCTTTACTCCCTTGAGAATATACAGATAAAAAGTACCCTATGCCATTTTCAGTATTTTTCTACTCGTGAACCATATTTCTATGAAATCCATTCAGTAATATTTTGTGATAAGTAACAAACATCCAAAACTTAAACAATTATTTGTTTAAGTTTTGGATGTTTGTTACCTATCACAAAATATTACTAGTAAGTAATATTAGTAGTAAGTAGGATAAGTATATTTAGGAAATTACACTCCTAAGGGGAAGAAAAAGGTTTTTTTTTATTTACAACTTCCTTAACTAAGTCAACATAGTTACTAGTTCAAAAATATCTCAATTAAGGAACAACTAAAAAAAAATATTTTAAATCAACAACATGCTTTTCCTTTCTTTGTCTTTACCTTAAAAAACCAACAATATAGTACCAATATTGTAAAGCTGAAGAGTTTGTTTACACAATAGGCAGACTTAAATAAAAGTTATTCTTTATATAATATAACTAAACATAATTATAACAGCAGTAAAAATTATTTGTCAATTCTTGCAGGACGATCAACTGATGGCGGTTTCCTGCTTGAGAAACGAGCTGACATCCATAACTTGTTGAAAAACTGTGGAGGAAACAGTGTGGTCTGGTTTAGGATATATTTTAAAGACTAATAAACAAAATAATAATAATAATATTCTTGTATTATTCATGACTACCTTACATAATATCTTTATCTTAACATATTAAAAAATAAAGTCCCCTGCCATGTCTGTTTGTGATAAACTAGAAAAGTATTGAACAGATTTTCATGCAGTTTTCACCAATGAACAGGGCGAGTCATGAGGAAGTAAGTAAGTATATAATTTACTCTAGTGTCCCCGCGTTAAAAAGCAAGCTAATTTAAATAAAGACTCCTGCCATGTCTGTCTGTTTGCAATTAAGTCAACATTGAAATTATCATCTTTATTATCTGTTACTGCACATTGAAAGTCTTAGGTCAACTTACATGCCAGGTATTGTACAATTGAAACATGTCAATATGCTTTATTTATTGAGTTAGGGATCGCCCTTTTTTTCACTGTGTTAATCAGAGCCCAGTCTCCTTGTGAAACAACAGCCAGTCGATGAATACTGTTATATTTTCAAAGCTCCGCACTTAGGTGACTGTAAAAAAATATTATATTTGTTTGAGGACTCATGTTTTAAGTCAAGCATCTTAATCCTATCCTAACTAATATTATAAATGCGAAAGTGAGTTTATTTATGTGTTTGTTACCTCTTCGCAACTTATTTATTGAACAAATCTTTCTGAATTTTCGCATACACTTACCTAGTTAGAAGTACTGAGAAGGGCATAAAGCGTACCTTTCATCCCGGGAAAAAGCACTGTTCCCGTGGGCGAAAGCTAGTACTTAATAAATAAGATAATTATTGTACTTACAAAGAAAATCTCACCTTAGACGCAAATAAAACTCAATCGATAACTGCTTGACTGGATGAGACCCTCCTCGGGTGAAGTCAGACTTATTTGACACGGGAGTTTGACTTATTATTTTCAAGCATATTTTCTTTGTACAAATTAATTTAAATTATAAATAAATTAAAAAATAATTTTACAGTAAATAGAATGATTATAACCTATAAAACTTGACTTTGTCATGTCATAGACAGAAAGTTTAAATTTTTTTTAAAGGCAAAGGCATCAAAGACACACATTAACTAATTTTCAGTTTTTTTCAGATATAAGCGTGAAACATGGCTATATGTCTTTAAATTTATGTCAAAATATCAATGTTAGTTCTAATTGTTAATATTTCATACGTTTTTAGCGGAAAAAGGAGTTTGAATTTTATTATTAAATAATAGTAGTTTTTTCTAGCAGCGACGGAAACACCAAAGATTAATCAACAACACCTAGACTGACATCCTATAGACACTTTATTCCCACACTATAGGAACATGAATAACTTGTTGCAGAATACCCTTTATAAGACCTATTGATGTTTTATGAGTATTGTGTGGCAGTTGGTCGGTGATTTTAAGTAAAATAGTGGAATTGACGCCCAGTTAAAATGGATTGGGCAAAGTAATAAGTACTTTGTACAACAGTGTTGCCACAGCTGAGTTCCCAAAAGGTACATATCCAGTACTGAAAAGGTACATTTTGAGGTAAAAAGGTACATAACCACTTTGTTCCTCAACTCACTTCTATCTATCGCGGTAAGCGATGTGTCGCCGAGAATTTCTCGGTTTCCGAAAATTTCTTTCATGAAAAATTTCCGAAATTTTCCAGAATGTTCCGGAAACGTTTTCTCTTAATTTTATGCGAAAGTCTGTTTGTTACTCTTTCACGGCGTTTTAAAGTTTTTATAAAAGACATAACACTTTTTGCCGCGGTGGGAACCGCGGGCTATTGCCCGCGGTTCCAACCGCGGCAACAGTGAAACATTAGCACTGAAATATTTTGATCTGAAAAATTCTCAGGAATGAAATTCTCGAGGGATTTCTCTGAAATTTCTTGGAAATTTTCTAAGGAATGAAATTCTTAAGAAATATCTCGGTTGCTCGGAAATTTCTTGGGAATTTCATTCCCCATTCCTCAGCTCACTTATACAGCTTCTATCTATCACGGTAAGCGATGTGACGCCAAGAATTTCTAGGCTTCCGAAAATTTCTTTCATGAAAAATTTCCGAAATTTTCCAGAATGTTCCGGAAACGTTTTCTCTTAATTGTATGCGAAAGTCTGTTTGTTACTCTTTCACGGCGTTTTAAAGTTTTTATAAAAGACATAACACTTTTTGCCGCGGTGGGAACCGCGGGCTATTGCCCGCGGTTCCAACCGCGGCAACAGTGAAACATTAGCACTGAAATATTTTGATCTGAAAAATTCTCAGGAATGAAATTCTCGAGGGATTTCTCTGAAATTTGTTGGAAATTTTCTAAGGAATGAAATTCTTAAGAAATATCTCGGTTGCTCGGAAATTTCTTGGGAATTTCATTCCCCATTCCTCAGCTCACTTATACAGCTTCTATCTATCACGGTAAGCGATGTGACGCCAAGAATTTCTAGGCTTCCGAAAATTTCTTTCATGAAAAATTTCCGAAATTTTCCAGAATTTTTCGAGAACGTTTTCTCCCAATTTTATGCGAAAGTCTGTTTGTTACTATTTCACGGCGTTTTAAAGTTTTTATGAAAGACATAACACTTTTTGCTACGATTGGAACTGCGGGCACTAAAATATTTTGATCTGAAAAATTCTCAGGAATTAAATTCTCGACAAATTTCTCGGAAATGTCTTGGAAATATTATCGGGAATGAAATTATCAAAAAAAATCTCGGAAAGGAAAACAAAGTGTACCTAATGTTTACATGTAGAAAATTAGAAACAAGTAGAAAGCAGTAGAAGTAGGCGGGAGGTCTCCTCGGGCCCGGTTGGTCTTGGTCGGACGGACCTAGTGATGTGCTGTTTCCAAAATTTTCGAAGAAACAGCAGAAAGTGTCTTGGAAATTTCTTGGAAATATTCTCGAGAACAGAAAATTTTCCTAAAAACCTAAGAAACTGAGAATTTTCGGAAAATTTCAAGGAAATAAATTTTCGGAAACAGGAAATTTCAGGCTAGGACTTCGAGTAGCGTCGCGCGCGTCGGCTTATAAAATGATACACATGGTTTTGGATAAAAACAAAAAAAAAATTAAAAAAAAGAAAAGATTAAAAGGTACATATACTGGACCCATTACACATGACACATTGGAGGCTACAAAGGTACGTCAAATGTGTAAAATATATGGTAACGGCAACACTGATACAAAGTACCTTATTACTTCCATGCATGGTAATAAGTACATGTGCCCGGTAGACATATTGACATTGACGTCCAATGCCAATGAGCTTGCATTTTTCGACGTCAGCTGTCATACTCATAATACTCATTGGCTTGCTTGCCTTGCATCTTTCTTGCATTGTTCAGTTTCTTGTAATTTCATATTAATTCGGTTTTTGCGTAAAATTTTCATGATTATTGCCTAATGTGAGTGTTATATTATAGTATAATTTTCAGATAATTTATACCCCTCCCGGAGTATTGAGGTGCTTGCCGGTGCCTCTAGCCAAGATACCTATGTCAATATAAAATTTGGTGTTTTTTTAGAAATTCCAAGTAAAAGTTCAACATGGATCGCCTTTTGCGTCTTGGTGGAGGCATGACAGGGTTGTCGCAAGCTCCCCCACCAACAGATGCTCCGGTTGTGGACACTGCTGAACAAGTCTACATATCATCGCTAGCCCTGCTTAAAATGTTGAAACATGGCAGGGCAGGTGTCCCCATGGAAGTCATGGGTCTCATGTTGGGTAAGAATTTTCATTGTCTATTTATAATATGATTAATTCTATGAAGACCAAATAGCAGAACAGAATCATTCCTGGGCAGTGGTCCAACTGCTCTGTCTAGTGCTTTGTTAATATTTAGTGCAATGTAAAAGCATTAATTTAATTTCAATTGTTTCATTGCTGAGCTTCTCTATTTTTTCAATCTGTCCTATCTTGTATGAAAATGGTTGAAATCCTAAATTTCCTGAAACATGTAAATCCTAAAGAAATTCTAACCTACCATAAAATGTCTTGGTTACTCATTTGTGCTGACTCATTAAAATATATTGTAAAAGGTAACTGACCAGTGGCAAACATGGTCAGTGATGACAATTGAAATTTATGAAAACAATTTTTCTCGATTTTTTTCAGAGAAATATTACAGGAAAATACAGTTTTAAAACAAACTACAGTTTTCATAGATTGTGGCCTATACTGAAATCCCTTGAAGTACACAGAAAGTTTTTGCTTAATTTTATGAAATGCTTGTTTTCAGGTGAATTTGTGGATGACTACACAGTTCGTGTAATTGATGTGTTTGCAATGCCGCAAACTGGTACTGGTGTGTCAGTAGAAGCTGTCGACCCCGTCTTCCAGGCCAAGATGTTAGACATGCTGAAGCAGACTGGGCGTCCTGAGATGGTGGTGGGCTGGTATGTATTTGGAAATAAAAAAATAAAAAACATGACTATAGCCTATGTCACTTAGAGGAATGCAAGAAATCTAAAAATACCTCTTACATCTAAATCTGGCAAGGCCCAAACTCTGTCATCCTTCAGAGAGCAGGTAAAGTCTCACTATCTGAATCTTTAATTTTATTTATTACGAGCATATTCTCCTTATCATGGTTGTGTTTTGAACGAGTGTGTATATTTATATCATCAATGTTTATTTTATTTTTAATTTATTTCTTCCTTTATAATTAATAATGTTTACTGCACCCTACATTTTTTTCATGTATGTTTCCTACCACCCAAAGGTTGGCTGGAAGAAATTGCATTTGCGATAAGCCCGCCTTTGCGCTCATTTAAAATGTTTTTGTTACTTTTGTTACTATGTACCTATTTCTTTTCTGTAAATGGTGCAATAAAGTGTTGATCTATCTATCTAAATCTGTTAAGCTGTTCTGGACTTATGGTGGAATAAAGAAACTTACCCTGAAAACATAACACTCCTTTTTTGGTCAGTCGAGTAAAAAGGCAAATTATTATATCTGGACTATCTACTTTTTTATCAACTTTCAACAATTGATGCTCCCAAACCTACAGAGGTATAAAAGTTGAGTTGCTTCAAAGATTTGATAAACAGGACAGTGATAACTTATTTGTTGAAAATGTTTACAATATTTATTTTTTGTTATATGAAAAGTAAACTTTATTAAAACATGTTTCTTTGAATATATTTTCAGGTATCACTCACATCCTGGGTTTGGTTGTTGGCTCTCTGGTGTAGATATAAACACACAACAATCATTTGAAGCCTTGTCGGAGAGAGCTGTAGCGGTTGTAGTTGACCCCATTCAGTCCGTTAAAGGGAAAGTTGTTATTGATGCATTCCGTCTAATAAACCCCAACATGATGGTCTTGGGACAAGAGCCCAGGCAAACTACTTCCAATTTGGGTCATCTTTCAGAAACCATCCGTACAAGCCTTGATACATGGCCTCAACCGCCACTATTACTCTATCAGCATTAACTACAGGAAGAATGAGTTGGAGCAGAAAATGCTCTTGAATCTCCACAAAAAGTCATGGATGGATGGACTTACGCTATCAGACTACAAAGAACACTGTTCTATCAACGAGACCACAGTCACAGACATGCTGGAATTAGCCAAGAATTACAACAAAGCTTTAGAAGATGAAGAGAAAATGACACCTGAACAATTAGCCATTAAGAATGTTGGTAAACAGGACCCCAAGAGGCATTTGGAAGAGAAAGTTGATGTACTAATGTCAAATAACATTGTACAAAACCTAGGAGCGATGCTTGATACAATGGTGTTCAAATGATCTCCAACTGAGATGTATATTGTAAGGTGTTAAGAAAATGATCATCTCTCATTTCTGTTCTTGCATTACTTTTACGTTTCACCTTGTATGATATAATACTTAATTGTGTACCTATTGCGAAATAAAAGTAATTCCGATTTTTATTTTATATATTTTTAATAAAACAATCTTTGCGGTGCAATTTGATTGCGAATCTTAGTTAATTTCTTTTGGATAACATGGCATTTGCTCATATTAGCAAAGTCGATATCAAACATAGGGCTTATATTTGGCTGTCTCATCAATATGTCCTTTATGATCCTTTTCATTTTGAAGAATGCTTCTTCAGGATCATCCATTTCAACCTGTAGTACAAAAATTAATTAAAATAGTCATAAACAAGTACCTATAAGTGCCGTTTAGGTTATATAGTGATATTCACTAGTAACAGTGTTACTCATTAGGAAAAAAGATAGTTGCAATTTGTAACATTGTTACATATCGAGAATATTTTTTTCGTATAGTAACAGTGTTACACTATACATTTTGGTGTGACTCAACCGGAACACGACTTTCATAAATTTTTTTACGAGCGCGGTGGTAACCTACGCGAAAATTTGGGAGGATGTACAGATGTTCGTTCGATAGAGATAAATATAGAGAAAAGTAGATTTTATACGTACAGTGTCCCAAAAAAGACCAGGAGAACTGCGATGCATCGTTTCGTATTCATCTTTCATGGAGTCCGTGTTGAAGATTTGGTTAGATTCCTGAGGGAAACATCGTCATATTTGTGAAAATCGGTAGCATGTAGCATTATAAAAACAAATACTTAGTGCGCCCTTTTTAAGGACTAGTTTTACCTGTTCAACTAATAATTCCATATACAGTATCACGTCTTTATCCCTTACGGGGTAGACGGAGCCAAGAGACGCAAAAAATAATGGGTTTGTTGAATAAGAAGGTATTCGAACTAACAAAAGCTAATTAAGTACATGTTATAGCATTTTATAATTTTCGATCCTACTTATTACTATTGAGTGTTGAGATTACTACTTACTGTATTTTTGTAGGTACTCTACGCTACATGCCAACTCTGGTATTATTACATTTAAAATAGGTACATCAATATAAGGACCTTTCGATAATATTCTAGTTCCTTTAGAATTAACTCTGGATCGTCAATTTTGCTTTCCCTGACTCCGGGTTCGATATCAGCTGGAAGAAAGGTTAGCTTAAAGACTAGCAGAAACAAGAGTGGTACCTATTCGGATTTGAATCGATAGATCAATATTTTTTATACAAAAAAAATATATGAAGGTAGGGATATATTTTTTTCTGTAAAAATATTGATCGGTGCGCTAAATAGGTACCTATATTTACTACTACTAGTGTACTACTACTCTGTTATGCTACCCAGCTTCTTATCAGATTTCCTGAATATAGGCGCCTATATACAAATGTACTCGTGGGGGCTACGAGTCTGTATTATTACGGTCTGAGTGTGTCAGTAAATTTATTTATTTGCTTTTGAGGGTCTTACAGCTGAATAACATATATGTAGGTATGTTTATTTTTTATACAAAAAAAATATATGAAGGTAGGGATATATTTTTTTCTATAAAAATATTGATCGGTGCGCTAAATAGGTACCTATATTTACTACTATAGTGTACTACTACTCAGTTATGCTACCCAGCTTCTTGTCAGATTTCCTGAAGATAGGCGCCTATATACAAATGCACTTTGTGGGGTTACCAGTCTGTATTATTACGGTCTGAGTGTGTCAGTTATTTATTTGCTTTTGAGGGTCTTACAGCTGAATAACATCTATATAGGTATGTATTAAGTGCCTAGTATTAAATTGCAACTATGCTAATGACAAGACTCCGCCTGATGAAAGGTACAACACTTAACGATAACCAATGTGTCCAGGCTGGTACTGGAACGGAACCTGTATAGCGGTCAGATGAGTAATTCATATTTTTAAAATCCTATAGGTACCTACCTACCTATGTATCTAGAGGAAAATGTACCAAAAGGAACAAGTCGTTACCTGCTCCTATCCAAACCAATAACACCAATCTAGAGATGGTAAGAGAAATCAAGTATCTGGGTGTTATCATAGACGACACACTTGCCTTCAAGTCTCACATCGTGGACACTTGCGCAAAAGCGAAAGTGGCCATGATGCAGTGCCGAAGAGCGATAGGAAGAACCTGGGGAATGAAACCCGAAATATTCATATGGGTATACAAGGCAATAATAATGCCAAGAATTCTTCACGGTGCCATAGTGTGGTGGCATAAAGCTGCTCAAAGTACCAACAAAAGGGAACTAGACAAGGTCCAAAGACTGGCTGGACTGATGGTATCGGGGGTGATGAAATCAACTCCGACGGCGTCACTAGAAATGGCCCTCGGTCTAAATCCATTGGACATAGAAATAAAAAGGAGGGCAACAGAGCAATGGTTTCGACTAAAAAGCCATAAACTCTGGAAAGGGATACACACAGACAAAGGTCACGTGGAAATAGAACGCGAATATATAGGTAACCTGTCAATGATCCTAGCAAATAATGATCTCATCAGGAAAGCAAGGATCTTTGACAAAAAGTACAAGATACACATAGGTACCAGAGAAGACTGGGAAGTCGCAGATGAGGCGGGCATTGTCGCGACAACCTGTTTCACTGATGGCTCCAGGAAAGAATCTACAAAGCTATCTGGCTCCGGCATACTGATCACACATCAGGACGGTACAGAATATGAAAGAACCGTAAAATTGGGTAAATACGCTAGCGTGTTCCAAGGAGAAATAAACGCAATCCTAGAGTGTGTGAACACTATAAGCGAATGGCCCGACAATACGGAAAAAGTCATCATATACAGTGACAGTCAAGCAGCGCTAAAAGCACTAGATAAAGAAGAAACAACGTCGGCGTTAGTTAAAGAATGCAAGGATGCTCTGAACAGGCTGGCCAACAATACTGCGGTCACTGTGGCCTGGGTTCCAGGTCATAGAGGCATAACTGGCAATGAAAGAGCAGACGAACTTGCTAGGAAAGGAGCAGATGAAACCTTCGTGGGACCTGAACCCAGACTTCCCATAGCCTATGGGATAACGAAAGGCGTCATCAAGCATAGAATGAAAGTAGAATCCAATAGAAGATGGAGAAGAACTAGAAGTCTAAGACAATCTAAAATCTTCATCAAAGCAGCAGACCAAAAGAAATCAAAACACCTGCTCAAATTGAGCAGGAAGAACATTAGAATCATTATAGGAATCCTCACAGGACACTGTCAACTGAACAGACACTTGACAGTGATTAAGCAAATGGACGATCCCATTTGTCCCAGCTGCCTGGAAGAAGAGGAAACTAGCTTTCACTTAGTAGCAGAATGTCCTGCATTTGCCGCTGCAAGGAGAGACGTATTAGGCTCAGACGTCCTATCTGAGGATGATCTGAGCAACATTACAATAGGGCAGATGTTAAAATTCTGCAAAGTAACAGGTAGATTCAATGGGTCGCCACCAACGTGAGTTACCAGGTAACTCAAAACCCTATACGGGTCTCGGGGAATTGGGTGAAATGGTCCCAGCATAAGTGGACTGATCACCCGTCTGGTGCTCGCGCTGGCGTCCCCACATAGTAAATAATAATAATAATGTATCTAGAGGTAAGTATATAAATTTTTTTCGTCACTGAGTGACTGACAGACAACGCACGCACAGCTAAAACTACTGGGCGTAGGAAGCTGAACTTTGGCATGTAGGTTCCTTAAGAAGTGTAGGGGAGCACTAAGAGAGGATTCCCATGCTAGTTTAATAAAGACACTTGAAACTTACAGAGAGTACTGGGCAGGAGTCCAGTCTCCGCCAGGAACGCCAGCCAGAGGTCAGTGTCATCCAGGGAGTCACCAGCAGCGTTGTGGGGGCGTGGTGGGTGCCCCTTCAATGGCCTGCTTACCGACCTTACGTTAGTCTGACCTCCTGTATGTAAGATAACAGATACACATGCAATATCACGTCTTTATCCCTTATGGGGTAGACAGGGCGAAGAGTTGTAAGACTGGAAGGCCACGCATAGCAGAAAGAAATAGAAGAAAAAAAAAATTGAGATAAAAGCACGTTAGAAGAAACCTTCGAGCAACAAGGACTTTCGCGTGTGGGAGAGTCCGTGTAGCTCTATGTTTATAGTGATTATATACAAGCTAGCGCGGAAATCTATGTGGAAACTACACACAGATTTTCTGTGTATGCATGTTTGTATATTTGTAGATATAGCAACGTTGGCCACGACCAACCGGAGAGCCTGACGACGACGTCGTCACTGTCGTATAAAGATGTTTAATGCTCTGATGTCACACAGCGTCTTGAAAACAGTAGGCAAGGAGGTAGGTACCATCTTTCTGAGGTATTGGTGGTTCTATGATCATCCCAGAAATAAGATTAGCAGTCTCAGTGTTGTTTGTCGATGTGAACGTGACAGACTTTGAAGACTTCGTGCTGTCTGGACACTGGGTTGACAGACCTAGAATAAATTGATGTGTTACTAGGTATATGTAGGTACTTATTTATTTACCTATTATATTCGTATTCGTATAAGTAATGAGTAAGAAAGAGAAATTATATTCCTCTAAAATTGCTGTTTCCATATATATGTATCTAAATCAGCGGGATACTTTTTAGGTAGTTACATTTAACTAGGTACCTAAATTTTCTTTTTTTTTGGACTAGGACCTAAACCTAGGCGACTAAAAGGAAGGTGTAGAAATTAGGAAGTACTTGCTACTAAAACAAGAATTTACCTTTCCATGTCGATGACGTGTATCTGCTAAAATCAACACTCTTCGGTCGAATGAGACTCAAAGCTTTTTCTTGTTTTGAGCGTGATTTGCTGTTAAAAGTCATATTTTATAGGTGATTATTAAAATAAATTGCAACTAGATATACAGAACTGAAAATCTGATATGAAGAAAACGTAAAGAACTACGTGCAACAGAGATGAACGACTGTCCTCTATTGCTCGAAAGGTTTGTAGTGGTAGCAGTTGTTGAGACAAACTGAAAATCGTAGCAGAGACTGAATACAACATAAATTTAGAGTCAGAGCATTGTTATGTATTCAATTTTAGACCTTATCTCATTGTCTTAAGGGCCGATTTGTTTACACATTAATGCTCGTGAAAACTATATAATTGTAGCCATTTCGACGCTATAAGAAGAAGAAGAATAGCCATTAATTCATTAGCCACACTGAAAAAAATACTTACTTATACACAACCAATCTTTCGTCAACCCATAACACAAAAAAGTGACTGTAACTTTTTGCAATATGTTACCAAACCCAGTCGGCTAACAACAGTTAACTTTTTGTTAAAATCAAATTAACTATAATAATATTTTGTCAAACTTTGGTTAATCCTGAAATAGCCAAAGTAGTTAGGTTATCCTTTTTTTGAGTGCGTTAAGACACAGTATTCCTGTTTATATTCATGGTGCAATGAAGAGTTACTTACTTCGTGACTGTACATAGACTTGTTCCTAGAGTCCCAAATTATTATCTATTTTTCCCCTGATTAAAAATAAGAAGTTTTAAATAAGAAATTGAGTACGCAAGTTATAAAAACTGTTGGATCATCCAAAGGTACTAACACTAGCAGTGTTTCGGGCGAAATGCCTAAAAAACTCTGTTCAGGATTATATTAGGATACAAGAAGATTATCTTACCGGTTCGAGCCATCTGCCAATTTTTTATTTTTGTTCTGGTCATCTTTCTGTTTATTTTGATCTTTATTAGAGCTTTGATAAGAATTCTGTTCGGTAGCAAAGCTGTGGAATTCGTCAGGGCCCTGAGACTCCTTGTACAAAGAGTGTAAACTTTGATCCATTTGGCTGCTTCTATCTCGCTTGAACTCTTCATCCAGTGATGACGAACTCTAAATATAATGATAAATTATACTGTACTTACTAGTGACATAAACGTAACATAAAATAAAGAAAAAAATAATGACGGAAGACAGAAGAAGGGTCAAGTGTGAGTGTGGAACCCTATCTAAATTATTTAATACACTCCGCGCCCCGGGGCTTCGCTCCCATGAGAATTTAGGGATAAAACGTATCTACCCATATAGGTACCAAATTTCATCGAAATACATACTTCCAGTAGATTTTGTGTGATTGAGGACGTCCTCACATACATTTAAACTTTCGCATTTATAATATTAGTTGAAAGGATGATGGTAATATAGATTTATGTAATTGTTAACATTTATACACAATATTAATTGTAATGAAATAAATGAATATGAATATGAACATACAGAAATGAGAACATTGAACATGTTAACACCATGTGCGTAGTCCTTGACTGCTTGCCTTGCTTCGCTGCTCATCATCAGCGAACACTCTGATTCGATCACGAATTCGCTTTGCTCCTTTTCATCTTGTAGCCCCTATCGCAACAGTGGAAAAGATCAGAGAAATGTCTATGTAAGTATTTAGATAAACAGGACCCTTAGCCAACAGGTCCTTTTTACTAGATATAGACCTAGTAGGTACCTACGTAATACTATCTATATTAGGCATGCCTTGCAGACATTAATTTGAACAATACTTATGGGTCGAACTAACCAAATTTTAACGGTTTGGTTTTTATTTTGAAAGTCTGTAAAAACCTATAAGAAATCCGATTTCTGTAGTAAAAACTAACCACTAGAATTTCATTAAGTATCCCGGTGATGATGATGCGACCAGAGAGTAGAACTTGCAAGGTAGACTTTTCAAAAGGAGTCTCCAAAGTAATTCGTTTGAAGGCAGCCTCTCGAAAGCTAAAAATAAAATCAATAAAATCACAGACCCAGTGTCCCTAAATTGAAATGGTATTTTCAAAATATATTTAAAAATAAAATTGAATAATGTAAAGCTTTTACACAGTCACATCACATACATCTTTCGTTGTTTTTGTCTCGTTCTTAGCGACTCCTTATCCGTGCATGTGGCTAAAATTAAATAAGGCCTTCTTCCTCGCAATCTCAACATTAGTCCTGCTATTAAATCCATTGTTGCAATTTTTACTTTTCCATCGTTTATAAAAGCTTGTTCACGGCCTGAAATGGGAAAATTAAAAATATTGCACGTATTTATCGAATGGTTTTTTTACACGAGGACTGTAAAAGTCAGTATAGGGTTTCAAACTTTTACCGACTTTTGTAGATTGCTGGCTCATTACTGTTGATTCAATCTGTCACTATTTCAGAGTTTCTTAAACTAATTTTTAATTTAGTACAACGTAAATGTGGCCTTTAGTTTAATATTCAGAGGCCCTAGAGTAAACGGATAAAAAAACCTCTATCTAGCGAGTATAGCGCGGAATTTACTGCGATGTTTCAAGATGTAATCCAGTTCTTAAGTTAGACTTTCAGTAATACTCACCCTGTGAAAACCGCATAAAATTTCATTCAGTAGTTTTTGCGTGATGCTCATACAAATATACAGACATAATTTTTTTAAGTGTCAAAACGGGGCACTTTTTTAAAAATAATATATACGACGTAACCACCTAATTGTTGTTTCATCCCTATTTAGTACCAATTTTTCCCACCATTTTTTCTGCTTTACCGGTCCATACCTATCTATATAATAAACTCCATTCACTACTTCGAATCTTGCCCCTCACATCTTACTCTTGTAATCAAGTTGTCTCAAGATATTTGCAATCCTTTAATTATAGTGATACCGAAAATTTACTAACGCCCCAGAATGACAAAAAAAAAAAACAATCTGCTACGTATTTTAAGTTTTGTTACCCTGAATTTAAGCTACTTTTAAGTTACTTTTAGATTTATTGTATGTAACACAACCAGGTGTGAGAGCCCTGGAGCACTGTAATACAGGCTTGCCTAATACAGGCTCCAGTCTCCTTACAGTTTTATGTACAGTATACATTCTGTAGTTACTAACTTTCTTCACCATGTACTGTTTTGGAGAATAAATAAATTTTTTACTTTACTTTTTTTTTACTTTTATTTTCGGAGGACAGCAAAGTGAAAGGGGGACAATCCCGCACAAAGCGGGATTTTCCACCTTTCACCTGGCTGTCGTTGGTTTCACAGTTCGGTCATGATATCAAGTTAAATCTAATAGAGTATTATTAAATTGTAATCTTACTCAATCCATAGGATTCTCCAGTCATTTCAGAGTAGGTGAGGAGTTCACCAGCCAGCAGCATGTCATCAAACTTGGACCTGGAGACCTGGATGTAGTGATCTGGGTGGTGGAAGCTCGCAGTAGTGTGCTGCAGTGCTAACTCTATGTTCATTGCACATTCCTTGGTTAGGCGGCGAGCGAGCTTACCTAAAAAATCGAAAAGAAGAAGATTGCTAACCAACGAGTGTGTTAGGAGAAAAATAAACACACATGAATTGGAAATTGAGAATATCTGCACTTTCTTCTGATTGATACATATTATAACGAAACCTGACATTGGTTATCAGGCTTTGGGAGGATGACTATTTTTACACTACTGACCAAAAAAAGTGTGTTATGTTTTTAGGGTTCATGTAGATATATACTTATGTAGGTTTCTTTAAGTTTTCAAGTTTCCACCATAAGTCCTGAACGGCTTAACGATTTTGATGTGAGATATATTTTTAGATGCCTTTTATTCCACCGAGTGACATACCTTTTTTTTTTTTTTTTTTTTTATTTCGCAGGGGGAAATGCATTTAGGCACTGAGTGTGGGACTCCTGGGCCGCTAGACGGCCCAGACTACCCACTAAAACCCCCTGCGGCGTTACCGCGCCTGCCGTTGCTGGGGGCGTCATGGGATCGCGAACATTCTACCACGACGCCCCCCGAACCGAGTGACATACCTAGCCTATGTCTGTGTGTATGAGTTGTCAGTTGTGTTTTTATTTTTTAATAATTGGCTTGTTTAATTATTTTTGATCGCCGTGAGACACTGGGAGATGGGAATTTGCCACAGGGCCCCGAAGCGTTGAGTTACGCCACTGCCTAATGTAAACCTTACCCTTGCCTACAGCCTCGTAGCCCACCAGAATCACGATAGGCACTTCATTGGTGTCCGCCGGCGGGACGTGCGGGGACACGATCGCTTTGGACAACTGCTCGATGTACAGCAGACGCAGGAGGCGCCGGGACGCGAAGCTAGTCGCGTCCGGCTTCATCTCCATCTTGGATGTTCGCTGTAATTGGAAATCATTGTAATGTTACCTGCTGATTCGTCGTATAATTAGATAGATCATGTAACATGCATGTATGATGTATGTTACATTATCTATCTAATTATAGGTACGTAAGAAAGTAATGTCTGGTTAGGTTAGGTATAGGATTACGTATTTAGCATTCAGAAGTAGTCTTTTTCTGTACCAAAAGTATATATAATACTTAGGTTTTTTGTATATCTGGGAAAATGCGTTAGACATATAAACTTAACAAGTTACGTTATGAATAATAATTAACTAAATCTAATACTACTCCAGGCAGGCTAGCTATTTATTAATGTTAATCCAGGTAAGCTGTAACGGCGGGATTGTGTAACAAACTTTCGAATCCTACTATACTAAGTTCTTAGTTATCCTTGGATATTTGTTACTCAGCCACGACACCGTTGATGAAACCTGGTACATATACTAACAGGCAAAGTCTTGAATAAACGTTTTAAAACCGGAATTCCCACAGAAACAAAGCCTTGGGGCAGTTAGTTTATAGTAATTATCAGAAGTAAATAAGACATAGTACTTGAACAATCCAGTTCCTAAGTATCCAAGGAAAGGGAAGGGTATTTATGAAGACGTCTAACCCGGCGTGGCGCAAATAGGCCTGGCTCTCAGGTCCAAGACCATAGGCCGGCACAGCTATCGGCCCTGCTCTACATTACTTACCCTACCTTAATGCAGCTGGTTTATAAGGTACGATAAAGTACTTGAACTATCGGGTCCAGTTCCTGAGCATCCAGGCTGAGTAGCGTGGGGAAGGTGTTGATGACGACGTCCATGTAGCCCGGCGTGGCGCAGATGGGGTTGGCGCGCAGGTCCAAGACTATGAGCCGGCGCAGCTGACGCATGTACACGGCTAGTTCCAACAGCGTGCCTAAGCGGTTGTTGCGGGCGTGTAGTTCTCTGAGTCTGGAAAGAAATAGATTAAATTTTGTAGTAAAACATAGAAGTAGAGTATCAAGCTAATAACTGCCGTGTGTTGTGCCGGGTTGTATTCCAAATTTTACTTAACCTTTATCTTATTGAAATCTGTTAAGAAAATTAGTTTTAGTGTGAAAATTAAATTAAGTAACAGCAGTTAAACCATGATGTTCGACGAATTTATTCCGAAAGCCGAACTGAATCGATCAAATCAAACATTTGATTGATTAGGTACTCATCTATTGCTTTCCAATTTGGCTCTTGTACTAGATAGGTAATCAGCTAACTATGTATCACTTGCTCGTGGTAAAAGGAAAGATTTTTCTTGAGAAAACATGCACTCTAGTTAATAGTGTAAAAATGACAAGGCAAACGCGGGTTATTATATCAACAATAGAAGGGAATATTTTTTGGGTGTCATCCTACATAATGAGACCGATACGATATTCAGCGAGGCAAATAAAAATGAAATACGTATCAGGCGTTAGGTAAACGATGATATTTACTTTAATACACACATAATTGCACACTTGTGTGTGCTGTGCATGATGCAAAAAAAAATAGTTAATAGTTAAGGAATGTACGTAGTACGTAGGTACGTACATATATTACTTATTACTTACTAAGTACTTAATATTAACAATTTTTCGTCGTTATTTGTAATAACATAAAGGCTTATTTAAAAAAAATCTTTTATAAACAAATTAATCTTTACCTGATACAACCGGAGAATATTTTCAGCGAAGTCAAGTTGTTTTCGTTCAGGTTGAGATATTCCAGATGTAAAAGGTTGAAAAGACCTTTTTGGTTGCTAAACTCAAAGCTGGATATGTTATTGTAGGAGACGTCGAGCCACAGCAAACGCAGGTTATTCAAATTTTCTAGACGTTGAATGTGATTGAACGAGAGGTCTAGGCGGCGCAAATACCTGTAAATAGAATTTGGGGTTTTATTTTTTATCTGTAAAGGAATTCTAAAAACTTGAAGAGTTTGGAGAATTCCTTCACGGACGGATATCGATAAAATTTTGGTCCATACTTTTTATCCCGAAATTCCCACGGGAGCGGAGCCCCAGGGCGCAGTTAGTTTTTTTATAATATTGTAATACAAATGAACGTGAATTTGAGTTTTATTTCAATAATACGTGCAAGTTTTAATATTGAACACGTAAGTATTTTAAGTACCTTACTCTCTCTGTTTGATCTAATGGTTGTCTGCTAGGGAATGCCATGTGGTGTTAAGTCCACCATTTTTAAATTATTTTGGTTTAAAAAAATAAAAATAGAACACTAAATTATTAACACATACTCTAATAAAAGTTGGCATTAATAGAACAGTTGAAAATTTTAAATAATTTTTAAAAAAGATGTTACCTTAAAGTCTCAAGTCCAGTGATATGTTTGATATTATTATGAGACAAATCAAGAATCGTGATCGACCAAAACCCATCTAAATCACGAATTTTCGTCACTGAATTGAATTTATAATGGACCTCTGTCAAGAACCATTGAGCTGAAACATACATGCTGCTGTAAGATACGTTACTTCTAATCTGAGTTTAGTTACTATATCTGAGAAAACCTTTGATCAGTAATTCCTCATACCGTAGGAATACCACCCATATGCTATCGTGTCTTGTATATTACTTTGAATTTTGATAACTGTAAGCCGATGCCAACTAAGTAGTTACTTATACAGGTACCTAGAGCATAAATACTAGGGTGTACCACAGTACCTCTTAGAATTATTTAACCAGTAAATGACGACGATGGTAAGAATAAAAATATAATGAAGATATATACGAGTGTCATATTCCAGCACGGTCTCCAATCTGTTGAAAGCCACGGAGAGGTACTGGAGATATGGGAGAAATGAGAGGACGTTCAGCTGCGTAAGGAAGTTGGATGATAGGTCCAGGTACACCAGGAACTTGTAATGTTTCAACACGTCGATGGTGATCAAATGCTGGAAAGCAATGTGGATATATACGGACAAATCACACAGATTGAGTTAGCCCTAAAGTAAGTTCGAGACTTGTGTTATGGGATATTAACTCAACGATACTATATTTTATAACAAATACATATATAAATAAATATCCAAGACCCAGATCAATCTGAAAAGGTTCATTTTCCACCTTGACCCGATCAGGGATCGAACCGCTAGTCCGGCGGTTTGGTAGTCCGGCGTCGGCGTGATGACCGTTAGGCCACGGAGGTCGTCAAAGTGTTAGGTATATTTTTATTCTTCTGCTTCTTCCTATTAACTGATTAATGGTCTTGTTTATACTCATTAAAATACTGGCACATGACAGTCAAAATAACTAACCTACCTACCTATTTCAATGATAGTTTCCATCAGTGGGTCATCATGTTGGAGGGTCGACCAACAGATATTTTATTGGGTCAACACTCTAGCAAACATAGGCGCTTGAGAAAACAAAAATATTGAACCTATTGAACACACTCAACGCAACGATGAACGAACCTAAATACATATAGTGCAGATATATATATATTTTCGAGCACAGTGCATATCTAATTTACTGTCCATTATAACTAGCATAGAATCCGTGACTCTACAATTACAGTGTTAATATCCATTGCAATAATCAACGGTTAATTATATGATTCTTTGGGAACTGTAAAACTCTGACCTTAGAAGATAAATCCAATTTTATATACACCCAATCCCCCAAGATCGGAGTTCTGGCTAGGTAGCTGAGGCAAGGGGTGACCATGTCCCTAGTGAGGACGCCTCCGACCAGCTCAGGCACGTCTTCAATGTTGCGTATGTGGACCACTGGGGAGTATATGTCAGCGTACAGCTCAGGGAACACGTAGAAGCAACGCCATAGTTGTTCCTCGTTCATCAGTGGTGTCACGTTCACAGGAAACTGGAAAATGTAATGGCTGTATGCTCGATAAATAAATTGTCGCAGTGACGAAGGTCAGTCAATATGAACTACAGGTACAGGCCCTTCATTTTGAATCAAAACGGTTTTATAAAAAAGGTATAGATATGTAGGTATGTAAATTCATTTCATTCGACGTTAGTTTGCAGTTTCTGGATAAATATTATTTATGACATATTATAAATGTAAAAGTAGTTTTAGTATCAAATACGGAGTAATAAAGATGTCTGTCTTTTATTTTATCCCATGATGATGGATAATACTACGGAACTATACTACGAAATAGCAATTTTTATCACCATAGCAGTAGGTACTATAGGTTAAAGAACTCATAATGATTCTAAATTGCGTTATCTTGGTTCATATTTATACTCTCCTATACTTGTTTTATGTTTGAGCCCTTCATCATCTCAACAGACCTTCACTGCCGTCCGCATATTCCCAGCACCCAGCCTCGAGGCATGACGAAAATATTTCATGATAAAGTTTACTTTCCCTAATATTTCATGAGAGTACTCTGTTTTGTTGAGATACCAGTAAGTTTTCCGGTATTTTAATAAAATTTATATCATGATAAGGTATAAGGTTTGTTTTATGAAATTATGAATTATGGTTAGCTTTTAAGCTATTACTTAGAATTTTAATGAAATTAACTACGGAAGTTCTTAACATCTAATACTACTTAGGTAGCTATCTACATTTTAGTGCTAGTTATTTATTTTTTCGATACTAACATATATACTAACATAGGTATCTGAGAAGACAATTTTGCTTTACCAATAAAATATAACCCACGTATCAATTCTCACAGGCTCAGAGGACATTTTCATTTTACAATGAATTGATTTAAATTGCAGTGAAAAAGAAAGTGATTAGATGAAAAAATGATACCTACAAAGTTTTTGGTTTAAGTATTAGGTATTTTTTTCGAGCGAGAAAAATAATCTTCATTCCTAACTTGTGATGGTTTTATAACGGGAATAAAGAAGAAACCCTGGGTTTGAAGAAAAATATTAACGTTAAATATTGTTTCTTGAGCTGAAGAAACTTTTTCAGACAAATGATAGAAGACATAATAATAATACATTTGGTGAATAAAGACGAGAAAGCCTGTAAAAGACTCAAGTACATAGAGCGCGGAGCGAGCGACGAAAGATCTTACTTGTTCAGAAAACAAATCTTCGGCGCTTTTGTTGTGGAGTTCTGTTGGCAAGAAGTACTGGAGGGAGTAGTGCTTCGAGAACATACCGATACTTCGCCGCCTGATACTTTGACCTACGATAAACATACAACTTGTTAGTTAAGTTGGTTGTTGGTAAAAAAATGTGGGGTACACAGATAGGTAAGCTCGCTACATCGGAGACCTCATCTCTGTCCTCGGGCAAGATTGTGGCCAAGAGAAAATGCATCTTTAATAAAATAAAATAAAAAAATAAGTAGATAGGCCGTGTCCTAGGTATTTTAAAACTTCCAAATTTTGTTAGCATAAACCAACTGGTGTGTATCCGTACATAAGATGCTCGCTTTATAAGTAGAGCGTGCGTTTTCGGTGCGCTTTATTCATATTAGAAAAACTAGTATTATAATTTATTAGTTGTTGCCCAAGGCTCTGACACTGAAATTGTAAATAAAATAAAATCGCTTTCTACGTACGATTTTGTTTCCAAATTCTGGTATTTTTCTGATAGGTTTTCGTCAGATTTTATGAAAGTTGCTCTGTGAGCGGTGCCCCGTGATATAGTTAAAAAGCGCCAACTAAGTTTATTAATCCTTCAGTATTGACTGAGAGGCTAATTTCATTAGCCTAATTTAACCCATAGACAATCTTTCATTTTGAACCACAAAAGCCGTTTTTCGAACGTGACAGCATATGTTGGCACGACTATCGCTTGAGAAGAGTAAATTTTAAGCCATTTAACAAATTAAACGGCTTATTACTGTTCTCAAGCGATACCTAATTCGGATACCTAAGCATCCGCTTGACCACAGATTATATAATACCCTAGTAGCTTGACTCAGAAAGGAAGCTTTTACCGGACATAATGACATCCAAAGGTTCTGCAGACAAATAGTTAATTCTTGACACATCAGCCCAGGTTCGCAAGAGGCTGCCCACGCGCATCCTGCTGAACGGATAACTACTACTAGGGACGTCCTGCGGCTTGTACGGAGACTCGGAATTTTCTTCAGTCTCACTACTTATCATTATCGTTTCAGCACTAGCCTCTTCCTTGTCCTCCCTGTCCATCTTGAACTAAATAAGTCAGTCTTATTTTATTATTTATACTTATTTGTTTGCACAATGTCTCGAGCAAAACTTAATGTCATAAATCAGTATGACGCGTTCGAAATTGACAGTTTATTTATAGTTTTTGTCATAAAAAATAGAATCGAATAAAAGTTTATATTTTGACCATATACATAGAAAAAAAAATCATTTAGGCAAAAACCATATCTGACATCCCGCTTCTTCAGCTGTCTGTCTCTAAGTAAAATAAAAATTCTAGCTCTATGACTTTGACATCTCTCTCTCTCTCTCAGCCGAAAGACGTCCACTGCTGGACAAAGACCTCCCCCAAGGATTTCCATAACGACCGATCCGATTTTGACATACCAGCAAATAAATTTTCTCACTTGACTTTAGCATTCATAGCATAGAGTTATGTAACTTTATGATTCAAAGTTAGGGATTATAGCCAAACAAAATATTTTTTAAACCAAAAACAAAGTCGAACAACTTTACAATTGTGTTTCTTTAACTTCAACTCGTTGACTATTTCTTAGACAAATCCCCGAGCTAGAATGTAGATTCCCTTGATCTCGCAAACAGACTGTCCAACTTGCAATATTTTATTGAAAGGATTTGCTAAAAGTTTTACTTCAGCTCTCAGTTTAAGTAAGAAAAATCGTCCTTAGAGAACAGAATTGCATACTTCAAATATTTTTCTACTACATTTTCTGAAGTATTTTTAAGTGGGTTTCAAAAGTGGTTGTACCCGTTTTTGGTAAACAAGACACAAAGTTTTTCTCTTTGCTTTCTATCCGACTAAAAAATAATTCCTGTTACGGTTTTCTTTCAAATAGGATAAGCTTGATAAAAGATTAAAAGCTGTTTCCTAGCGTAGCAGGTAATTGCAAAAAACTTCGTAGCATTATCGTAGAGGCAACGTTACTGCTACGAAAGTTTACGAAATGCTACGAAAACCAGTAGCCGATTGTAATCTTGCAGAACTATTATAACATTTATAACACTGTTTTTAAATCTAAATTTTTGGTTTCTACAATTGTAAGTTCGTTTTTTACTTTATTGTGGCATACATAAGTGTACATAAATTTTGTTTATTTTTTTAGAAAATCTCTTAATGAAGTCCTTGAGCGCGATGTTTATTTTAAATAACAATTTATTAATTTACACCGGGGACATGAAAGCAAAATGATATAGGTCAGTGCCCCACGGCATACATACAATAATACTCAAAGTACACTTGCAACAAAACCAGAGGTTGTTACGACATGTGTGCAAGTACGACGATTCTTTGTACAAAAAACAACTTTGTACTGTTTTACAAAAGAATGCTTTGTGGTCTGCGCACACTTTAGCTCGTCTCATAAGGCAACCCTGGCTTTAAATTTTACTGGCCTGTTCAAAGTCACAAACAGTGTATTTCTTTTGAGTGCCATCGCATAACCGTGAAGCTCTTTCCAAAAATGTTTGTTAGGCGTAATACTAATGAAGTAAATTTTATTTGCATATTTACTGATCTTTAAATAGATAAAAGACTTAACAAGTAATCTTCATTTAGCTTTAAAAAGCTGAGCAGTAAAATCATTTCGCCGAGTTGTATTTTTGTCATAATGATAGGGATGTGACGACGTCTTTAAAGATAATTAAATTCCGCCCTGTGTCTCTGAAACAGGCAATTTCGCAACTCGCAGCTTACACCCCTGTACGCTTACTCACAATCACTTTATCGGTAAAACATCTCGCGACTCAAAATATTAGAGACGCTCTTTTCAAGTTGTTACGAGAGCATTTGCGGCCACATTATGTGGTAAGTACTTAATTAAATTTTCTGTTCACGGTCTTAATGCATGTTGTATTAATATATTCAAAAGGCGGTATATTATATATATTCCGGTTTAGGCACGTGTAAGAAGCACAGCTTTATGATATCATACATCAGATATGTTCAAATTTTTTCACCTATTTATTCCGGTAAATCAAATACGCAAGCAATTCCAAAAAATATGATAAACTCAATTTAATAAATAAACTTGTTTTCATGAGTTGGTAAGTATATATTTTTTGTGTTGAACTTTTAGCATTACTAATCTTTAAAAAAAATCTCCTTAAACTTAAACGTGGTATTATCTACTTATCTCTCGGCAACGAACCCATTTAAACATTTTTCTAAAGGCATTAATCTTGACGGGATAAGATGACACAAAAATGACCTAAACTTTGCAGTTTTTATGCCACTAAGATGCGTGGTCATGGTCTTCTCGGAAGAATAGTACATGGTCGGGTGCGTTGCTAAAAAAATATGAAAATCTACTACAATATACCAACCAACGACATTGTGTAATTAAAATTTATCGTAGACTTTCGAACCGAAACTGTATCCCTGTATTCGTATGCTTTAGAGCGTGTAGCTTAGGTTTAACTTGTCGTTATTGCTTGAATGGCATTACATAGTTGTTTTAATAGGAAACATGTTAATCATAATTATTTCCAGACGAGAAAATGCCAGGCTCTGATAAATGTATTCAAAACCTTAAAGACAAAGTCCTCATATTTTATCTCAATAAGAAGGAGACGTCTTCATTCATTTGAAAGGTATTGAATGGTGAAAGTTGTTCAGAAAATATATTTCGCGGCAAAACTTCAAACAAGAACGTGTCTTTATTCAAAGTAACAGAAACATTCACCCAGAAAAGCCCGCACTTCGTTTGTAGAGAAAATGAAAGAGCGCGTTTTTGCACGCTACGTTAAAATTTCAATTTTCACCCGTCAACTGCCTCGCTTTTTAACTTGTATTTCTGACTATTATAACTTCATCTCAGTTTACGGGAAATTGCTAACTATAACGCAAGCAAAGAACAAACAACTACTGTCTCGAGAGAAAATAGTGCCTGTCTATTATAAAAGTATTTACGTTGGAAAATGTTTAACGGGGTGGACGGAGGGGAATGTAATCAAATGATGTTAGTCTACTTTTAATTTAAAACTAAATAAATGAACTTGGTGGACTGGAAGAGATAGTCTCGTTCTGTTGTTGTGTAAAGTACACTTTCATGACCTTTTTTATTTATATTATTTTTTGTAACAGAGAAATAACTATTTCTATACTGTGTCTAGTAAGTACTAGACACTGTATGATATTCAAAAATATGCTTAGCCTAATTAAAACACCGATGATCTTTTTTACACGACTGACCATAAAAGGAGTGTTATGTTTTCAGTGTTCATGTATGTATGTATGTATGTAATTTCTTTATTCCACCATAAGTCCTGAACTGCTTAACATATTTTGATGTGAGAGTTATTTTTAGATTCCTTGCATTAGCCTGAATGACATAGGCTATGTGAGTTGTCAGTCGTGTTCTTTTATTTTTTAATAATTAGCTTGTGTTAAAGTTCATTATAATACCTAAAATTAAAAAAAAAAAAATTTTATGAACCTATAGAATTCTCATAAATTTTTGGGGCAGTTTCAATTTTTACCACAGAACAATGGAGCCTCAAGATCCTTAAGAAATAAAATATATTAAAAGGGCGTTTAATTAAAGGCGGGTTAATAGTCGACATTCTGTGACGACACAAAGGGTCATTCGAAGTGGTCACCTCCGTCGTTTGGCACATGAAAACAGGTTAGACCTGACCAAAACGTAATTGCTACTTTGCTAAATTACCTATAGTATTACATTTCCAAGTTTATTCCCAACCATTGAATTTTATGAATTTTGTTCATGCGATCATGGACCTGACGTATATAAATTCGTGTTGATATTGTAAAGTGTTAATCTTTGAGTATTTCTTTAAAATCCATTTATTCTTACCAGTCCTATCATGTAAGCAATCTTACCATGTCTTTTTATGATTTTACAACAATATAAATTAAAATAAACTTTTTAGGAAATTACTTTCGTGGTTAATAAATGTTTTTTTTTAGAATGTTTAGGTTTGAACTAATATTTGATTTATTTTCAACAAAATTCAACAAAAAGTACTGTGAAGATTGTTTACATGATAGGACTGGTAAGGATAAATGGAGTTTACTCATATGTGATAGATTGTTATTACCGTTTCGTCGCATTATTATTGAAAACGAAATTTGGAAAAATGAAAAACATTATTCTCCCGATTATTTAGCAGCCGGCAGATTGCTTACCATTCAGATTTCCCCCCACATTTTCCAAGCAATTTTTCTTATCTGTCGTCCCGTTGTTAATATTTTCCTTGAAAGGATCTTTGTGCTGTTTATTGAGTGTTCATTAATCAAACTTTAGTGTGACACTTTAGTATTGTCCGCGGTGAAGGGACGCTGCATTATTATTTAAGCTTGCTGCAGGACAGCCAAAGATATTAATGGATTTTCTGAAACACATTTAACTAACGGTAAAGGAAAGTGTACATATATAAATATAAAGATATATATATATATATATATAATAATATATATATAGATATATATATATTCATATCTTTATGACTCATTAGGTTCTGTTTGGTGTTCTGTTTGTATTCTGTAAGAGTGAACTGTAAAACGCGTTGTAGGTATTTGATGTATTTTACTCGACTTGTTCTTGAATTTTTATATCTTTATAGAAATAAAAAAAACACGAGAAGCGTTTGAATATAATTGAGAATTGAAACAAAAAGCCTCAGCATATTCGAATAATAAAACTTCGATAGTATACGTGAATATAAGACGGCTGATGTCTGGTGCTGGTAGAAAAGTATGAGAATTTATATTTACTTGCACAAAGTCAGGGTTGGCCAACTTGTATACAATATATCAATCCTTGTGATGATTGATTATCGTTTGCCGCATCGTATAGTAAAGAAAATGAGTATATAAAAGTAATTCAATCAAGAAGACAGTGTGTGTTAGAAGTTATTAACGTTTTGTTGTGGAATGGTATATTTTTTCGGTTGTCGCGTAATAGCTCTATTCGAATTGAAGTATTTGTAAAGGAAAGCTGCGTACTCTGTCCGAAATCCGAGTAGACCTTAGAAACGAGTGGATTTGGTGGTATGAAAATTACGAAATTATTCATAAGTTCCCGATCCCTGTGAAGTGTCAATAAAGCTTTGATCTCATGCTGTAGTTTTTTTGTGAGTACAGTGGGCCACATGGAAAAGTAATAATTTTAAATAATAATTTTATTTAAAATTATGTTTTAATGCATCTATCACATATTTCCATCAAAATAGGAGGCAAGCATTAAAATTTTTCGTTATTATTTTTAATCGATTCTAGGATGATATTACGAGGATTTTTTTTATTTTCTATCAGCTTAAAAATATTGCCCAGAAGTGCCAAAACATATCGTAATGAAATTTAATAGGTAAATAGGAGAGGAATTCAGTGTTTCACGGTCGTAAAAGTAGATGTTAAAAACTTCGGAATTTTTAAAATATGCAAACTTTTACGCCGAAGCGGTCGCCCGTGCACGTGGACAAACAAAGGCTTTTATAACTTTTCGCGGTTAATTTGAACAGACATAAAACGGGAGGATCTTTTCATTTATTTTTTTATGTTGCCCATGACAGCGGTTTTCTTTCAAAGCAAATATGGAGAGGAAACCACTCAGCCAGTGTTTTTAAAAATATAAATCGCGCGGGATACGGCGATCCTTCTTCTGGACAAATGACTCGGCCAGATTAGAATACGAGCTCGGAATCGTGCATTAAATTACAATTGTGTTTCAACAATTGCCGCTAAAAGTGAAATTTATTGCGCCGTTCAAGTTTTATTGAAGGTTAAATGTTATTCCGTTTAGATTATTGTAAAATCAATAATTCACCGATATTGTCAAAGTAGATGGAAGACGATGGAAGCAGGCCGCTTGCAATCGGTCTATGTTTAAGTCAATGGCAGAGCACTATGCCCAGCAGTGGATGTCTTATGGCTAAGATGATGATAATATAAAAATATATTATGTAACATGCACGCATTGATAATAAATTTTGCTATTTTTAGTTGATTTTGCTGAAATATTTCTAAGAATCGGCAGTATACCATGAAATAGATATAATTTCATCGTATAAAGCTAACAACAAAGTAAAGAACGTACGTACCTAATAATGATTCGCTTATTACGCTTTTTACGTTCACATAAAACATCTAAGCTGCTAATAATTCTCATTACAGTTTCATAATAGAGTGGGAAACTTATTTAGTCCGGAGTTCCCGAATGTCGTAGAGACGCTACAAAGGCGCGTAGGCGTGAGGCGGCGTGCGTCCAATCAGACCTCATTTCCTGCGAAAGTACCCGCATTCTATTTCGTCCGTATATTCCTGCTTTGGATCAAATAGAGAAAGGTCAAACAGAATAATGTTTTATTTGCCGTATTGACTTTTATATTTATCCCGGATATTCATGTTTGTAAGGAATGTTGTCTTCATTTAACTACATTAAATGTATTACGGGCTACTGGTATGCCTGTCTATGGATTTGTTTAATAATTTCCGCTCTACTCACGCACAACTAAAATATAGGTTCATAACTATATATAAGTAATTAGTAATAGGTACATGTTGTAGTTATAAATATAAGTAAATTTGATTTTTTGCAATTAATTCAATTGTTTATTTAATTATTACTGTATGTCTCAAATCTCTTATCGAATCTAAGAAGCAAAATTTAATTAACTTCCTAATTTACACCGAGCTGATGCATGTTTATGTACAATGTTACCTAGCTAAAGTAGGCTAGGTAAACCAATTCCATTGTATTAGTTTACCTATTTAGGTATAATCGATAACCTTCCTTATCGATAACATTATCTATAAAAAAGCCGATGTTTCATTCGCAATAGCTAAATTTATCATTGTTATGGTGACATAAACACTAAGGTCAGAGCATACTATTACTCTCTCTATGCGTACATCTGGAGGGGAAAGAGGAAAGAATTATAGCGTCGTTTCAGATGTGAAATTGCCACCATGTTCTGTGTGGAACGATTTACATGAAATTTATATCTGCTTTATAATCTATATAGATCACATAGATCATATAGATACTGAGTTATGATAACATACTGGTGAACTATGTACTAATACTTATCCTGTGTGTTATAGATGTCAGATTTTTCTCACTATATGATCTGACAACTACCGCCATCTAGTGGTACCTAGTCAACGTATACTCACTATAAACTTAACAGTCAGCCAGTGTGCAAGTTTCCTCACGATGTTTTTCTTAACCGGAAGCATTTGGTGGTCTATGAAAACTACTACCTATGAGTACATGAGTCAGATTAGAATGAAAATTCATGTGACACGAGAAGGATGCGAACCTGGGACCTTTCGATGACTGGCTCGCTTATCCAGTTTACTACCACCGGTTCACTCTCTCCGGGCCTGTGTTCAGCAGCAGACATTTTGTGCCCGAGATGACGATAATTATGACTTAAGTATATCGGCTATTGGTATACCATTTTTTTATTAACTTTGTTTTAGTAGATTTTGTGCGAAGGAATAGTAAACAATAGTCTCACAAATGGCATTTAAAAAGACGGACAAAAGGAAAAGTTTCAGATAATAATAATACGAGGAAGGTCTTCAAGCGAGTAGGAACTTACAAACCTTTTGTTGTTTTGTCTCACCAGTGATTCCGAACAGAGCATTTTAGTTTTGGCAAAGAAAAAATACACTAACGCGTTTTGGTTCATTTAACTCGTATTAGAAATTTTATGTACCCGGGTAACATAGATGTGAAAAGGTCTGTCAGTTAGCAACCATGTTGCAAACAAGGTTTGATTTAGAACCTCACGTATTACTTGTCAACTTTTACCATGTAGAGACGCGCCTTCAAAATTTCAAAATAAATTATTGATTTTACTCAAAAGCTACTCAAGAAGGCAACAAGAGCCCTCATCACAACAATAAAACGAGGAAGGATGTGCGCGTATAATTTACGGCTTCCTGGAAACAACTCTACCGTGCACCCTGTGCCGCCATTTTAAGAATTTTAACGTAATTCTACTCCACAACACAATCGACTTTCTTGCAATAAAATGCTCAATACAGTCAGCAACAATTTAAAATTGCTAAACAAGCAATAACATTTACATTGTCACATTCTTTTTCTATGTTATTTTGTGTACCCATATGTTAAGTATTGCAGTAGTATATTCAGCAATATATGAATAACTAATATCTATAGGTAGAAGTACTTCTTCAGAAGTTACATTTAGTTTATTCTACACCAGCTGCACCCCGGGGTTCCGTTCTCGTGGAAATTTTGGGATAAAAACGATAAAAAGTATGTCTGAATGCACATTTTATCTACGTGCGTGTGGTAAATTTCATTAAAATCCATTTTGTAGATTTTGCGAGGTTGAGTAACTAATATCCACACATACGCAACGCATACATCATTTTCGTCTTTCAAATTTATATTTATACTACGACGTTGCTTCCTCGATATTTACGAGTATTTAATTCACTAAGCAGCTCGCTCTGCTATGTACCAGGCATGACACAATTTTTAGAGATTCAAAAATAAAATAAAAGAAATTTCGTCCAGAACCGACATGTCTACCCTACCCCGATACATCGCCGGTCACCGCGGCGAAGGACTTCATTCGCTTTTTGTGTGCGGGCATGGCAACACACACACTACAACAATATTTTTATTTTTTATTTTCTTTTTATTCCAAGTATCTGGAATATCTTAAAATTAATTTATAACTTCAGTGTCAGTGGAAAATAACGTACTTTAAGTTACATTACACTCGTAAACAACGAAAAATGTAAGTATTTTTTTATTACCTGAATATCTGGTTTGAATATTAACGATACTTTGAAAAAGTTATAATGCCTAACAAAATGTTAGTCAACTACATATTTATGTTGCATTGGCTACTATTACTCGTACGTAACCGTGATTTTACATCACACCTGTGTAAACCTGCGGGTACTTTGATAACATTTAATCATAAACTCAACAAACAACGGTCGTTAGACCAATTGATTTTTTTTCCGCTGACCCAACTATGCACCTACCTTCCTTTTATCTTGGAATTGTCTGTGCATGATATTGCATAATACAATATCGCGAATAGTATCTCGCGTTCCGAGTTGCGATTTTACATGAATCGTAACCGAAATATGCGTCGCATGTTTATGTTTTACATTTGTAAAAACATTTTTTCGTGGCAAAATCACGAATCTACATATGTATGGATAATTTTCTTCTTATTTCTTGATTGTTCTTACCGTCGTTAAAGGTTAAACGCAAGGCCCAATTGGGTTATTTGTTGATGAAGGATTAATCATATTAAACTACGATATTACAAGTATGTTCAGAATTTAGATTCGCAATAAGTCTGGGTCCAATTCTATAATGAAGACCCTGGAATAATTGTGTAAACAAGATTTTAGCCAAGCATAAGCTGCCATCATTGCATCATTTAAAAGTAAACTTTTATTCGTTACGTCAATTGCTTAATTGTTTATTGTGATAAAAACGTACGTACCTATTTTGTACGCTTTCGACTTTTTTCGATTTTAACGTTACTTCGTTAGTCACTGGATGGGTCGGTCTCAACTGTATTCACAGTCTTAAAAACCAGTCAAACCCCATTGGGCCCACTTGATGCCCTAATCCTCCTTACCCACCCATGGGGAAGGACAGTGCCCCAATATTGGGGACATTAAAATAGCTATGATGATGGCGGTTGGTCTACGGGTAGTCAACGAGGAGTCTACAGGCGATCTACGGGTACTCTACGGGTGGACTACGGGTGATCTACGGGTGGACTACGGGTGATCTACGGGTGGACTACGAGTGATCTACGTGTGGACTGTGCTATGCACATATAGAACTACAATGCGATTGTAGTCGCGTGTGCACTTCCCAATAGATCTACAATGCGATTGTAGACAGGGATATATATTTACCCTTAGAATTACAATGCGATTGTAATCAGGGTTTTACACTATAGTCAAGCACATACAGAATTACAATGCGATTGTAATCACGTGTGCTCATTACGACCCAATAGAACTACAATGCGATTGTAGACGGGGTTAGAATTACAATGCGATTGTAATCAGAGCGACTATAGTCAAGCACATATAGTCCGATAGAAGAACAACAACAACGCAGAAGATTCAGCAGCATGCAGCCGCCCAGTTTCCCTATGCAAAATGGGCCCAATCAAGAGGCTTAACTACAAAATCTTCGCGCTAAGTAAAGTATTACCTAATATAACTACGATATAATCGTAGTCTAGTTTATATATTACACCTATATAACAGCACATATAGAACTACAATGCGATTGTAGTCGCGTGTGCACATTATTCTAATTTTTTGCCATTTCGACTCGAGATGATGATGATGATTATTACCTTATTGAACTACAACGCGATTGTAGTCAGGTATACACATTATTACCCATTAGAACTACGACGCGATCGTAGCCTGGTTTATAAAGTATCTTTACTTACTTACTAATTTTGTACACACTTATATTAGCACAAACAGAACTACAATGCGATTGTGGCCAAATCTACACATTATCAGCCAGATATACTTAATAGAACTCCGTGGACAAGCTACTATCCAAAAGTATAACTATGCAAATAGTATTATTATCAGATGATAACCATGTGACGAAAGTGTGTATCTTACTATACATTTCGAACACCCTTTAAGTATCTCATACTTATCAAAACTTTACTAGACTGATACAGTCAAGTATTATTTTTTTCTGGCTGCGTAAGTTCTTAGAACTACAATGATGTTATAACCATGCATTGTCAGTATTAACTCAGCTCTGTTCATTTCAGCTAAACACGGGCGAGTCGAGTCTCACAACTCTTGGTAGTGACAGATTATCTGTATGTATCTGTTGTTATAAACGTTTGTACATCAGAACTGATGAAAATCGCCGACCATTGCTGGTCATCATAACAGGTATGTACTCATACCAAATATGTATCTAAACATTGGGATGAAGCGCATAGAGCCCAAGAGGAAGTTGGGATACGGAGTTCGGTAAACTAAGAAAAAGAAATCCACTCATCAATAGAGATGATTATTCGCCAAATATACATAAACTAGATAATTTACTTTTTGGTTTCGTTCATAGTAAGTAATTATACTAACGAAACACCCTGGATTTACAATATACACGACTGATACACTTATTTAATACTTTTAATAAATTGACTGATCAATCGATCAATCAGTTTTGTGTTTTATATTTCATATATACATAACCAACAATGTACTTTATGTCAATATTGTGTATGGCGTCAAATTTAACAGTATTTTAAATAAACTGTTCAGGCGATCAATTTTCTCCTAAAAGTATGTATAATGAAATATTTTCATTTTCAGTCCGGATGACTCCGGAATCACCCAATATCGGGTCAATACCCGATACCGGTCTCTTTTCTCTGTTTATAATTAGCAACTCACTTCATTGACAGTTGCCCATGTATTTTTATATACATAAAGAATATAATATACATAAAGATTCTGCCTCTTGATTGATTTTTTGCAGACCTCATCCAAATTCAATAAGTAACAATACCTAATACAAACTGAGAATGTGTACTTACTTATTACTACATACTATATTTCAATACTTATACATGATTAAGCTTTTCAATCTAATTTACCGACTTTTACGTTCACTGTAATACAGCAACGCTCTAAAGCACCTTATAAATGGAATAAAAGTGCCTTAAGCCAGTAAAAGTACTGTTTTTTTTTTTTTTTGGACAAATTAAAGTAAGATACAAAGACTTGTTTCTTAAGAATTAGACATTAGCCCTTAGCTCAAGCTTGAGCAAGCAAAGTACTGAACAAAATTAGATACTCAGTATGTTGCTTTTAGTTTCTGTTTATGGGGATTCAAATAGCCAATATAGCAATACATATTTTCTGATCGTAGATGTGTTAAATATTCTACGTATACTCGATTCTTTGGTACCAATATCCCCATCATTCTACTAATAATTCAATTTCCTCCGCAAATTTAATTCAACAACTGATGCATAATTTATAGATATCGATCTTTGTGATTTAGATGCGATTTTTTTGATCGATACAAAGAAATAATAATGTTATAATGTAGTATAAAATGGACTTTTATTTTTTCTACAGCTACAGTAATTATCACAAATTACTCCTAGCAAAGGTCATCTGCAATGACTTGCGTGAGTAAGTTACCATTTGGAGAAGTAATCTATTATCGAGAATCTAATCACAATTAAAGACCCTCTTGTCATTACACGTCCTTTACCTATACGTTACATAACTTTTAGATTCTTCTTTCGGAAAACTAAGTATCATAACTATTTTCTTCTTAATATGTACTTGTTGCCGGAAACATAATAAGCTTGTACAGTAAGTACACTTAAATTTCATTTGTTGAATTCAGTATTTCGTTAATAGTTCTAACGAAAGGCACGTGCATATAACAAAAGTATACGTATATACGTACTCATAACATAAGTTATAGTGAAATCATCGTACTGTGGCCGATTCACCTATATATTCGGCTAAGTATAGTCTATTAAAACAGTGAAGTTTTACTAGTATATTTCAACAGAAATGTACCGACCTCAAAATTTGCAAACTTGTTCATGTTTTTCCTTGCAAATTAATATATATTTGTCAGGTAAAGATATTTCTCGAGTACTTAGTACTTATAGTAAAGAATCCTAAATTAGTATCGTGTCCTTTTACACATTAACCACCCAGAAGTATATGTTCATAATCAATACAATAAAGCTTCCTGACATTAGGCAGTAAAAATTCTAGTCGATATTCGTAAAATTAATTCTGTGCAAACATATCTACCTGCGTTGAGTTCACTATTGCTGACTAAAAAATGTTCATCCATCACATCTCTCTTAGTAAATATTTACGTTTTAAAGTTAACATATCTTATTCCCAAATAAGCCTGTTAAATCTTAATATCCGGTCACACAGGGAATAACTATGGTGTTAATTTGGTTATGTTAATTATTGTCCCATAGGGTACTCATAGAACTTTTAATCTGTTTCTTGTTAACTGCTTGACATTTTTTCTCTCAAAATATCAAGGCTAGCAACCATGGTTTGTACTCTACAGAACTTTAACATTGTATTTGATAAGCTTTAATTTTTTTTTTACCATTACAAAATGAAAAAACCGGCATTTCATCATATAGCCTATTCGAAGATTTTTTTTATCTTATTTCGTAAATTTTTCATTTAAATCTAATATCTTTGTGGAAGATAGTCGTAGATACAACTACATTCGTATTTATTCATGTAACTAATCATCCTATAGATAGATTAGATACTTTGAGTATCTAAGGAACCACTTCTAATATCTCACATTAAAAAATAATAATAATAATTATTATTATAAAGATTTAAAAATAAAAATCTTGCAAATTTCGCAATGGCTCTAAACATCTGCTTAGTGAATTAAATACTCGTAAATATCGAGGAAGCAACGTCGTAGTATAATTGATGGTTAAACAAACTTACCTTAATGAAGTTTGACCATAATTATACGAGACGTTGCTTCCGAAGATATTTATAACCCGCCCGTCCCAATCAATATGTAAAATACATATTACGATATCCCAAGCGCCACATTTCGAAATTTTGCTCTAAAGTAATGAAGTCCTTCGCCGCGGTGACCGGCGATGTATCGGGGTAGGGTAGACATGTCGGTTCTGGACGAAATTTCTTTTATTTTATTTTTGAATCTCTAAAAATTGTGTCATGCCTGGTACATAGCAGAGCGAGCTGCTTAGTGAATTAAATACTCGTAAATATCTTCGGAAGCAACGTCTCGTATAATTATGGTCAAACTTCATTAAGGTAAGTTTGTTTAACCATCAATTATTAGGGAATTTAAAAAAAATCTGTTTCATTCAAATTATCTCCACTTTGTCACTTCGTTCTGTGTAAATGTTTCACCATGGTTGTTGAGTTTTAAAAGTTATTTGCGGTTTTACCCTAAAGTTGGGGCCTGAGTAATCAACGGTACTTTAGAGGGCTCACTTTGATAAGAGTTAATGAAATCCGATAGCATTCATCGCCGAATATCCCCATGTTTTAGTCAAGTATAATTACTTCGTACAACGTAAGTAATTTAATTCTAGAAATTCCGATGCTTCCGAGTCTAAGTTGAGACACGTCGATCTAATTAATTAGTTTAATGACTTGTTTCATACTCGTAGTGTTGACACAATATATTACGGACACGAGACATGAATTAATAATATCATCAACTTTGTTTCCATTAGGGGATTAAACTACGTACATATTTGTCACAACTGTTGGTTCACGGTGTCGAACATGCCGTCATCGCCCGCGACTGTTCGAGTTAATACTCTTATGCAATGGAAGGAAAAACCTTATACCGATCCTATTACTAAGTTTTACATTGTGATCGAAACTATCGTCGGCCTTAATCGACTTCCTTTAATCTTGACTAAATATGTTTCTACTTATTTTCCAATATCTATCATTTACTCTTTAATGGTGATATGTGGATTATGTTACTCTTATTACAGTAGTTACAAGATTACAGGTAGTCTAGCCTTGTTGATGTACTACACCGAGTACATATTCTGTGTCGGATTTGGGATCGCCACGTGGAAAAGAATGCAGCTGTACTATATCGAACTAAGTAAATTCGATATCGAAGTCGGATGCCGACCGAAAATCACAAGCAATTCCACAAGAAACGCCGTTCTAAACGTTATTACATTATTTTTCGTCACTGTTTTCTATGTAATATCGTATTATGTGGAAACCTTGCAAACTCTATGGTTTCATATGTTAGCTGTCCATTTTATTCACTCTCTTGAATTACATTACTATGGACACCTCTTAAGCCTGCTTGTAATGAGGCTCCGTTTGATCAACTACTACACTGAATCATCGCTGTCGGATATCAAAATGACTACACGACCAAAAGTGGAGGAATTCGTGTATTTCAAATACAAAAATGTAACAAATGGCGAGATGAAGAAATTGATGGACCTCTACCATTCAATTATCAAGGCTTATGACTTTCTAGTCGAAGCTATTAAATGGCAGGTAAAGAAAATACTGTAAGATTTAAATGTATTTTGTAGAACAATATGTTTTCACAGGTATATTAATTTTATAAACAATTCTAGCATCTGTAGTAATAAATAATGCCATAAATAATAATTATACTACAACTTTAAAATTACAAATAAATTGTAACTTTTTCAGTTGTTGGTGATCATAATAACATCTTTCATATCCATTTTGTTGCTGGCTTACCATGTCTCCTTGAGTATCATTGAAAACACGGTGAGTATTTTCCTTCCATATTTTTTTTTTTGCATAGATAACCATTATTTGGATTTAATGTATGATATTATTTTAGGACACTCTGATGGACATAGTCACCGATGTAGGGTTGACGATAACGAAGATGCTACCATTGTTTTCCCCTTGTGTGTTTGGCGATCAAGTTCACAGTGAGGTGAGCCGTTTGCGAGAACTACTCGCTTCCAGGCTGTACGAGAATAAACTAGGTAAGTTATGAACAAGTTTTTAATAATGATATATGCCTCAACTGGGTAATATAAACATGTTAACTACCGTGCAATATGAGGCCCTTATTAGTGGACACTGTGTTGGTAATATGTATTAATTTTATAAGCAAGTAATTTTCCTATATACGGGTACGTAGCTGGTATTTAATCCGATAGAACAATGCGGAGGATATTCTTTACAATATTCCACATTGGATAAGTTTATAAGGGATAAAGGGATGAGGAGTATCTAAGGCAAGCACAAAGGGCTTGCTCTTCAATTTTTGGAATAAATATTAAGCTAAAAACTGAATTTAAGAACGACCATTATGGTATATCGTTATTCGGGGATTTTCATTTCAATTTTTTTCGCTGTCCACAGCAAAGATATAGATAATAATAATAATAAAGAAATAATAATAAAATTCTTTATTTAGTAACTTCGTTTACATTATCAGTGTACGATTGATAAAAGTTAAAAGCTCAGTGTATCAGGGATTTAATTTAATTGCGTTGTATGTATTTGTGTAATGTAATATAATAATATAGATAGAAATATATACGAACAATAAATAAAAGAGAGTTTTTAAAAAGTCTATATTTTCCAGATAAATCAAGCCGAAGCACAGCCAGAGCCCTCCTGGCCCTGACCGAAGCCAGAGATCTATCTTTCTCTCTCTTGCGCATGTTGGAAATTGACGTGTCCTTCCCATTCAAGTTTATGGGACTGCTCATCACATATCTGATTATACTTTTACAATTCGAGAAGGTCATACATCCATAAAGTGTATATTGCTACGTCATATTGTAAGATGAACATGAAATAGGTATCATTAGGTTCTGATAAGTTGTAGTTACATAGAATACTTAATATATATTTCAACAATAGTATATTTGGCGTTAAATTAATCCTGAAATAGGGTGTTCCTCGACTGCATAGAAATATATCTCAAGATCGGCCGTCTCTTGATCTAGAAAGAGGGTGATGCTACATTCATAACAATGGTATTGTGGCTGGATTATGGTAAAGTTGGAATCTAAACAATTCATTATTAATAACTTATGATAAATTTTCATCTTACCTTGCTCTTGATTAGATAGGGGGGGGGGGGATAGGTAGGACCCCGACGCACCCCAATGTGTTTTCGCCCTTCTCAGATTTCGATCGTCTTTACTCAACATAACCTCTTCACATGTTGCTATTTTTTAAGTTATTAGATTGTAATACCCGCAGCATTATTATCTGGAGAAGACTGCGATGGTAGATAAGTATGAATAATGGAGAATAATAAAAAAGGTCGCGGGCCGTCGTCGTCGGGAACCCAGGGCGCTTCCTGTAAAATTTAATTGGCAATAAATCCAGGCTTACGACTTCAGTTCCTCGGCCTTAACGGCTATTTTTTTTTATTAATTAAGTTCCAAGTTTTTAGTATAAAAACACCCTCACTAATTGATAATTTTAAGTGTAAGATTTTTTTATGCGTAAGTTTATGTCAAAATAAATTCTCTTACATGTATAAGACGTTGCATTAGATATATTGTTCCATTCCTACAATTTTTATTAGCTAAAGTTCCTAGGATTACAAACCCGAATTTCTCAACAAAACATTTATCTTGTATCCTTGGTGAAGGAAAACATTACGAGGAAAATTCTACAAAGAAATAAATGAGGCGTGCTCTTATGGCGCGAAAGTGGCAAAGATAGGTAGTTGAATATAATATTGCATGTCGCTTTGGTGGGCGATATTTGGAATTTTCATGAATAGTTTTTATTCTACAAACCCACAATAAGTATCTGTTGCTCTGAGGTATTTGTGGAACATATTTTTTTATTGTTTTGTTGCATTTTGTTGTTTTTATATAGAAGAATTCAATATACCAGATAAATAGAAGCGGCGGACTTGTTCCATGGAAAGATCCCTCTTGTATGCCCTTATGTAGCCTAGACCCTATACAAATTCAGATTCAATTTTGCTCTATTTTGACTAAAATATATTTATTTATGTATTATGTTAATCCAGCTGTTGGTCATCCGAATATTTAAAAAAAAAAGTAAGTAAAAGTCAAAATTTATCTAAAAATTAAACTAAGAAAGTGTGAAAAAACATTCTCGAAGGAGCAGCCCGCTTGTGCAATTCGTAAACAGAGGTAAAGGACAGGTCGATTTGAGCGAACTGAAGGCTGATTTATTCCCGAAACCTTCCATCCATACATAAACCTGGAGGCTATAAATCATCGAAGGCAATCCGTGTGATATCAGGAGTCGGGGTTGGTACCACCACATGCTGATTGATCGATGGACCCCAATTTATTTATTTAGGCTAAAGTGTTGTTAAAACCAAACTGAATTCCTGAATTTTTTACTTTATTTTAAAGGGTAGGTAATTGATTATTTTCCGCGCTAATTTGACGAGATTGATTGGGGATATTGATACCTTCAATAAATATTTGTATACGTAATTGGCACTTAAATATGACAAGAAATTTCAGGCTCGCTGATAAATCTATTTATTGCACATTAGCAATTGTGCACACTAACTTCTTGGTTTTCCAACTTGTCATTGATAGCCTTGTAATATTTATGTTATGTTACTGTTTTTTGCTAATAAATAAAATCTCATTAAGCGTTTATCTATACATATAATAAAACAGTAAAAATATTTTGTCTGTACATTTAGTATTTTTGACTGAAATAGATAGAGGGACACTTAAAAAGAATGATAGAAAGCAAAAAAATTTTTTTGGAATTTCTTGTCTGTCTGTCTGTCTGTCCGTCTGTCTGTCTGTATGTATGTACGCGTTTCACGCAAAATCTACTGGACGGATTTGAATGAAACTTTTTTTGTTGTATAGCTATTAAGCCTGGGCAACATATAGACTATAATTTATTTTGAAAACTGGAACACCTGATGAAGAACCTTAACAGAACAGCTAAACTATAAGAAATATGGAAATGGTGCCTTAACAAAAGTCGTTCAACCTGATGAGCATTTTCTGATGACGTATAAAAATTGAAGATCTGGAACATCTGATGAAAAACAGCAAGAGACCAGCTACACTATAACATTTAAGGAAATGGCGCCTTATTAAAAGTCGTTCAACCTGATGAGCATTTTCTGCTGACGTATAAAAATTGAAGATCTGGAACATCTGATGAAAAGCTCCAAGAGAGATTTTTCATCTAAGCGAAACTCACGCGGGCGAAGCCGCGGGCGACAGCTAGTCAATAATAAGCGAAAAGTTTTTCATATTTTTTACTGTTACTTTAAGAAAAATAATATTAAACTGTTGATTTCGGTAATAATATTCTACGTACCAAATTTTTTGCCTAAAACTTGACATTAATCGAGCACTTTGAGAAGAAAATTCCTCGGAAAAATGTTATAGCCGCAAATATCGAGAGACCCGAACCACAAAGGACCTGAGAGGAAGATTGGGGCAAATGGCCGCTAAAAACCACCGCTATATACACACTTAGCTATTCTTGCAAATTACCGTTGTAAATGTCACATAAAATGACTGTATTTTCTAACAAACGTTTATGTAAAGTGCTCAGTTTTAAGATGGTATCAGGATGGAAGCAAAATAATAAATAAAATCCTGTGGATCCTCGCGGTCCACACTTACTATACTTTGTATTTTTATATGTACCTAAGCATGTGTCGTTTATTATTGTAGAATGTCGGTAAGCACACACTCGAATCCATTTCCTTTTCAACCGACTTCCCAAAAAAGGAGGAGGTTATATGTTTCGATGTATGTATGTTTTTTTTTATGTATGTTCGCCGATTTCTCCGCCAATTGTGGACTGATTTCCAAAATTGTTGTTTTATTCGTAATGGTGTATTCCCAAGTTGGTCCCATTTTAACCACGTCAGAATCTGTTCGGTAATTTTAAAGATACCTAACAAAATATAAAAATACCAACATTGCATTATAGAGCAAAAGCCCGTGACAGCATGCCCTTCTTTATTTTATTAAAACTCAATATTTTTCTGTGTACGTCCCCAACATAGAAATAGGGATTAGCGACTATAAAAGTTGGATCATGATTACTTAGGCAGATTATTTGTAGCAACAACATTTAAAGTGGTAGCTCAATTCCTCATATAGTAAAGTTTTTAAAGATCTTATTCCTAATAATATTAGGAATCACGCCATCCATTACCAGGCAATTGGTGTAGATATAAACCACTGCTAGATATTATAACTTTACTAAATTATAGTTATATTTGTTTTATTATAAAAACTGAATTTAATGTTACTTTGGGAGGCCACAAGGGTGCTTTTTATACCTATAAAAATCATCCTTGCTATAAAATATTACCAGCATAAGCAACTAAGATCCAAATTTCATAGCTAGTCGATAATATTTTTTACCCGTGTATACCACGCCGAAAAACATTCAGCAATTTGAAAATAAGGAAGGTTTGGTCATCACAGGCTCTCGGTCTATTTATGTGCCAAAAATAATAGACAATTTGACATGTTCTGACACTTCAAATCAAACTGACATAAAGAAGTTTCAAATTCTTTATATTCGGCCAGTGAAAGAAAAGTTTTAGTTTTTATTAAAGAAAATAGGTGTAGAAGCACTAAAAATGATAAAATAAAACTTTTTTCCAAAAAAAAATGAACCGACTTCCATCATAAAACTTAAAATCATGAAATAACAATAAAGAAAATAAATGAATTAGCATGCTACCTACTGAATGAGGTGAAGTCGGTGCCAAGTTAAAATTGTGTGGTGCTAAATTAACATTAGAATCATGTATAAAAATGCCTAGCTGAGCAATTACATAACATTTTTTTTCCTGCACTTGGCACCGACTTCACCTCATTCAGTAGGTAGTATGCTTATACATTTTTCTTTATTGTTATTTCATGATTTTAAGTTTTATGATGGAAGTCGGTTCATTTTTTTTGGAAAAAAGTTTTATTCTTGAAGAGATTTAGTTATGATTTCTTTAATTAACTTAATACGTGAATATTTTATTAATTATTTATTATCATTTTGGATTGAAGTTATTTGTTTTGTTATTGTATTTTTTTGAGAAAATAAAATACCAATATTGGTATTTTATTTTCCTGCAACCCGAACCCGCTTTCGGGTATATGAAAGCCCGGAAAGTATAATATTATACTTTCCGGGCTTTCATATACCCGAAAGCGGGTTCGGGTATATTTTTGTTTAAAAAATAAACGAAATTTAAAAAGCAGGAAGCTGCCATAAATGTCAACCTCTGTTAAACGGAATGAAGATTTTGTCTGAATGTAAATGTTGGGTCGTAACTAGCTGACACTCCGCGGGTAAAGGCTTGGGCAAACCAAACGCAGGACAGTAGCAGCGCTGTTTGAATGCGGGCCCGCGCAAGTTGTGATACAAGAAACTCTATGAACTATGGTACACCAAATTTTAACGCGGGCCCGCGCTCAAACTGCTCCGCGCCGCGCCGCTCTGAAACTGCCGGACGACTGCGGCGGCGGCGCGAGAGCGGGGCAGAGGCAGCGCCTGCGCGGCGCAGCGCGGCTCGAGCGCGGGCCCGCGCTTCTGGATAACTATGGCGGCCATGTTAGTATGGCTCACCGGGGGCAGGGCGTTCGCAGTGCAGCGCGGCGCGTCAAAGGCAGTTGACGACTTTTGTATTTTTTTACAACTCCGTGATGGATTTCAGTGAAAAGTTAATCGAATTAGTGCGTAAAAATCAATGTTTGTGTGATTTTTGAGACAAATATTATATAAATATAACATACAAGGTGCTACATACGAAAATATGTGAAAATTTTATCCTAAAGACTTTCCAGGTTGAGACTTTCAGTGTTGCATTGACAATGTGATATTCCCCATATTCTTCTCTTCTTGTATTGATATCATAAACCCAAATTATTTTGTTTCGCCTTAGAGCCAAATTGCAGTATGAATCTTCTTTATCCGAGTCCGTGTCGTTCGACATCTTGCAGCGCTGCCTGCCTAACCCGTCATACTGAACGCAGTTTAAACGCGGTCCCGCGTTGCAACTGCTTTGAACCTGCCGCTGCGTTCAGTGTGCCCTCTCCCGCGCTGCTACTGACCTGCTCTGCTACTGTCCTGCGTTTGGTTTGCCGAAGCCTTAACCAATGTCAGCGCAGCCTAATCCAATTATAACCCTTGAGATTTTGCAAATCCTCGCAATAAGTGCTCCAATGCTTAACCATTATGTGTCAAACCAGTAAATATATATCCTATTGATTAACTGACTTTATTAATACATCACTATAGACTGATGACTGATAGAGTCTACAAGAATTTTACCTAGTAATTGCAGCGACTCCGACGCACATCTTCTGTAATTGAATGTCGCATTCGGGATGCGAATGAAGCATCTGTCACAGACAGACAACATCGTATTAGTTCGTACTGTACGTGAAATAAGCCCACTACAACCAGAGCCAATTTAGATTGCAGCTCTAGCGAAAATACTTCGACAGCCGTCAAACCGAAATCGACCAACTGAAATATTTTCACTTTATTTTGATTTTGCTTGACTGAATTGTATTTGTGTGTAGGATTTACGGTATAGTACACTTATTTTACAGTGAACACAACTATTTAGAAGTAGAACAAAAATAGACAACAAAATTAACGGAGCAATAAAGTGTGCATCCTATTAATTATATAGCAACCAGATTTATCAGGTGACCAAAATCAGCGAAATAAAAGTTAAGTAAGTCTTAGAAATCTGAAATTCGAAATGTGCTTCAAAAGTTTCAATTCGCAATTTTCACCATACATATTCATGAAAATCCAAGGATGAAAAAATCTTGTAAATTTCTTTACTTTTAAAGATTATCATAATGTTTTAACCAAATGCGAGGTGGGCAGGTGTTCCTTTTTGTATAGATTAGTTAAATTATTTTGATCAGATGAAAGCTGTTTAATGTATTATTCATTTATTTGAATAAAAATTATCTGATCTTAATCAAGAGTCCAAGATACAACTGTGGAATCACCTTTCTCATGATTATGGACCTATAGACAGTTTATCTGAACGTCTTCAAACCAACGATACTACCTATTACCCTATCAGCTTCATATAAAATTCATAAAAAGTATGTAAGTACAAATTAACCGAGATAGATAGATCGATAGAGATAGGTACCAAGAATTTATTAAATCGTCTCAATGATCAAACTAAGAAAAATATTTGCTTCATAAAAATGTACCCAGTTGCTTTCAATACTCAATTCAACAAGATTTCGATTGAAATTATTTTTCTTTGCTTTGATCGTTGCTGAAGGAATATTTCCGATTGAAATGTTTTCAACTTAATTCACCTTGAATGGAACTTCTGGTAGAGTTTGCTAATGAACGTCGGAACTAATTTGTTTTGAGCTCGGTCGGTATAAATGTAATTTCTTCCAACACCTGCACATCGGTCACTGAAGACACGATTCATCTTCGTTAACGACAAGCCTATGTCAGGGATGGAGAACCTACGGCACATGTATCGCACCTCACACGCAATAATTATAACTAATAATTTCCACAGCAAACTACTCTCATCGTATTGTAAGCATTCATCCAAACTTATAAAAAAAAAGATATTAATAAATTACACAGTAGTTTCTAGTACATTTTAGCAATGTACCTCAAATGTGCCTATATTTCTTCACACCTGCAAACGTCTCTTCAAGTAAACAGGCAACATTCATCACGAAAAAAGCTGTTTGAGTCCTATGGCCAAACACCTCGGTGAAAAATGGTATAAACTGCGTAATTCGAGGGTAGCACCTCGATGAGAAATGGTTTTCGGAAATATGGCCAAGTTTGACATCGGCCCCACTAAGCACCACATTATTTAGGATTCTAGTTCCTATTCATTGTGATTTGACAAGTTGGCAGTGATTTGTGGCATCACGATTTATCTTATGCCTCAACAAAGTAAGAATTGAATGATTCGTCTTTGTCTTGGAAAAGTGTGTTTGAACCAGTTTATTGTGACAAAGTAATAAATGGAAAACCGAGCCAAGCCAGAAAAGTATTTTTGAGTAGATTGCATTTGAATTAACGAACTCAAAATATAGTTATTGTACAGGGTGTCTCTCGGCAGAGGAAGGATTTTGAAATTAAATAAAAAAAAAACTAGAATGTTTATCAAAAATAATTGTAGTGATAACTACAGAATTATTTTGAACTTCTAACTGGTTAACCTTGCATATCATATTTTGGGTGAAATAGTTGATATATTGGGATATTATTCCTGTGGCGTATTACCTGCATGATAGGCTCTCGACGCATCACAATAGCAGGCATTCAAATCCATTAGTTTCCAGACAAATTGAATTGGAAAGTGAAACACCGGTACACAAATTTCATATGTTGTTTTTACAATACTTGATAGGAAGACAGGGAGACCCGCACATCAAAACGTTCTCTGAGTCACGCCGAAACCATTGGTAGCAATAACTCGACGCGATTTTGTGTACTTACGGAATTATATCGAAAATTAAACATTCATAACAAAACATTCCCATGATTAGATTAGACTGTCAACTGAGATCTACAGAGTTGGACGTCTGACATTGACAGCTGGCGACACACGTTCCGTATCAGTTCCTAACCAACCTTTCTTATCATAAACAAATAAGAAATCATGGCTGGATTGTTGTAGAATTTTAATTATTCTCCTTTAATATCGTCGACTTAGATTATTATAATATTCAACGAATAAATACCTTATTTAAACATTAGTTCTTTTAAAGAATATTAAAAGTTGGTTTGACGTGCGTCCGAATTAAGCGGAATGGAGCGCGACGAGGCGGAATGTCAAATCGAGTGGCGAGGGATCTTTCTCTTCCTGGGAGGCCGCGACGACACATAACATGGCTTGAGCAGAATCATTAAATTTTTTGGGTTTTTTCACTTTCGCCGCCCTCGGCACCCCGTCATGGGACTATAGTTTAACCTTTAGCTTTAAAATCCGCGATACGCGCAAGGACACAGGGGATATTTGCCGCCACGAAGTTGTCAGGAGGATGAGCTGTTGATATCCACGTGCCCGCCCGGCCGTATGAATTGGCGCTTCCTGGAGTGTCCTCCCATCACCAGAGGGTGCGGTTCTCCCGGACCGTGGACCGCCTGCCACGGCGCAGGCCCCGTCGTCGGCGACCCCGAAGTGCAACACACGGATCCTAACCTTATTTCCAAAGGCCACATCGCCGCCCCCGATCCGATGTCCTTGTAGTGACTCAGCGCAAACCTCGGGAGGTCCAGCCAGCATCTACTATCTCGCATACAACGGAGCGTCGCAGGAGCACCGCGCCGCTTTGATGTCGCGACCAGCGCCAGTGCTCGAACCCAACGGATCATAACGGTGAACGGAACGACGTTCTAAGTGCGCACAGACGTTTGTGTACGGACCTGGCCAGGTACCTTATATTTGGTTTATGTTAATTTTAACTTTTAATTGCGGCAAAGACTTATCAGATTTTGGTATTAGTATAACATGTGCCCGCCCTCAGCGGTTAGTGTGTTTATGGAATAAAATGCTATATTCTATTCCAACCATATTGTATTAATGATATCACCCTGCCCATGACTCCCAGAACTTAAGGCTTACTAGACAAGAGGTCCTTGTACTTCAAAAGTGCGAGGCTCTATCCTGAGCATTACATCCGGCTCTCTCTAAAGTAATTGTTCGTGTATAATCGCACTGCGCAGGGATATTGCCCGTCTTCGCTTCAAATAGTTGGGGACCCCTGCGCACAACGCACCACATACACACTTTTTATTTTTTTTTATTTTTTATACACGACATAATTTAAATGTATTTGAAAACTCATAAGCTTGAATATCAATTTAAAAAAAATGACGTCTTCGAGATGACCTCCATCACGTCCGACGCACTCGTGGAATCTCGTCATTGCATTTTGCGTGACGCGCCGGAGCAAGGCAGAATCGATGTTGATAATTTCGTGGTGGATATTTTCTTTGAGTTCAGCTATATTCGTTGGAATACTGATGAAAACTTTGCTCTTAAGTTTACTTTTGCAGGAAAAAAAATATGGGGATCAAATCTGGTGATTGTAGAGGTAATGCTATATTAACAAAGGGGGCTATCAATTTTCGAGAAAAAAACTCTCCAAGCTGGTCCATGGTGACTGTTGCAGTGTGGGTGGTGGACCCATTCTGCTAAAAATACGATCGTGATCGTGGCAAGACATTCTTGAAGTCCTGCTCGGCCCTGGCCGCGGTTGATTTATGGCTGATCCTGTACTACGCAACTTCTGTACCCATTTACGAATAAGTTTTTGCTTGGTCCATCCTGTACAAGTCTTATGTTGTAATGTAAACAAAACTGGCGCCGAGCCGTAACATACGATATTCCACCCTCGAAAAACGCCTCGATAATATACACACGGTCTGCGCCTGACCACTGCGACATAGTAATAAATAGTAATTGACCAATCCGCAAGAACGGTGAATCTGCTACGTACGTACACCCCACCGCGTCCATTTCCAAGGGTTTATTAAATATTAAATTTTAGAATCCTTACTTTTCCTTACTGTATAATAAACTAGCCTGTGCCCGCGACGTCGTCCGCGCATATCTCAGGTTCTAAGCGGCGTATCAAGATGAAACTTACTTCAGATTTTATGTTAGACCTTCCATAATGCAACAGTAAAAACCGCATCAAATTTGGCCCGGTAGTTTTTACGTGCGTACAAACATACACACAGAAAGATAGACAAAAATTGTAAAAAAAATGGTTTTGGCTTCTATTGGTCCCATGAAGAACTCTCATAGTTTTTTTCTTAAAAATCTTTTATGTACAGATACAAACGAAAAAGTTTTATTAAACAGTGTATGTATGTATGAATTGATATTTCATGTAAATTATTCAATTCAAATTACTAACATAACTTTCAGTAAAGTCGAGTTTAATTGTATGTTTCAAATTATAGATTATGTACGTTTCTTGATTGAAGTTCGAGTAATAATAACCATAACTGCTATCATTGTCAATCTTAATAATGTTGATTGCTTCAAAGGGAATCAATAAGATGGTACGTATATGGATGTTTCGTGTACTAATTAAGTTTAAACGCTGCGAGGCAGTAAACTTACTCAAATCACTTTCGTGGCATATTTAACGACAGAATAGTATTGTGAGTCGCCTTAGTTTAGTTGTTGAAAATTACCAATTTAATTAGTTCAAGTCCAACTGTAATTATTATAATTACATTTTTGTATTTTTTTGTATTAATATGTGATTGTAACTCTAATTTGATTAGAAAAATATTTTCCAACAGCATGAGACAATCAATACTGGTAAAAGTAAAAAAGAAAGATAGATGAATAGATAGGAATCCAAAAATCAAAAATGTAATGACATTGACATCATTTTTAGATATCCCTAAAACCAATCTACTTAAATAACGATTCCCTTTCGAAGGAACAAACAGAATCTACAATGCAATACGTTTTAATCAAGAAGTTTACGGCCTCCGAGGAAACGGGAATATTCTTAATGATCTCCACTTAGCTGACTTTTTAGGGATCCACGGGAAGGCTTTCACGTTTAACGATCTGTATTAGAGCCAAGTCCAAATGTTAGCGACCTTAGCACGCCATAAGACGGAGAACAGAAATGATGCTTCCAATAATTTATTTATCACAGATTTTTTTAATTCTTTAGGTAGACTTGGATACCAATACACGCTAGTTATAAAGGTGTACTTGAAAACGATAAAAAAAAGAAGCCATACATTGCCAAACCGCATAATAGTTTTTTATACGGTGCGTCGTCGGCGACGTGACTGTTATGTAAGCTAATTTGGCTCAAAAGCTATTTATTACCCTTAAAAATTTATCTGAAAATAAGCTCAGAGTCCAATTTTTTTTTTGTTAATTTTATGGAATCCGGCTGCCATACAATCCAATGCCAATATTGTGAATGTGAAATCCAGATTATTTTTCCGTGATATCTATATTTTGTGAGCTCAGCCCCAAGCCCAACCCAACAGATTCGCATTTTACGAGTGTAAGGATAGAGCTATTTTCGAGCTCCGTTTCCCTCTATTATCTGTGTGAACACCTAATAAATAACCAGTGAACTCCAAGCCTTATACAAAGTACAGAATACAGGGTGAAACAAATTTTAACGACTCAAATTCTGTCCTTATCTCGCAAAATATCTGAAATCCGAGCAATATTTTTAAAGGGTATTTCCACTCATATAAAGTTGTGGACAAAACTTTTCGACTTGTACGAAACTCAAAGAGAAAATGGGCTAATGCTATTCTAGGACAGAAACTACACGACAGCGTGATATAACATAACTAACAAAACAAAAAACAAATTCCACACAAAGTTTATTTATGAATAAGGAGTGGACGAACTTGATGCTAAAGTAGAAAGTACTTTACAGTTCACTGTCTACAATGTCCACTATGCTCTTATTGGTTTGTTATTTACATTTTACATTTTGATTCCAGAGGAGGTAGGATTTAGAATAGTACAATACTTTGTGTGACTGTACCTAGCGATTGACATTGTTCTATGTATTAATACATAAGTTAGAATGTTAGTTCTGTGTTAGTTCTATAGAAATAAATGTAACTCGTCATTTGTTCCGCTTTTTTTTTAAAGATTTTCGCCCCGAACTGTCGTCGTCAGCCAGCGATGTACTTTTTTATTAGGCGTTGTAGAAATATAAAACTGGTGTCAGCCGTTAGTTCTATGAAAGGTCTCACTATTTATGTACTTTTATTCAATAAAATCTATAACATTACAAGAATAAAAGTTCGAAAAGAAATGTTGTGCTCAGCGATGTACTTCTAAAATTCGTAAAAAATATAACCAAATTAGACTTTATACCATAGTTCTTTATCAGATCAGTCTAAATAATTTAGATTTGCGTAGTTATATACATAAAATAAATAAATAAACCACTGCGAAACATATTCCTAACTCATTTGTTAACAAAACGTAAGAAAGTTCACTTAAATTTAGCTCTTATTGAGTATATACATAGGGGCGAAAATAGACTGGCAATGATACTTGCTTTGACCGATCAAAGTATTGCCTAGGACACTTTTTGAGAGGGACAGGCCGTCTATTTGTTTATGATAGGTACGTCAAAAATTACGGCGGTGGTGTTGTGAATATCTGGTTTATTCCATGTTAAAGTATATATAATCAAGCAAGTATCATTCTATTTTCGCCCCTATGTATATGCTCAATAAGAGCTAAATTTAAGTGAACTTTCTTACGTTTAGTTAACAAATGAGTAAGGAATATGTTTCGCAGTGGTTTATGTATTTATTTTATGTATATAACTACGCAAAACTAAATTATTTAGACTGATCTGATAAAGAACTATGGTATAAAGTCTAATTTGGTTATATTTTTTACGAATTTTAGAAGTACATCGCTGAGCACAACATTTCTTTTCGAACTTTTATTCTTGTAATGTTATAGATTTTATTGAATAAAAGTACATAAATAGTGAGACCTTTCATAGAACTAACGGCTGACACCAGTTTTATATTTCTACAACGCCTAATAAAAAAGTACATCGCTGGCTGACGACGACAGTTCGGGGCGAAAATCTTTAAAAAAAAAGCTGAACAAATGACGAGTTACATTTATTTCTATAGAACTAACACAGAACTAACATTCTAACTTATTTATTAATACATAGAACAATGTCAATCGCTAGGTACAGTCACACCAATACTTTGATTGAGATATTCTAAATTCTATATCATCATATTGTTAGATGTTCCAATCATCTGTTATTTAAAAGATTATAAAACGACACGATCTTGACGCTTTCCAGCTGTATTGGTCGAGCGTTGCTATGGACAGGAATAGGGGAAAGCAAGTGGGGGAGATCTTTGCCCAGCATTGGGACCACGTAGGTTAAATAAAAAAAAATGTAGTTGACGTACCCATGCTACACTGTAATTACAAGACCTGAAGCATAGGTCTGTTCGCAGAAATATGTATTCGGGAGTGAAAAATGTCTTTTGAGGGTTTTACGGCTTCTCTGATTTCAGTTGAAGTAGCAAGCCTCGTTAACTCGCTTTTGTTGAAATGAAAATATATCTCCGTCACTTTTAAGATGAACTCTGTGTCTGCGGTCGCTTAATCAATTATTGTCTGAGATTTTTATACAGCATAAGTTACCTAAAGCTAAGCAAATTCCTTGGTATATTTTTGAATTTTTACTTTAATTAATTTTACTTTGAGCAAACGTATGACTGATGGCAAAAGAGTTAGAGGAAAACCGAAATGTAAGTGGTCTTACATAAGCGATGGCAACAGTTGGCGAGTGATAGATGTAGTTGGAGACATAAAGGGGAGTTTTTTTCCCAGTAGTGGGATATATAAGTTAACTGAAAAAATGAGCAAAATATTAACAGAAATGTAATGTTCTTTTGCTTCTGAATCACGGGGATGACTAGAGAATGTTGTAGATACTTCAATCAATGGAAGCCTAACGTCTTAGCAATAAATGCGAGTGATGGCTCAGCGGAACTGCTAATGGCCGCTATGTTCCCGATGTAATGCGTAACAGATAGACGGATGGTACTCTTGGAGGGGCTTAGCATATTGTTTTATGTTTATTGTGATCTCCACACCATTTTCGTTTGGTTTTCTTGTGATTAACTTCTTATTTACAATTTCGGTAATAATTTATTCGTTATCTACTTCGTTCGTTTTTGTTATAATTATTCTAGTATCAACTGATATGACGGCAATTATCATCAACACAGTTACAATTGGTCCACTGGTGCACAAAAAATACCAAAAGAGGATTTTTTTCTGTCATCAGAAAACGACTTACTTAATAAAACTTTTTTCCAAAAAAGTGAACCGACTTCCATCATAAAACTTAAAATCATGAAATAACAATAAAGAAAAATGTATTAGCATGCTACCTACTGAATGAGGTGAAGTCGGTGCCAAGTGCAGGACTATGTAATTGTTTAGCTAGGCATTTTGTATATGTACGTACATGATTCTAATGTTAATTTATATTATTTAATATTCAATTTGGCACCGACTTTACCTCATTCAGTAGGTAGCATGCTAATACATTTTTCTTTATTGTTATTTCATGATTTTAAGTTTTATGATGGAAGTCGGTTCACTTTTTTGGAAAAAAGTTTTATTTTATCATTTTTAGTGCTTCTACACCTTTTCATTTTCTTTAATAAAAACTTAAACTTTTCTTTCACTGGTGGCCGAAAATAAAGAATTAAGAATTCGAAACTTTTTATGTCAGTTTGATTTGAAATGTCAGAACATGTCAAATTGTCTATTATTTTTGGCACATAAATAGACCGTGAGCACGCGACGACCAAACCTTCCTTATTTTAAAAATGCTGAATATTTCTCTGCGTGGTATATACGAGTAAAAAATATTAGCGACTAGGTATGAAGCTTGGATCTTAGTTGATATGGATAGCAAGGATGATTTTTATAGGTATAAAAAGCACCCTTGGGGCCTTCCAAAGTAATATTAAATTCAGCTTTTATAATAAAACAAAAATTCAGCTTTCATAAATAACAAATTCAGCTTTTATAAATAACAAATTCAGCTTTTATAATAAAACAAATAATTTAGTGAAGTTACAATGTCTAGCAGGGGTTTATATCTGCACCAATTGCCTGGTAATGGATGGCGGGATTTCTTATATTATTAGGAATAAAATCTTTAAAATCTTTACTTTAAGGAAATTGAGTTACTTACCACTTTAAATGTTATTTCTACAAATAATCTGCCTAAGTAATCATGATCCAACTTTTATAGTCGCTAAATGTTTGGAACATACACAGAAAATCTTTAGTTTTAATAAAATAAGGAAGGGCATGCTATCGCGGGCTTTTGCTCTATAATGCAATGTTGGTATTTTTATATTTTGTTAGGTATCTTTAAAATTACCGAACAGATTCTGACGTGGTTAAAATGGGACCAACTTGGGTATATATCATTACGAATAAAAAAACAATTTCGGAAATCAGTCCACTGTAGGCGGAGAAATCGGCGAACATACATAAAAAAAACATACATACCTACATCGAAACATATAACCTCCTCCTTTTTTGGGAAGTCGGTTGATAAAAATGCAAGCCTTATTTTTACACGACTGATCACAAAAGGAGTGTTATGTTTTCAGGGTTCATGTATGTAAGTATGTATGTATGTAAGTTTCTTTATTCCATATTCTTTATACCATAAGTCCTAAACGGCTTAACATATTTTGATGTGAGAGGTATTGTTAGATTCCTTGCATTCCTCCGAGTGACATAGGCTATGGAAGATGTCAGTCGTGTTTTTTATTTTTTAAATAATCAGCTTGGTAATGTCTGTGGTAGGAAATGCAAAGCAAAACGCAAAAACATTTCTGTTCCTAATATGGGTAGAAGTAGATTTTGCAACATGTTGATATTTGTTACGGTCCCTGGTTGTGACTACTTAATTTGGATGCTGTCCCAACATGCTGGCCGGGTGCCATCGCTATTTCAGTTTTTGTCAGATTTAATCAACCCAGCTTGTTTGCTTGAATATTGTAGTAACAAAATCTACTCATTATTATTGAGTAAAAACTGAGGTAAATCTTTAAAAAATAAAAAATATATCTTTTATGTGCAATCATATCCTGAGAGATCAGGGTATAATTGCTACCTATGTAGGTACTAACTCATTTAGTGGAAATCCATTAAGTAGTTCGATGTTAAATAATACACTACCTACAACCACAAAGAATACATGATTGATGTTACGCCGACGAGTACGATAACTAAAGTAAAGGTTGTGCACTGTAAAGCCCCGAAGATGTAACCCTTTTTTATCGACAAAACAAGCAAAACTAGCCTAAAACCCTTTTAATATGAAAACTAGACCCCTTTTAATATGAAACCCAGCTGTTTGAGTAGGCCATCAATCAAAAAGTCCCGAGTTCATGAGATCAAAGCGATATCTTCGCATGTAATTGTTCCTGAGTCTTTGAAGGTTGGAAGGTTCCCGTCGAAGTTCTAACCGCGGCCTGATTGTGCTCTAACAACTTCATTACACAGACCCTAAAAATCTCCAGTTTTACTCATGAATGGGACGGACCTTCGTAATGAATTAAAGTTACGGGTTTTGTTTCCGAAATGAGTGCGAAAAAGTCTAAATGGAAGCGACGTGTGTTGCGTATATTGAGCTCTATATAAATTCCATACTTCTCTTCTTACGCAGATTGTAGACGTCAAACAAAGGAAGCGGTATTATTCTATGTAATAGGCGATGGGCTAGCGACCTGTCAGTACATATTTCCTATTACTCTTCTATGAAAAGTGCACTATTTAGCAAAATAAACTTTCCAATGTTTCCCCTAGACTGTGGCATAGGATTAACGTTCAACTTTTACTGGCCTATTGTTGAAGTTGCGGGGCATAAAATCCTCACAATGAACGTCAAACAAGGTTGCTCGTCAGGATTTGTAAATAAAATTATGGGACCATAAAAAGGGAGAAATAAACGTTATAGGTATAGGTACATACTTACGCAAAATAAACATCGTTGGTTGGAAAAATCTGAAATTATTTGACTATTATTAGGTATATAGTAAGTTATACAAATAAGAAATTTTAGCTTACGAAATCGATTAAAAAGCGAGTTGTGGAAAGATATCTCAATTAGAACTCGGCCGCAAGACAAAGATTTACTGAACAAAATTAGTTTTCGGTTTGTTTTGTAAAACATAAGATGCTTTGATGTTTCATTATTTCTTAGACGTTAATCTAAAAGGGTTTAACAATTTTGGAAAAAATGTAATGTTTTTATTTGAATTGCCAATCGCAACTTTTTGATTCGTATTGAAATTCAATATCCTAAAATTTTGTCAGAGCCAGCAGTATCAATGAAGGAAAATAAAATAGAAATCATTATCTCCGGTAATTTCGATTCCAATTTGCCATTATTTTTACAAATCAGAGCTGGCAAATATGATAAAGAGATGATTCAAAGCTTTATTTTTGCACTTCCTACTTCAAACAATTTCATGTTTGTGGCTGTCCTTTACAAAAATGGCGGGCTGGTGCAAAGCGAAATATTTAATTTCTTTTGCTTTGAATATTAATCGGCCACCGGGTGAGCTTTTATAGCCATGCATAAATTTAAATAAGAAACGTCGAAGAATCACGGGGTACCGTCTGAATCTTGGTTTCTCCTGAAATTGACTTCATAATATTCGTATTTTAATTTGAATAATGTGGTCTTTAGTGGCGGGGAGCCGTCGGGAGTAATCTGTTTAATTTGGTCGGCGTCGAATGAGCCTGTGATGCGACCCGTGGCGGTGTTTCATTGCTGTCATAAACTTTACAAGTTGCTAAAATGATATTGTTAATGTAAAAATGTACGTAAACCCTAAACGAAAAGAAAAAATATTACGGTGTTGATGATTATATTAAAGTTCACATTATCAAAAAGCTATCTCTATGTTATAGGAGTAAATTTGATTTTATATTCTAAGTCATCTGTTTAGTACCTACATTTAACCCTCCCGAGATACTTTCTTGAATAAGTAGAATATCATGTTATCATGCACAAACTCCTTTCATTAAAACTTGGGATATTATTTATAAACTTCTAAACAAATGCTCTTCACAAAGTAAGTTTGGGGTTAAATTTATCGAGTAGCAATTTGGCCTAGTGTATAGGTTCAATGTCGTCGATCGACACCTCCCCTGGGAAAAAATTGGGATCGGCGACAGGGAAACTAAGTAAGGGTGTGTAGACTTCCCTTACTACGTGAAATGCCACCGGAATACTAATTTATACGGAACTCGGAAAAAATAAACGTTGATTCCCTTTCGTCGAGCTTACCAGTGATTTTTCATTCCTAATTAAAATCCCCGGGTTTCGCCCAATGAAACTGTCCGGCGCTGTAGTAATCCTTTTTCGTTTCTTTGACTGTACAAGTGCACAATGTAATTTTACAGCACAGAAGGTAAACAGAGAAGTTGAATGTTGTTGGAAATTGTGTTTCTCAATTTGAAACTGCGAAAAGAGGATAAAACAGTTATTTACCAAAGTTGTTATCATAAATTTAATATGATATGAAACTTGTTGCGACCTAAAGGTGATTTATTCATAATCTAACATCTTAATTGTTACGACAGCACCATCTAGTTATCTTAAACATAACTAATAGCTTGATTGCATTCAATGCACTTAGTTCCTCTTATGAATTTTACATTAATCAAATACACGTGTGTTAAATACGTGCCGTATATTTTATCCAGATACTCATTACAAAAATAATTTATTTTGATTCTGGCGAACTAGATAGGGTGAATGCAATTTAAATCGTTTTCACATTATAGGTTCTTGAATGTATAGCTATTTGTGTATTTTGGCTTTTTGTGTATAATGTTTATATTGATCGTCTCGACGACACAGATTCACAGCTAAATATGGGTCGGAGTATTGTTTTTTTTTTGTGTGACAATTTTAACATTAGAGGTCATTTGAGGTTCGTAGACTATTATAATATGTTATTAAATGCTGTTATTAGTACCGAATACATAATGTACACAGGGTAACGCCATATAATTTTATTAGGGCAGTCAAGTAGCAGGCTATTGAGGCTCTTGAAACCGCTAATGTCAAGTAGGTTGTTGGCTCTAGGCCAGACCCCACTCATAAAAAGTTCATTAATCATACCCGACTCAGAAACGTCGTATAATTGATTTTATATAAAACCTTTCCATTCCCCACCATATAAAATTTTACACTCATGAAGTTATACCTAAGTTGAGTAAATTTTGCCTAATCGTGCATTCACCTATTATGCTTAGTCTGAAAGTTAGTTTGGTCATTAATTAAATTAATCTCATGAAAATTATTCATTATTTAAAGTGGATATGTTTCAATGTGATGTGTAGGTGTATGTCTATTGGCAGTAAATGGAAGGTTCTAATAATTTGAATGGTTTTGAATTATTAATTTGGAATTATTAATTAGTTTAAGTTTAAAATAAAGATTAATTAAATTGGTTCAATGTGTAGTTTTGGGATGTAAAAATTGAGTTTTTGTATCTAGGTCATACGTAATCATTGTAGCTGCTAGAATTAGGTTCTTAAATTAATATACGGCCATTAAAATAACAATTTTGGTCTAGAAACAGCTATGCTATGCTTCACTAATTTACCTAGATATATCAAGGGTATAACTTTTCTTTAAACATTAAATTTTATTTGAGTTTGAACTTAAATTCACAAAAAGGCTACGAATATTTCCACATTTCGATGTGAAGCATAGCTCGAAATCTTCAAAGAAAATACTTGAATATTTGGGTGCAACATCGCTCATATTGAGCAATATTGCACAAAGGGGCCGGAAATTCTTCCGTGGACATGCGGCGCATGCGGCAAATTTTTATCAGACATCAAAAGAGGGATAAATAGTAGAGCTGCTATACAAGAGTGAAGAAGTGGTCGGTCTTCGAATTGTGACGTTAATGAACGCACCAACTGAAAAACAAAGCCATCTCTTTTGTCCTCTTTCTAATTTTATGAAAATATTTTAGAAGGATGTTAATTAAATTCGCTTTGACGTTGATAAGGTGTCGCCGACTTCAATAGCGTTATTTTGTAAATACCCGCCGCATAATTAAACTTGACGAGCGATTACACTGTAATTATTTCAATTTCGATTCATAATATTCAGCGGCCGACCATGACTGAGTTTCGTTGTTGAATTTATTCGTTTGTTTTAATTGGATTATACTTGGGCTGACAAATTGTCTTATTAGTCATTCTGTTTAATTAATTCGCGTTAAATTATTTTAAGCGTCGGACGTAGTATCGATCATTTCAAAGGACTTCGTTCAAAGTGTATGGGAGCTTGGCTTACTGCGGACAGTTCATTCAATAAATAATAGTATTATCTTTCACCATAATTAATGTCAAATAGATTTTCGGAATATATATTGGAGTATGAATATCTGTAATTAAAATATACCATTTAGTAAGTATTGTTTGCGTTTCCGTTATTAAAATCAAAGATGTCGGCCTTCACGTCTGTTCTGGGATGCCATTATCTAAAATAATATCACATTTAAGTAGTATATTTTTTATTCTTTGATGAAAGATTGGATTAATTAAGTATTTTTTTAGCGTATTATGTTAGTTTTATATTAAGTACACGCATATCATTTCATATTTATATTTTAGAATGAATTTATTTTAATTTTTACTTAAATACTTAATTCAATATTGCGTTTTCTTTACCTGGTAACACTCGATTCTTGAGCGCGGCTTTATTTTGACGTTGACAGTTGTTGACAAGTATCCAAGTGTCAATGTCGACCGAAGACAACATGTCAACGTCAAAATCAAGCCGCGCTGAAGAATCGAGTGTTACCAGGTAAAGAAAATGCAATATTGAATTACTTAAGTAAAAATAAAAATAAATTCATAATTCTTCATTCAAAAATATAAATATGAAATGATATGAGTGTACTTAATACATAAAACTAACATATTATGCTAAAAAAATACCTAATTAATCCAGTCTTTCATCAAATAATAAAAAATATACTACTTGAATGTTATATTATTTTAGATAATGGCATCCCAGCACAGACGTGAAGGCCGACACTTTGATTTTAATAACGGAAACGCAAAATATACTTACTAAATTGTATATTTTGATTATAGATATTCATGCTCCAATATATATTAAGAAAATCTATTTGACATTAATTATGATGAATGATAATACTTTTATTTATTGCACGAACTGTCCGCAGTAAGCCGGCGATGAACAATGTCTTTTATGTCTTTGCAAGTTTTGCGCCTGATCTAGGAGAAGAATACACGTAAAATGTTACAAAATGTAAGGATTGAACATACATAAGGATTGAACATGTATGTGATGGTGATTAAACAATTTAATGTAATCAAGCAATCAGACACTATAAAAATAAAGTGCAGTACAGTAGAGACCTGTCTTTCAAAAGTGACTGTTATTAAAAAATTATTCAAGTTATTAGACGGGACGCATAGCATAGCTTCTTCACCGCTTATGATGTAGAATGTTTCCAATTTTTTAAAACTTCCCGGGAACCTGGGTTCCTTATCTTAACCATAAAGCGTTTACGTATATACTTCCACCGCTTCAGGCTCTGCCTATAAGAATAGTTTTTTCGCATAAAATATGGTGTAAATTAATTGGCCTATTATCTGACAGAAATGGATGTTTCAGGGTAGGTAAATTCAAATGTATTTATAAAAGTGCTGTGTTTCCCCAGAGTTATGCAAATGCAGCGCGGTGGTAAACTTGTTACCGAGAAGGTGTCGAAGTGGGATTTATGTGAAAATTGCAGGAAGTGCTGCATATTTTACTTTAGCTCGCCACGTCTCACTGTATTACTTATTTTAATAGTATTATTAAATACCTATAATCGTTTATCTGAGACCGTTTTGTACTGAAAGTTATGCCATCCGTATATTTTGAAAGTTATGTTACAAAATAACTTTCACTTAACTTTAGTGCATCATGTAAGTTCAATAAAGAAAAATATAGCCTGTTTGGCACCGCGCCACACGAACCTACAACATGTAACTCGGAAATTTTGTAATTGTTGTAATTGATTCTGCAATAAGTACACAAGCAGATACTAATAATGATTTATTACTTATTACAAACAAAGAAAGAATACACTAATAGGACTATTCTGTTGAATATTTCTTATCTAAAAAGCTTCTTCAAAAAGTTACCTTCTGCAACCGCATGTAACGTTGGAATCATAACTCTATATTAATTTGAAATAATCGTCACCTGAAAACATTAGGCACGTAGTCTAAACACGATATAATATTTCCTAAAGCTGTATAATACAGTGAAGTGATAGCGTGGAGCTAGGGTTGCCCCTCGAGGCTCGAGTGGCCTGCTGCAGTGTCAGCGGCTCTCTGCGAGCTCTCGTGTCTAATATCTTAATGACTCTATGCATATATAATTTGCTAAACCTTAATTTCATGACGGCTAATTTAGTGCTACATACTCGCACATTGTTATTATAATACTCTGGGCTTGCAGTGTGAATATTATAAGAACACTTGTGACGGGCCATTGCCCGTCATATTGTCTATTGATTGACCTTAATTTTTCGGCCGTTTGCTTGTAGTGTGTGTTAGAAACTGTATATAGATTTTTACTTAAAACGACGATAAAATTAAAATGTGACACAAATTCAGCAAAAGGTTCCTAAAATAAAGGTAAAAGTTAATTCAAAGAAGTTTAAAAGACCCGATGAGTTCCCCGAGAGAGGAACCTATAAATGTCAATGCTTTTACTTTTTCCTTTCGGCAAATTGTCGGTGGAAAAGATCGCAGCATTGAGCCCAAATCAGTGAATAGCTGAGCCGGGGACCTTCCGGGCCCATCAGTATTAATGCATCAAAACATTCCAAGGGTCGGCTGTATGTGATATTTTATGGCCGGTTTCCGCAAGAGCATACCGCAATTGTGCTATCATATTCACATTTAAGTTAACAATGCAAGGGATTAACATTACTTTGCTGCTCTGGAATAAGCAAAGCTAGGTACCACTATCTTAACTGATGTTGTTGGTATACGAAGATTTGTTATTACTATTTGTTCTCACAGTAATGAGATGTTATCAAAACTAAAGTCCAACAGTTTGTCCAATCGTCATATTTTTACGTTAAATATTAAATTGAAATGGCTTATGTGATATATTAAATTGAATATACAAAAGCTCCACCATTTCACTAGAACGAGATATATCTCAAAAACATTGAGGATTGAAGCGGGACTCGGAAAAGAAATCACACAAGCAATTAACTTAAAAGGAATGATAATTCAGGTTAGCTTTTCCAATCTTTTCAATGGGTCGACGACAAAATACGGAGGCAAGCAAAGGCAACATTTTTACTATCTGTCGTTATATATCGCGATGATTGTGATTTTTATTCAATATACGGGCTATTTTGCGTGCGAGAGAATATTAGAAAGTAACGTCACGTAGTGCCTGTAGCACAGGTTTGTCCTTTGTTCTTTTCTTTAGGGATATTCTCATCACGTAGGTCGAACTCGGATACCAATAAGGGGACGTGTTTTGTTTCAAATGCATAATTTTCCAACCTTGAATATTAGCTGTCCTCGGGGTATCACATAGCATTTAACAATATGTATTTTCTGTATGTTGTAATTAATACAAATGGAATTTTCTTTTCAGAAATCCTGACATAATATGACTAGAGGACATTGTTGCGGTTTCGCTTTAGCGATGTGAGAGCCATAAATAATACTAGATATATTTAATAGCAGCAGAATCGTTTTTATCCCTTATTTTGTTCGATTCCAAAATATATCTTTAGGAATCATAACTTTCAATGTATAAAGGACATACCTACTTTCATTTTCAGGATTTATTACTTTGTAAATGGGCTTTCACCTCAATTTGTAAAAATGTCTATCTCATCCAATAAATGTAACAAAAGAAAAATCGTTTACACCCCAATCACTTAATTCAATATGTTTAAAGGTTAACAATACACCTGCGTTTGCTAAAGAAAAATATGAGACAGGGGTAGAACTTACATTTCATTTACCTACCTTCGGAGTTCGGTCTAAGGATGAGAATACTTTCATTATGTCTAGTCATTGTTCCCATTATACGCATTACTGGAAATAAGATGGAAACGCTGAATCTGCGGCGATGTTCAGCGAACCGTGGCAGCCACTCGATTCGCTAGCTCCTTTAATTTGTGGCCGTCTGGAAAAACGGAATTTGAAAGAATCTTCTTGAAAAAAAGGTGCTACGTGAAATATGCAATTTTGTAATTGTGATGTTATTTATCCCGTTATAAATTCTACGTTCTTACAAAAATATAAATAAATGCTTACACTTAGTTAAGTATGTCTTGTAATCGTGATAAAAAAATCTTGTACAAAGTTCAGGATACAAACTTGTACCTACAGTCGAGGGCAGATAAACCTGAACCCTCTACCTCACCGAATCACATCTCAGACGGGCTATCTGCCTTCGACTGTACAACACTTTCATCCTGAATTTCCTCGGGAGCATAACCCTACCTACCGACGACAACGGTTATATTGCTAGCGTTCACAATAATTCCTACCGCGTCTATGCTGAATTAAGTTGAGTTCAATACATTGAAATATTGCCGGGGCGTGTGAAAATGATTTGTATGCAACGCAGTAGCATCGCAAGTGCAAGTCCTTCCATTTCACCGAATGCTTCCAATGCTGAGTGTAAATCTTGTTTAGAGGATCCGTATCTACATGTATTTTGTCAAAAGGCTCTCTTTTAAATATTGTATTTATTTATTTGCCAACTAAATGTACAATAATGGTCTGAAAGTATTTTCTAAGGATAATACTATTTACTTTAAAACGGTGATATTAAATTATGTACTCTTATTAAACTTTGATCTCGACTGTGGATCCCGGAGGGTTATTCCGATTTCTATGAGCAATACAAACTCATCCTAATACCTAACTAATATTATAAATGCGAAAGTGAGTTTGTTTGTTTTTTGTAACCGCTTCACGCTCCACCTACTGAACTAAACTTCTTGAATTTTCACATACACATAGGTAGTTTCAGATACACATAGTTAGAAGTACTGAGAAGGACATAAGCTACCTTTCACCCCGGGAAAAAGCACTGTTCCGTGGTAAATTTACGCGGGCGAAGCCGCGGGCAAAAGCTAGTGGTTAATAAATGTGCAACAGTGCAATTAAATTATGACCTTATCACGCTTTTAAATATTTTATATGCATTTTCGATATTGAAATATAAATAAAACAACATCGCCTTATGCTGAAGTTTTAAAAGGCAATCCTAGGCATATGTTTTGAATTTTATATAATAAAATATTAATCGGCCTAATAAGCAAGCATGCGTGTTTGGACTGCGCAGATATGTCAATTTAGCGAGGGATCCCAACAATTGGTTTAGCCCTGTCGTATCCGGCCCAAAACCCCAACTATACAGAGTCAACAAAAACGTGACGCGAATATGGATTCGTCATATTATATGATATACCAGGGTTTGGTTTTGACCAGCCTATATGAAACTTTTCCTATATAGTATTTATAAGCTGATAAGTATGTGTACTACACCTACACTACAGGCAACACTTCTAAAACCTACGAAGTTTATAGAGCTTTTAAAAATAGTTCATATTAAGGGCAACTTCAGCCCGTTACTGAACAACTTTTCCTTACAAAATTCAATATTTTCGTTGGGAAAGTTGTTAAAAACAATATATTGAACTGGGTCAATAATGTTTGTGGCGTAATAGGCAATGTTCCTATTATATATTACATTTTCGTCACAATTCACGACAAAGGATATAAATTTTTATCAACTCGGATATTACGATTTTTTCAAAGTCGTTTATTTCGGTTACCCTTCCGAATCTGTTTTTGTTATAATATTTTAGGTAGGTACTTAGATCAACTTGTAGTGTTGAAATAATTGTTTAGCGAATTTTTTGTACATTCCTTAAAATAAAACAGATTTGGGAATTCAGTGTCTTTTATAATATTCTTGAGGCCTGCAAATATATTCCTTGATCCTCATCGATAGAGAATTTCATTTGTGTAGGTTCTGTACAGTATTGTCTGACTGTACTCATATCACAAACTATATTTAATACCTATCTAACTATGTTTATCTTGTGATAGAAAAAAGACTACTTCATTTTAATTTTAACAAGTTATTAATGCATGCATGCTCAACTCTAGTGATGAAGAAAATTACGTATGCAATACGTAGCGCTCTGCTTGTAAAATTTTCTTTAGTAATCATTCAATTTTCGACAGTAAAATCGTGTGTCAAGGTTCAAAATACTGTGCTGTATACTATAAGCTGTTGAGGCACGTTTTTTCCACTCAACACATGATTTTGGTTTTGACACTGTTGCTTGATGATCGATTGTTTAACCCTAGGCAATGTTGTGTTGTGTCGCTACGCTCTACAGGATGTTAATAAATTGGTTGTGAATGAACGAATAAAATGAACGAGGCTTTTTTATTTACCGCTTACACTAACCTGTTCAGACCATGATGGGTTAACCAAGTACCAAATATTTTTCTTGATGAAATTGGTAATTGCTATTTACGTTAATGTAATTCGTTGTCATTAAGTTATTTAAAAGGCAGATAAGATTAAATCTGACATTTTAAGATCTTGACATTCTACGCCTTTGACATTTTAAGATCTTGACATTTTACGCCTTTGACATTTTAAGACCTTTGCCGTTCTAAGACTTTAACATTTCCAGACATTTAAATGCTTATAAACAGCTGAGTTTTCCTGAGAGTACTTGGGTGATCTATTTTGTAAAATAAATATGAAAGCTGCTGATTATTGCATCAGATTTTCCCTAGAAACATACGTTTTTCCGACATCCTGTAAGTCTACCTACGCCAACGAGACAAGAACATTGTGTTCCTGTTCACTGTGCCGGATATTGAAACCCAATATTTTCTTCCAACCCTCGGCTTGTAGATAAAAGGTTTAAACGAGGTCCCAACAGCGCTGCAATCGTCGCGGCCAATATTTGCCCCGGCTTCGGTGGCCGTGCCGGAAGATCCTATTGTCTCATACAAAGGTCTGTAGTGCTCGAATTGAGAACTTCTGTTTGTGCAATACTACTGAGTATCTACTTTATTGAAGCGAGAGTAAATAATCAAAGATTGAAGCTAACGAAATAGTGACCTTTAAAGGATTGAATTTTTTTTTTCATTTGAAGCTTTAGGAAAATAGATGTCTCTATACCGTAATTTAAAAAAGTAACAGGTTTATTACGTTTAGAATATCAGCACCTAAAATATGTTCGACTTGATATATGTAAAAAATATTTATTAAAAGAGTAGGTACGCAAAAAGTTTTATCGTCTTTTACGATAACTTAAATATTATTAAAAGCTTAGAAGAGGCTTACTAGTCATCGCATTAAAAAAGGAAAAGTTATAGGTAACTACAGTGTGGATTCAAAACTTTTTCATCTCACAATGATTTTTTTGACATATAAAAGTCGGTCCTATACAAAAAGTTTCTCATTTTTATGAGTACAATTACCAGAAATTTTCACCCTGTATAATAACCAGGGAGCCAATTCTCACGCAATCGTAAAAAGTTCACGTTCGTAAAAAATTTCGAAATTCGAATTTTTTTCGAAGGCAACACATTTTGCGTATTCTCAGAACTTCACAATCGAAATATTTCGATCGAACATCACTCGAACGCAACGAGTGGTACTGACCAATCGAAATAACTCGTATTCGAACTTCAGCTGATAAAATGACTTTGTTTAAGGTTATGTGGGATAAGTTTAGTTTGATTTTGGCGATTTTTTTGTTGAAGTTTTGAAATCATTTGATGAAAATGAATTAAGAAGAGTTCAAAGTCGCATTTAACGTGGGGTTTCCACCAAATGGATTAAGTGGAGATTTTCTCGACACTGGCATATTTTTCTTATCCATTCCCTTCAACGTAACAAAACTATAAAATAATAGGGTAAATAGTAAATACGACCAAACTTCGATCACTGACATTGACACAAGACAACTTTTTAATACGTTCCATATTTTTCAAAACAACTTAGGAAATATTCCAAATTTTACTTTTAAAACGTTTTGAAACCGTGATTAATTAAATAATATTTTTTTAAGTTTAAAAATAATCTTACTAGCTTTGTAAATTTCGGTATTTTGTGAAAATCACCAATTATTTGGTAAAAATTATAATCTTTTACCAAGCGTTTTTAAAAACGACGTAATGAAACGTAATAAATTGTCTATGGTACGTTCCATTTGACAGTTCGAGTGGTAATTGTTCTATCGTGCCCCAGAATACGAAATATAGGAAACGTTCGAACTTTATAGTAGAAACGACATCTTCGAATAGAAATTACCACACTGAAAAAGTTCTATTACTTGAGAATCGGCCCCCAGATAAAATCATATGTCACAGAAAATATCAATATTGCCTCAGATTTAGTTAACTAGGACGGACGGACTGAACGATATTATAAGGGTTCCTTGTCCGACTACGGAACCCTAAAAAATGAAACTACTATAGTCAGTATCTTCATCGTAAAACTAGATGATATAAAAATACAAAGTATAGCTGCTAATTCCGACAGGTTGGATGGGCCGATTAGTAGCAGAGCACTTAGAATCTAATGGTGTAGGTGCCTACACCATTAGATTCTATATCTTCAATTATTCCACGAATTGTTATTAAAACATGTGTTATTTCATTCACTCATGTATAACAGAGAAGGTATAAAATCTTTTAAAAATATTTAATGTAGGTACCACATAATCCTAACTATTATAAATGCGAAAGTGAGTTTGTTCGTTTGTTACCTCTTCATGCTTCATCAACTGAACTAATCTACCTGAAATTTACATTTACATGCATACACATAGTTAGAAGTATGGAGAAGGACATAGGGTACCATTGCCATTACCTCCCTGCTCTCCAAAATAGTGGAATCCATTATAAACCGCCAGCTTCTATCTTACCTTGAGGAGCAGCAACTCATAAGCGATCGCCAGTACGGATTTCGTCATGGGCGGTCTGCTGGCGATCTTCTGGTATACCTGACCCATAAATGGGCGGAAGCGATTGAGAGTAAGGGGGAGGGCCTGGCGGCAAGTTTAGATATTTCGAAAGCCTTCGATCGGGTCTGGCACAAAGCTCTTCTATCGAAGCTTCTTTCCTACGGGTTACCCGAGAAATTATGCCAATGGGTTACCAGTTTCCTCACAGGGCACAGCATTAAAGTCGTTATTGACGGTTCTTGCTCTTCATATAAGCCCATGAATGCTGGTGTCCCACAGGGCTGTGTTCTGTCCCCAACGCTTTTTCTCTTGCATATCAATGATATGCTGCAACCCAGCAGCATCCATTGCTATGCAGATGATAGCACGGTGGACTCCTTTTATTCCGGTCAAGGTAACATTTCTCGGGCACGCGTCTTTGAATGTCGAACTAAACTTGTATCTGAGGTTGAAACTTCCTTAAACCAAGTTTCAAACTGGGGTAATTCCAACTTAGTTCAATTTAACCTAAGATAACACAAGTCTGTGCGTTCACCGCGAAAAAAAGCCCCTTTGTCCTATCTCCTTCTTTCCAGGGCGCTTTCCTACATACACAGCCAAAAATCGAAATTTTAGGCGTTGTGATATCATGCGACGTTCAATTTCGCGGTCACCTTGAAGATAAGGCTAAGTTGGCTTCTAAAAAATTGGGTGTCCTCGAGGCGATATTTCACTTCGGCGCATCGCCTTCAGCTGTATAAGGCACAAGTCAGGCCGCACATGGAATATTGCTCTCACCTCTGGGCCGGGGCTCCTCAATACCAACTTCTCCCTTTTGACCGCGTTCAACGTCGTGCGATTCGCATGGTCGACGACGAGATTCTCGTCGGCCGCCTCGATCCTCTGGCTCTGCGCAGGGATGTTGGATTCTTGTGCATTCTTTACCGCATTTTTCATGGGGAGTGCTCTGAAGAATTGTTTGACCTAATACCCGCCGCAAAATTTCACCACCATACCGGGTGGTATGGTGGTGAAATTTTGCGGCGGCCATAAACTGAAATTGCGGCCATAAACTGAAATTTCACCCAAACCACCTGGATGACTGGCTGTCAACCACCGTGCGTTTTAAAAGACACTTCTTGCCACGTATGACCAAACTGTGGAATCAGCTTCCTGCGGCGGTGTTCCCGAACCGATACGACATTGGAACCTTCAAAAAACGAGCCTACGTCTTTTTAAAAGGCCGGCAACACTCCTGCGATACCCCTGGTGTTGTGGTTGTCCATGGGCAGCGGTGTTTACTTACCATCAGGTGACCCGCTTGCTCGTTTGCCGCCCTATGTTATAAAAAAAAACATTTATTCCGGGAAAAGCATTGTTCCCGTGGGAAATTCATGCGAGCAAAACCGCGGGCAAAAGCTAGTATACTATACAGATAAAGACTCATGGCGGACGGTGACGACATGAACGTTTGCACTGTCTGCCCTGAGTCTGCGAGTAGCTAGTATTGATATATAAACGAACCTCTATTTGGTGCCAAGTGCCTGGGTCCGCTCGGTGCCCTCACCTCTCGTTTATAACGAACGTTCTATTTTATTTTTTCCTTTTCCCACTACTCTTTGATGTCCGGAATCGATTATATTTGTTGGAAATTTTCATAATATTGTGAAGACTTGAAAGGTTATGGGAGGATCTGGCAGGATTTTCTTAAAGGCAAGAATTGAAATAAGACTCAAAATAAGAAATAAATCTTAACGAATATAAACATCAGCTGTTTGTATTATATATAAATACTTGCAATAACTTTAATGAATGGGAGACCTTTGCCCAACAGAGGGATGAAAATTGTAAAAACAAACTTTCAAAAGCTTGTATAACAAGAGTTTTCACAAAATCTCCTTTTTTCAACTCGATAAGGAATATTTTCATCATCATGTCAGCATACAAACAAAACAATCATAATTTAGTGCCTTATGGAGGAATCCACATAACTGAACATGTTATTCATGAAACACTGAACTATAAATCCTTAGTTAACATGTTTCTAAAGATCTATTGTGTGTCATTGTTAGCTATTTACACACACAACTACCTCTCTAAAGAGAACAATGATATCCTCTGCATGATTCCCATTTTACAACTCCAGCACGCGATTTTGTTTGACTGTAAAATTAAGGCAGAATTGTTCTAACAGTAATAAAAATTTTACGACAGTCGGCTTACGAGATCCGATATCAGACGCAAGTATTCAAATCGTATCCTAATTTTATCACGTCATTCATTACTTTATGAGACACATGGGTACAGATAATATTATACACACACTGCATATAGGTAATAGGTGTAGTTTAACGTACGTAACGGCCAAGCTATTATATTTTGACTAGGTGTAGAGTTTGTGAAGTAAAGGCTCGTAGAGTTAGGGTGGTAGAGTTAGTGACTCTACATGAGATCCGATAAATTTTTGTGAGTGCGAACCATATGGTCTCCTCTTGGCAACACTTTACATCAAAATGTTTTTGGTAGAATATATATTACAGATTTCAAGGAACAATTTCGATTGAAAATAATTAAAATCATACCACCTGGTACTTTGATATATCGATTGGTATTTTTTTATGTTGTAAAAAAACAATTAAAAGAATATAGTTAACACATTGGTTCGTAGACTACAAAGTTCACGTTCAAATAATGTGAAATTATTTTCAGGGGGTACCTATATATGTATAGGTAGACAGCACACAAAGTTCCAAGCTTCACGTACACATAAGCGAATTCAAGATATTCAACAAGCTGAACTTCAGTTTAATTCCATGCTGTAAGTTATGGAGATCACAGAGAATTACTTACATGTTCAGGCTACTGTAATATAGTTAAATTCAGAGACGGTGATTTAATGATAATTATCAGAACTGCTGTGACAATTAATAAACTAATATAAGAAGGTCGCATATAAATTTGTAGTTGTTCCATCCATTATAACAAAGAACAAGAGAAACTTGACATCAACTACTCAACAGACAAAATGTTTTTTGAGTCTAGTTCGAAATATAGAAAAGAGGCCAAATACTTTTATTGTTAGTATGTTCATTGTACAACTACCCATAATATTAAGTAACTATTCTAAGTAGGTAATAAGTTCAATACGAGTGGAAGTTCTGTGTTTTTTATTTTTTCCAGCACTGCGGAAGTTTAGCTTTGGGGATATGCCTATTGGGACCTTCCACGCCAGGCGGATCTATCTCCGCCTGTTTAATATGTAGCTCCCAGCGGTGTGGATCTAATTGAAAATTTACATACTATTTACATTAAAACTATGAGTCTGTACATTTTAAAATGGATAAAAAGGGGTTTAAAGGGAGAGCCGTAACAAAAACGAAAAAAGAAGACAAAAGTAGAAAGACCTAATTTTCTGTCTAGGTGTATCTTGAGAGACGACTATAATATGTCCGATGTTGTAACAATTTCACTTAGGGCTTTGCACTGTTTTAATATCAAGCAAGTGTAAGATACAGCTTAGTATAGCTATCCAGAAGTTACATTTAGTGTTTTTTGGTAAAATGTGGAAAATTATTCCGAAATAGTGACAGGCTCAATACAAACGATTGCGTAGAGAAAGATAAATGTAGCGAAAATACGATGCGTTAGGAATTCTATTATCACATTTGATCGTAGTGTATTTCAGCAGGCTGTCAGTCGTCACATAGATCTCTGCGAGCGCCCTGCTCGCCACTGGATTTAATTATCTACTGCTCTTTAATCACGAACTTAATTACGATTGCACGGTTTCGAGTAACAAATGACGTGAATCCTTATTTGCATATTAAAAGATTTTCAACATTATTAATCTTGTTAGTTTCCAAAAATAAGCTTTGAAAATCAGTTGCTAATTCACCTTTACGTTCCCCGTTTAAAAACCTAAAGGAAAAATTCATGAAAATTGGAAATGGCAAATATTATCGTATAAATAGACATTCAACATATAGCGTTTTAATATCGCGCACACACAGCCTTTCGCGAAAAAGAAAATAAAATTTCACGAAAAATTAATTTGGTAAAAATAATGCAAATCCTATTACTGGATGGGTTCATCGGGTAAAAACTTGATAAACTCGTCGACATTGTTTCGATAACATTAGGTAGTAAATGGGGGCAGGTAGAGTGGTACATTAGGGGAACGACGCGAGTGTTACATTCTCCTCGATTGCGAATCTGTTTTAGCACATTAATTATTTATTTAAGCTTCACAAATCACAATTTATGTAAGCACAGACTTACTTAATATTAAAAGCGTTATTAAACAGCCAATCTTTGGGTCATACAGAGAAAACTAAAGGTAAGTATACCTATACTTACATATAACTCTTAATTATATAAATAGGTACCAAAGTCCTGAGTGAATATTGAATTAGCCGATTCGGTGCCATATTGGTACATCGGTCGGAGAAACTTTGGGTCCACGTACGTGACAGAGATATTGAACGGTCCAATTCCCCTTTGTCTTTTACCATTTATGGACTCAGTGCATTCGATGAATAGACAGCGAGCTCTAGAAATTCTTTAGTACTTTTTAAGTCTCTATTCAATTGAAAGGAAAATAAATGGTCTGAGTTTCTACGCTGCACGTCAAATCTCAAATGGTTCTGGGATGTCATTATACTAAGAGGTTTATCTTTGATTGCATTCTTTACTACATCTTCTACAAGAAAGATTCTTGTACTTTAGTAGAAATTTAAATTAAAATATGTTTTAATTAAAATTTCTACTAAAGTAGTAAGTAAATAACTGAAGGAATAATTTCGCACAGTAGGTACTTAAACTAAATGGTTTCATTTTTGGAAAAGCATCACTGCATCACTATTTAATTTTTAATTCACAATGCAGCCATATTGATAAATAAAGTACAAAGAAATATTTCCATTTTCGACTCCCGTTTACAATGGCATAAAAAATATAGCGCGGACTTCAATCTTCCCGAGGGATCTTCCGATGCATCCATTGTTCTGTTTAAATGATTTAACATCGGAAAAGACGGTTGAGAGGTTGTTTTCGACATTCGCAGTTCATTGCAGGCATACTAAACAGAATACCAACGATTTTACGTCGAACATAAAAAAAAAACTATTTAATTTTTATCTACCTAGTTACTGTCAGTTTTAAGTACGATATGAATAGAAAAGAGTATGTATTTATCTGCCTTAATATAAAGTTAATAATATAAAATTTATGCAGTGAGCTACAATTAGGTGCAAACACAATATTGTAAAGAAAAAAAACCTATATAAGAAAAAAATAATATTAATATGTCTGTGTAGGTATGATCCCTTCGAAGGCGACATTCCTTTCAACCCTTACATCGTAAGGAATAAAACGTCGTACAACGTGCAAGTGAGAAACGTTATTAGCATCGGGATGCGAGGAAATAATAAATGAAACTATACGGCTTTTATGTGTCCGGCCCTTAATAAAACCGGCATCTTATTCCGCTTCATCTCTATTCCGAATGGAGATAGAATCGCGGCTGAATCGGATTTCTGTGATGGTATTGTCTAAATTCAGTAGTCGGAAGGTCAAGGAATCGATATCGAAGAAACCTTAGAGTGTCTCATTATACGTAGAGTCCGCGCATTGCTCGTGGTAAGTGTATTGCAGTTGCAGTTTGCGCACGCACAATGTCATCGGCAGCGGCGGTGGTGGTAGTGGGCAAACGGGGCGGTAATTTGGCTGCCAAAATAATAAGAAAATGGCAATGACCTAAATAAAGTCTAATTAATACGCGTGTAGTCTTAATATGGTCTTAATTAACATAGAATATTATTTTTATTCCTAAATTCCCATAGAAGAAAAAATCTGATTTTATCTGATTGTTCATTGAATTATGGTTAGCCAGTCATGGGCATCTATAAGTTGCTCGTGCTCTACTATAAATAATAAAGCTACACCAAACTCCTTGTCCTGAGGCTATTCTCGTCTCGGGTGAAACTGTCTAGGTTTCCGTATGGGCACGCTTTTGGTTGGTATGTGCCATCGAGCGAGCGTAATCGGATCATTTCGCGTAATAACTACGTCTTCAGATGTGTCATGCTGTTTTCGTATGTTTGCCTCGGGGTCTGCCATGTAAGTTGATAGATATGTACCTACTTACATAGGTATTTACTTTGGTACATACATACATACATATTATCACGCCTTTTTCCCGTGGGGGTAGACAGAGACTAGCGACTTTACTAGGTACTTTGATAGTTTTTTTTTATAACATAGGGCGGCAAAGGAGCAAACGGGTCACCTGATGGTAAGCGATCACCGCTGCCCATGGACTACTGCAGTTGGACGCTAAGCAACAGTTTGTCGTTAACAAGCTGTTGTTTAGTGCTCTGCTTCCTTGGGAATTTCAGGATTCATATTAGATGACTGACAGTATGAAATGAAATTATTTAAATTGGCTTAGCAATTTTAAATCATCATATAGCGCAAGTGGAGAAGAGGCGGACGGCGCAACAAATTCCACGTACCACTAAAACAAGTAGACAAAATGCTAGTAGGTACTTGTAATTAAAAACAAAAATATTTGTTTATTATAAATTAGCTAGATTCCAAGGTTCTAAACGAAACCTAAAAAAAACGAAAACCTTTTTCCTAAATTCTTTAATATAGATAATTTTCCTTCAAAACTGTAATTACACTTTGGTACAACAAATGTTTGTAACATCGAAAAATATTATAACAAATAATAAAGTATTCGAGTAACAACAACAAATATAAATAAAACTAATAAATAGATGGCTCAAATTGACATTATTTTATAACACAGAGTAGAAGATATCAAAAATTTATTTTACTTAGTATTATTGCGATATTATTTTGGGTAAAAAGGAAAAAAAATATTTCATTATACAGTTATTGGGTAGGTATTTTTTATACGAATACTTCAGATAAGATAGGATACAAGGGTCATTTTGTGTCGCTATGTAGAGAAAATTAGTAAGAACTACTATGATACCTAAAGGTCCCACAAGTACTAGGCTTAAGAAAAAAATGGCTAATCTTATTACAATAAATGGTTGACTACTTTCGATTTGTAAAAGTTATTAATAAGTAAGTAGATAAAGTTAATAGGTATACACAGTTATTTAATAACTATAAGAGCAAATGCATTGAAAAAATATTATTTTTTAGACGTCTGGCTTGTTAAATAAAGATGAGATAAACCGAAGGAGCACAGACATCAATTCCTTTTATTGCTTTTATATCTAATCTATCACTTACACTTCAATTATAACGTCTACAAAGGAGGAATTAGGTATTTACATAATTATATTACACGTTTCACTGTTCATATCACTTTGAGTGTTTTTATAAACAATGCATATATATGATCTATATTAGATATCATACAGACGTGGTAATTTGTTCGATAAGATGGTGTTCGCGTCGACGACACGGCGCCCTGCAGGAGCCGCCGCGACTCCACGTGCTGCCTCGTCGTGCCAGCCCCTCGGGCACGCTGTGCGACGGCCGCAGCGGCGCGCGACGGTAGCACTCGGGGCAGTGCTGCGCGCTCGCCGTGCAGCACGCGTGGTTGAGCGGGGCAGCGTACGACAGCGACTTCGGCAGCCGCGTGCCGCAGCTCGGGCCAGGCCAGGCGCAGTAGGCCGTAGCCCCGCCCGCGCTGCACGCGCACCACGCCGGCTCGCACCGCGGCGGCGTCACGCACGGACACGCCTCGGAGATGGTCGGCGCGGGCGCCGGCGGCGGCGGCTCCGGCTCCCTCTTGGAGAACCCCACGAAGAACAGCAATAAGGCACCGGCCAGTGTCGCCGCGGTGGAAAAGTAGAAACCCGCTCTGGGAACTTGCTGGTTTATGTACCCCGTCACAGGTACACCCACCATCACAGGGATTGCTTCTGCGCCCTGGACTAGACCTGAGAAAATAAAAATTAATTACTTGCTCTAAATAGCAGAACTATAAATAAACGCGGATACTGTAATATACATACCCCACACTTTACTAAAATGCCTGCCGCGAACGCGTTCCATCGTGAGCATTTTGATTGAATAAAGAAAGCCTCCCAAACATAATCCATACATCCAAGCGAATAGGACATATCCGTGATAGCCTTCAACACTACTTAAGGCCAACATCGAAATTCCTGAAACAAGAGACGTTGATGAGACTATTGATGTTTGTAATATATTGGGTAAAACTAAACGCAGGCGTTTCCTGTTATCGCCGCCAGGCGTTTTGGGGTTCTCACACTGCTAGCGTGGATGGCGTCGCGTGTGGTCCGCCATTGCATTGTCCAGGGCGATATCGGTTTGATTTTAATACGCGGAGCGGTCTCGCGTCTTTTGCTTGTTGTTTAGTTTGAGTGATAATTGTGAATTTCCTGTTTGTTAAATAACTATTGAATTTGTGTTTGTGAAAAACTCTGTTATTGTGACTTTTTCTTGTGAGAGGTGAAACGTGGCTGGCTGTTCACATCTGGCTGTTCCCGAGTGAAACTACGGGAAGAAGTCTATTTAGTTGTTCTGGGGAATTGAGATCTCAAGGGTTAGGTAGGGTGATTAGGAATTCCCCCTTCCCGAAGACACTCAAGTTTGGATCCGAAGAGAAAGAAGATTTAATTTGGTAAGTGTTCAATTGTAGTTAATTTATAGGTTAGGTTATCATATAGGGCCCTGTAGCTCCCTTCATAAGCTACGGTGGTAGCAGACTGCGTTAAGTTAGTTAGGTTTTAGTCGGGCAAACGTGGTGCCGCGTGGAGATTTTTTCCCGGTACTTATTTTTACCGGTGGTTTTTTCCCGGTGAAGTTCCGGTACAGAATTCTTCCCGCCGCTTCGTTTGTCCGGATTCTCTCTGCCACATTTTCTGGCAGCAGAGCGTAGTTGCTCTGCACATTTTCTGGTAGCAGAGCGTAGTTTATCTACCCTCTATTTGTTCGTTTGTAAAAAATAATTAATTGTTTGTAAAAATTATTAGATCTTTCTTAGTTTGTTTGTATAAGAATATTTGTAACCTTTTTTGTATTTGTTTGCGGTTTGTACCGTGCGTTCCGGGTTTGTGCCATTCTCATACCTACCGCGGTTCTTCGTGTAGTTGCTTGATTTTGTTGTTTTTTATTTACCTTTTGTTATTTTTTGTTTGTGACTTGACGCGATGGCGAAGGCCTCCAATGCTAGGGCGACACTCGCCAACGAATTGAGATGGTTTGTGACGGCCGGAGGACTCCTGTCCCGGAAGGACAGGAGGGCGCCATACTGCTAAGAGCGGATCACCTCCACTCACGATTGATTAGCGCGGAAGCGGCCATGGTGGTGCTTACCGAAGCCGAACTTGCCCCGGAGGCCTACGCAGGTCACATGGCGGACATGGACCAGATCCTGAGTCTGCACGATGATATCGCGGAGGCGGTGACCGCAATAAGGGCGAGACAGGCTGGCGGACCAGCCCCTCGCACACCTGTTAGACAGGAAGGACCAGCGGTTACTGGTCGGCTCCCCACCCTTCAGCTGTCCCACTTTGGGGGTAGGATGGAGGAGTGGGTAGCATATAAAAATATGTTTGAGTCCCTGGTCGTAGCACGACAGGATTTGACGAAGGCCCAGAAGATGGCCTACCTCCTCTCCACTCTTGAGGATGAAGCGCGGTCGCTCATCCAGCACCTCCGGGTGGAGGACGACCAGTACGATACGGCTTGGGAGTTATTGAACTCCCGCTACCAAAACTTACGTTTGTTAGCGGATGCGCACGCCGCACAGTTGATGGCCCTGCCCAAGGTGGCCAACAGGGCACAGTTGCGCCTGCAGTTGCTCACGCCCGTTACAGTGGCCTGTAACGCGCTCCGCACACTGGGGCTGCCGGTGGACCAATGGTCCTTTTTGCTGGTGCACATTGTATTGGGCAAATTACCCAATGACATCCGCTCGCGATTTGAGCGCGAGAATGCGGAACGGGACAGCACCACCCTACCAACATTCACTGACTTGGTGAAGTTTTTGGAGTTTGAGGCACGGGCCGCTGAGAATACCATGACGGACTCAGCGCCATCCAGAGCGCCTGAACGTAGGCCCTTGGAACCCTCATGGAGAGGTAAGCCCCAACAGGGACGGCAACCGCCACCGCGTGGAGCTGGTGTGCGGGTTGCACACACGGCAGCAGTCGCGGGGGACGCGGACTGCCTGCAATGTGGCCGGATGGGCCACAGCCTGCTGCAATGCAGGGACTGGCAGAGGCTGCCAGTACAAGATCGGCGCCGCATGGCAAGGCGGCATGAACTTTGCTTCTACTGTTTGGGCAGTCACTATGCACGTGACTGTCCCAGGGCCATACCATGCAGTGCATGCCGTGGGCTGCACCACGTGATGCTCTGCATGAACCGGAACGGGGATGGCCCCCGGTTGTTGAGGCAGGGGTCCCCTATGGGCGGGGGCGCTCCTGCGCGAAGCCCTCCACCATCGGACGGAGGACGCGGCTTCGCTCGTCGCACCCCCCCTCGGGGGGGGGGTCGCGTACCTGCGCGGGTCTTGGCGGACCGGGACCACGCGCCCCAAGGTCATGGCCAGTATGTAGCTGGCCAGGCCCCGGATAGGGCCCCCATGGGCGGGGGCCCTAGATCGGACGTGAGAGTGGGGACACCCCCCTCCACGCGGGTTACCAATGCCCAACACATGCAGCCGCAGCGGTTTTCTCCGCCGCTGCACGAGTACCCACGGCTGGAGTACCACCCGCCGTACCATATGTATGGCCGGGCCGCGGGTTCTGCCCCCCCTCAGATGGGGATGTGCACTCGCCCGCCATATTATCCGGGTCAGTGGCGCGCCCCTGGTTTGGAGAGAGTGGGGAGCCCGTAACTAGCTTGCTCCCTTGCTGGGACAGAGCCGCGGACGGTTCTGCTCCCTACCGCGGTGGTCCGCGTATGGGGTCGTGGGGGAAGCCATTAATTTGAGAGCTCTGTTGGACTCAGGGGCTCAAAGCAGTTTGGTTACCACTCGAGTGGCCCGCCAGTTAGGTTTAGTCGTGGAAGACTCGCCTGTGCCACTTCTTGGAGTTGGTGGCATACAAGTGAAGTGTCTGACGGGCCAGACACTTGTCACCTTTTCTTCGCTGAAGTCCTCCACAATGAGGATCACGACTTCGGCTATGGTAATGGATACCATTGCGGGTTGGCACCCCTCGACAGACATACCGCCGGGTGTGTTGTCTTTGGTTTCGGATCTGGATTTGGCCGACCCCTTTGTCTTTCATCCCGGCCCAGTGGACTTGCTCCTGGGCTCGGACGTATTGGGTTGGATTTTGTTGGGTACACAGAAGGCTCTGGGTTCGTCTTCACTGATGGCAGTGTCTACTATCTTTGGTTTTGCCCTGATGGGCCCTGTGTTTGATAATGGCACCGTGGAGGAGCCACCGGTTGTCGCATCTGCGTCCTTGGCCAAGACCATGCAAAGGTTTTGGGAGGTGGAGGAGCCACCTATGAGTTCCAGGATGGATCCGGAACACGCTGAGTGCGAAGCCCTTTTTCGATCGACCACGGAGAGGTTGCCCTCCGGTCGGTTTGTAACTAGGTTACCTTTTGTTGCCTCTCGTCCTAGCCTAGGGCAAAGTAGGGCGCTTGCGGAGAAACGACTGCTGTCCATGGAGCGACGCATGCAGCGTGACCACGTACTTCGCGATAAATATATTGAATTTATGCGCGAGTACGAGGATTTGGGTCACATGTCTCCGTCTCGAGTTGATTGGAGCTCAACTGAGCATTATTTTTTGCCCCACCACGCGGTGGTGAAGGCCTCAACGGGCAAGTTGCGGACTGTCTTTGATGGGTCCGCACCCACTTCGAACGGAGTTTCGTTGAATCTATGTTTGCATTCAGGTCCCAAATTGCATAGGGACATAATTGACATCATCTTGAACTTTAGAAGACATCAAGTGGTTTTTGGTGCGGACATCCGGATGATGTTCCGCCAGACAGTCATACATCCTGAGGACAGGCGATTCCAGTTGATACTCTGGCGTGAGCGCCCTGAGGATCCTGTGACGGTGTATGAACCTCAACACAAACACGTATGGTTTGAAATCTAGTCCCTATATCGCCATCAGATCATTGCTTGAATTGGCAGAGCGGGAACGGATCCGGCTTTCCCCGTGGGGCTTCCGTGCTGTCACGTGACTTGTATGTTGATGACGTGTGCACCGGAGCCCAAAGTATTGAGGAGGCCCTCCTACTGCGGGGATGAATTGATCGAAATATTGAAGACAGGTGGCTACGAGCTACGTAAGTGGTTGTCTAATGAGCCTAAAGTTCTAGAAGGGATCCCGGAGGATCACCAACAGAACCCTCACCTGTTTGAGGATGTGGATGATCCCAACAGGATAGCGGTGCTGGGCATGCAGTACCAGCCGCTAACCGATATTTTCACATTCCAAGTGGACTTGGAAATACCAAAGGTCTGGACTAAGAGAACGGTGTTGTCCGTAATAGCCCGTATGTTTGATCCAAGCGGTTGGATCAGTCCAGTGATATTCTCTGCAAAGTGTCTTCTTCAGAGACTTTGGACTTTGGGCGTCTCGTGGGACGAGCCGCTGTTTGGCTCTCCATTGGATGATTGGCTCGAGTTGTTTTCATCGATTAAGGAAGTCAATCGGATTGCCTTGCCTCGTCGAATATTGCCACCCGGGAAATATCGAGCCAGCCTGCATGGCTTTTGTGACGCGTCGGAGCGAGGCTACGCCGCGTCAGTCTATATGCGGACAGTTGACGCCGATGGCCGGGTCAATGTCTCGCTTTTTGTTAGGGAAGAGCAAGGTCGCCCCCATCAGGACTAGGCTGACTATTCCCAAGCTTGAGTTGAGTGGAGCTCACCTTCTCTCTAAATTGTTGCATCACGTTGCATGTGAGCTGGCGGCCACGGTCGAGATACGGGACATCTTCGCCTGGTCGGATAGCCAGGTCGCGCTTGCATGGTTGCGCGCGGCCCCACATACCTTGGAGGTTTTTGTGGGAAATCGGGTTTCCCAAATCCAGAATATCGGAATTGATATAACATGGAGACATGTGCCGGGAGAGCTTAACCCAGCGGACTGTGCTTCCCGAGGTTGTACGGCACCAGAATTGGTGTCACACCCGCTCTGGTGGGGTCCAGAGTGGCTGATGGGATCAGAAACTTCTTGGCCTGTCTGTCAGACAGATGTTACTTCTTTGAGTTTGACTGGGCTCCGTGTACATGCTGTAGTCGCTGAGACGACGTCGGAGCCGGATTGGCTACTTGCTCGGTATAGCAGTTTGGATAAGCTTCTGGGTGTTACCAGTTGGATTAAGCGTTTCATACATAATTGTAGAAACCCACAGGCAAAGCGGTTGGAGCCGATTGCAGGTGCAGAAGAGCGCCGGAGCGCATTGTTGCATTGGGTCCGTGTCGTGCAGACCGGACGGTTTGAGTCAGAGCTTCATATTTTGCGCGAAGCACGCGCTAAGTTGAAGGGCGCGGTCGCTCGTTTGAACCCGTACATCGACTCGGATGGGCTTCTTCGGGTTGGAGGCAGGCTCCGGAAGGCGGATCTTCCATATGAGACTCGCCATCCTCTGTTGTTGCCCAAAGGGCGGACCCTTGGTGCAGCTTTTGGTGTCTGATCGACACATTCGTAACGCCCATGCTGGGTGCAATGCTTTGTTGGCTATTTTGCAACGCGAGTTTTGGATTTTGTCAGCCCGGAAGAGCAATCCGTAGTGTCCTGTTTCGATGTATTGCATGTTATAGGTTGAAGGCATCCACGATGCAACCACAGATGGGTGATTTGCCCGCTGATCGAATCCGACCTTCGAGACCGTTTGACGGCGTTGGAACCGATTTTGCCGGTCCCTTTTCGATCAAGGCTTCTCCCTTTCGTAATGCCCGTATTGTGAAGGGCTATTTGTGTGTATTTGTTTGTTTGGCCACCAAGGCTGTCCATTTGGAGGTGGTATCGGCTCTGACTACGGAGGCCTTCGTCGCCGCGTTGGATCGCTTTGTTTCGCGTCGAGGTCTACCTTCCCTTATTAGGTCTGACAATGGCACAAACTATAAAGGAACTGTAAATTATCTTAAGGATGTTTCTGTGTTTATTGATAAAAATTGTACTAGTTTAAGTCAAATTGCTGCCCAAAGGGGAATAACCTGGAAGTTTAGTCCCCCAAGTTGCCCCCATTGGGGAGGGATTTTTGAAGCGGCTGTGAAATCCGCAAAGACCCACCTCCGCCGCATTATCGGAGAAACGGCTCTAACTTTGAAGAGCTGGCCACAGTGTTTTGTAAAGTTGAGGCGGTCCTCAACTCTCGTCCTCTCTGTCCGCTATCTCCAGATCCAAATGACTTGGAAGCTCTCACCCCTGGTCATTTTTTGGTGGGAGGGCCGTTGAATGCCCTGCCCGAATACCCGTGGAAGGACGAACGCGTATATCGGTTGTCGCGTTTTCAAATGTTGCAGCAAATGAGCCAGGACTTTTGGCGTCGCTGGTCGCTTGAATATTTGCATTTGCTGCAGCAAAGAGTGAAGTGGACAGACAGGACTGAGCCTCCCAGGGAGGGTGATTTAGTATTGTTAAAAGAGGCAAATTTGCCCTCATTGCTTTGGCGACGAGCTCGCATATTACGTTTGATTCTTGGCGGAGATGGCACTCCGCGTGTGGCTGAGGTGTTGGTCGACGGTTCGATTTTAAGGAGAGGTGTGACCTCTCTCGCCCGCCTTCCCGTAGAGTAAGCTAGCGGTCTGCTTCTCAGACCGGGACGGGGGGATGTTTGTAATATATTGGGTAAAACTAAACGCAGGCGTTTCCTGTTATCGCCGCCAGGCGTTTTGGGGTTCTCACACTGCTAGCGTGGATGGCGTCGCGTGTGGTCCGCCATTGCATTGTCCAGGGCGATATCGGTTTGATTTTAATACGCGGAGCGGTCTCTGCGTCTTTTTGCTTGTTGTTTAGTTTGAGTGATAATTGTGAATTTCCTGTTTGTTAAATAACTATTGAATTTGTGTTTGTGAAAAACTCTGTTATTGTGACTTTTTCTTTGTGAGAGGTGAAACGTGGCTGGCTGTTCACATCTGGCTGTTCCCGAGTGAAACTACGGGAAGAAGTCTATTTAGTTGTTCTGGGGAATTGAGATCTCAAGGGTTAGGTAGGGTGATTAGGAATTCCCCCTTCCCGAAGACACTCAAGTTTGGATCCGAAGAGAAAGAAGATTTAATTTGGTAAGTGTTCAATTGTAGTTAATTTATAGGTTAGGTTATCATATAGGGCCCTGTAGCTCCCTTCATAAGCTACGGTGGTAGCAGACTGCGTTAAGTTAGTTAGGTTTTAGTCGGGCAAACGTGGTGCCGCGTGGAGATTTTTTCCCGGTACTTATTTTTACCGGTGGTTTTTTCCCGGTGAAGTTCCGGTACAGAATTCTTCCCGCCGCTTCGTTTGTCCGGATTCTCTCTGCCACATTTTCTGGCAGCAGAGCGTAGTTGCTCTGCACAATTGAGATCAACGAATAATTAACAACAAATGATACAAAGTCAAAGATAAGTTACCTATTCCGACCATAGCAGTTTGGCAGAGATACTGTTTAGAGACGAGGCACTGGGCGGAAGGTCGCACCAGCACGAGCCCGAAGCCAGCGCAACCCAACACCGCGGCGAACCCCAGGAATGTCTGGAGCAGCACCAGCGCACTCTCCTCTAATCCCTCTTGGGAACCTTGCAGAGCCTGTAACAACATCGACATTTAGCTTTAAACAAAATGCTGGCGATATGTCCCATATGAACTTTCCTGTGACCGCATTCATATTGTGTTGCCTAAATATTGTGACTATAATTGTTTTGTTTTACATATTTTGGGTAGGTAATTGTGAAAATGGGTAAAGTGAATCTTTTAGATATCCATCTTATTAATGATGTCAAATATTGTGAAGAAAAACTGGATTAATTAACTGAAACAAGGCTTACCAAAAAAAATACTGGGGTGTAAAGCCCGAAAGCTGCTAATCCAGCTGCTAACAACAAAACTTTTGCAGGCCGAGAGCGGAGAGGGCTTAGGTCGATGAACGGAGGTCTTTTTCAGGCCTTTCTTTTCTTTTACCTGTCAGAAAAAGAAACCATAATTAGTACCAAGATAAATGACCAAAAATTCAATGATAATATTTTTTTCTTTCAATAAACGAGCTGTAAACAAACCTAATTACACATTCATTTTTAATGAGATGTTTTTGTTTTTAACAGAATTGTCTCGTTTAAAATCTTCAATTCAATTAGCCGCAGACATTCTGAGCGAAATTCTGTCATAAAATACATTCTCACAATACGGTTTCTGTTTATGATGGAGCTCTAAGGAGCGGATTTCTAAAAGCTGAATCTGCCAATTAAATTTAACTTGGTGCCTTTGTCCGTTGATTATTTCCTTAAGTCTAATTCGGGGCGTATAATTAAGGGAAGAGATATTAATTTATTTCGTCATTAAAGCGGGATTTGCGCTGACCTTGCGTCGTTGGTTTTTGAGGTGGAGGATGGCGCGTCTCTGCGGGTGGTAGAGCGAGGCGCTGCGGTACACCGCGCTTAGGAAAAACGCTAGCACGAGCACACCCGTAATTGCTTGTAATCCGAGACGCCAACCAAGTTTACTGAAAATAAAATAATGAAATTGAATAAACGTAAACAAAATTTAAAAAACCGGCCAAGTGCGTGTCGGACCACGCATAAAGTAGGGTTCCGTAGTCATTTTTGGCACCGCGCTGTTTTGCATTTCTTGCATCATCATCATCTCCTTAGACTTTTCCCGTATCTTACGGGGTCGGCTACCTAAACCTGTTATTTTGGAAAAAAGTATATATATTTTTATTTTATTTATAATTTCAAAATTATTGATCACAGGATACCTGAAACAATTTTTAATAAGAGTTTCCGCGCTTGTTTCTTTACGTGAGTGATTTGAAGTTTATAGGTCCAAGACTTAAGAAATTACAGTTGGCGCGCTATATCTCGCAAATGGTAAAGCTGATAAAAAAATGTTGTATGGAAACCCTACCTTATTTTCATAGTCCTTTTCAACGATACCCCACACAAGGAGGTGCACTTAAAAAAAATAATTCACCCCCCCCTTTACATGTATGGGGTACCCTTAAATAGGGGTAATTTTAATTTTTTGTATTTTTATAAATGAGATCTATATGTGAAGTATCTTCGAAGATATTCTGCTGTGACAGACTAGGACGGAGTGACGGACTGAACGATCTTATAAGGGTTCCTTGTCGGACTACGGAACCCTAAAAATCTAAAAATAGTTGTTTTTTTTTATTTAGCTAATAGGTCCCACTGCTGCTGTCACCGCCTATCAAAGGCCGTCAATTCATCAGACCACCTCATTTTCGGTTTACATCTCGCTCTTTTGCCTTTTGTAGGAGTAATGTGACATAAATTTCCACTGACCCCACAGCTTCCTTATAGGCAACACTGAAGAGTGCGATTCCCACGCCTCCGCCTGCGTGCGCGACCAGCTCCACGAACTGTCTCCGTCTTCTGAAGTACGCGCCGAGCACCAAACCTGCTGCTTCTCTGACCAGTCCGCAGCCGATGCCCAGAACGACACCTAGGAAATACAATTTATTATACCTACTATACATCTCGTAAGTCATTTGAACAGAATTGACTATTGCTAGAAGCGAAGTTGTAATTTAGATAAATGAACAACACTCAACGGCTCACACCAAGCACTGAGTCTGATAGATATAAACACAGAAACGAGAACAACGCACTCAGAACCGTTTATAGACAAATCTGATAAAACAAGTTACAAAATTTTTCCTGCGCTGCGAGTCGAACCTACGGCCTCCAGGCAGGCGTGGTTACCACTAGGCCACGGAGGTCATCAAAAACAACGTTCTAATTAGGCATTCATCAATAGGTAGATATGGTACATGGATTTTCGATTTGTGGATAAAGACCCTCATGGGATTATTCCTTGCAGATTAAGCTTCGTATGTTCAGCTGAACATCAATTTTGTCATTATCGCAGCATTGATGTCCAGCCATGTAGAAAAATTCACATGCCGTTGAATAGGTACACAATCGACAGAATGATCAATCGTTTATCCTAATATATTATTTTATTTTACATTCATTTTCATTGGATCCGTAGATTTGTTTCGTATTTATTTTATGTCATTTCATTCCATTTCTTTACTCACCCCAAACTAGTATTTCTAACTCAACCTATAATTAATTGCAGTAATTTGTATTTTGTTAGATCCCTTAATTTTTTTGGTTATTTTAAAGAAACCAAGGATTTTTTAAATATTAATTACTATTACAATATACACTTCCATAGAACAGTTATACAGCTACTAAAAGCGGGTTCTGGTACCATTTACTAACAACATAAAGTTTCCCAATGAGCATACGAGGACATCGTATATTCAGAGCGATTCGCAGAGCGAAACTACGAATACTAAATGAGTTATTCAATTTCTCACCGCCCCAGGTGAGATGTGTACGAAATGTGTACCTACCTACATCCATTGCACCCACGTTCTAGGTTTTATCCACACAAATCTGAATAAATATCTCGATTTTGTGGCTATGTGATAATAAGTGAAATTTTATCAGAAGAAATACCTAATGGATATTACAGATATTAATAAACGTTAAGCATTAAGCATTCATATTTTATGAGTAAGTTCCTCAGAGAAATAAGATAGTAGTAAGTTTAGTCCACTGTACTGAAAAACTTTTCCGACAGAGAATATAAAATTTTCTCGAGTTTAAGTAGAAAATAACGATCACCTGTTATATTAAAAATATGAAATATAACAGGTCTTGAATATTTAGTAGAATACCTATATTCAAGATATTCATGAGAATCTCAAATTGCGAGAAACGTAATTTTGATATTCTAAATTAAACGTAGAAATAATAATAAACCAGTGGTTTTTCTAAGAAGTTTTGCCGAAGATAATTGGATTGGTTACAAACCAGGCCGATGAAGATTTTTGATCGTAAGAAAACAAAAACATTACATTTGTACTAAACAAGCATCTGTAATTTACATTATTCATCAAAAAAAATTAAATAACATTTTAGGATCTTAAGATATTGTACGTCACAATTTTCAAAATTTTAGCCAATCTCTCTAGTACATCTTATAGGATCAGCGCAAGGTGCTAATGAGTGTTGAGTTATGTGAGATACCTCTCACACATAGAAAGAGACCAGAGAGTATCGTACCATAGCTCAGCATAGTCTGGTGAAGCTGTGTAGCGAAGGACGTGAAGAGGCAAGCGAGGGGCAGCAGCAGGCCGCCAACTAAAGCAGCTAGTCTTGGGGACTTCTTCCGACTCGCCACCAGTGCGCCCGCCGCACGGGACACTCCCACGCAGATCGCACCGGCCCAAACTATACAAACAAGGACGTGATTAATAATAAACAATAGTCCTTTATAATTCAATAATCCTACCTTCCATAACCTCATTATAACTATGTATAGGTGAAGTTTTCTATAACAAGTGTAAACAAAGATAGTGGGTCGATGGGTCTTGTTAGATTTAATCTGCGAATTTATCAACAAAATTTCGTATTTATAGAAATAACTTTTAACGTTAATAATGTAGATAAATTCCACGCCAATAGCCATAATGGTGATAGTGCAAGACAAAACAAATCCGCCTAGACATTACCCCGAATTCCGCCAGCAATTCGGGTCGATGTCGTTCCAGTTTCACTTACACTATTACCGCCGTGCGAGCGCTCTGCATTATAAATATTGTCCTACAGAAACTCTAAGAAATTCCCCTTTTCGCTGGGTTGGTGATAATGGCCACTCGTTCTCAGCAAATGATTATTATTTTAAGTATTCATTGTACCTAATCTTGCAAGATTGTGTACGATGTCTTCTCATAGAATGATAAAAGCATAGAGATGAAAGTATTATAATATTTGGCATATAAAATTAACTTGATTTTTAAACAGGGGTAATGCTAACAAAGTTGCATTAACTTTCGTTATTCCGGTTGAACTCTAGTGATTATGTTGAGTATAGTTAAGCCTAAGTACCTACATTGTTGGAGCTACTTACCGAAAGTGTTTACTTGTTGTAACAGTTAAAGTGTTCGTGTAAATGTTGCACAGCACTGAATCGGGACTAAACAGCAGCTTGACTGTGGCAGTCTCAAGTTTTAAAACCTCGATCAATAATTACCAAACATAATTGTATCAATACAAATCCGTCATAATTTATCAAGAACTGCAGAGAATCGATCAATATACCTAACTAGAATAAAAAGTCATGAAGATATTTTTTGCAGTCTCCAGAAGACTGCTTATAAATCACGATGACATCATGAAAGTTTTACATTTAATTAAAATGTTTCCCCCGATTCTGCGGCTGTTATTTTTAGAATTTTTCGAAAGTTCTAATTAAGTTTTAATGAAATTCCTTTTTTGATCTTTAAACAGAATAATCAACAAGATTAACGAAATTAAATTTACTTTACACTTATAAAGAGAGAAGTTTTATTGAGTTTCACAATGAATGTAATGAGATGAAAATATTTACTGTGGAGACAAAAGGTTTGGAGACTCACTCTACTAAATGAGACTGTAAAAAGTGAACGGCCTGAAATCTAGTATCATTCAGTTGAAATGTGATTGCGAAGGCAGCGAAACTGGTAATTCATTCGCTTTTGTCATTCTGTGATCTACTTTATTTGTTATCAGAATAATTTAGGTAGATATCGAAGTAATGTATCTGTCACAGTCGGATTGTATAATCCGCCGTATTACATTACGGCTAGCCGTTTTACAAAACAGCACAGTTTTGTAATCCGGCGGTTCAACGATAAGCCGGAGTGTCACTGCGATACGTTCTTCAATATGGCGGCCCATGTTAAGCCGCATCGTACTACTAAGTATTTAGAATGTAGGGACCATACTTACAAAAAAAAATGTTTAAATGAAATCTATTTTAATAAGAAAATGCTAACAGATTTTCTTTTTACGATATTCTTTAGCAACCTACAATTATTATCATAGTTACCATCGTTGTTGTTACGTCAGGCAGCCCACGAGTGTTAAAAATCGGAACTAAAAACTGTCAAAGTGGCGGCTAGTGACTCGCTATTACATTGTGGCTAGCCGTGTTGAAAAACGTATGGTGCCGAATACATTTCGGCGGATTTTCATTCAGCCGTATTTAATCCGGCTAATCGTTGAACCGCCGTATTACAAAACGGCGCTGTTTTGTAAAACGGCTAGCCGTAATGTAATACGGCGGATTATACAATCCGACTGCGACATATCTATGTTGATTTTATTGCAAATGAGCTTTATATTAGTTTTATTCATGGTTTATATTTACTTCTTTTAGAGTTGAAACCTCAATAAGTGAAAACGTATTTCGACGAGTTGAAATGACAATGAAAAAAAATATTGCTGCTGCTATAAAAACAGACTTCGAATTTGCAAAAAAATATTTCTTAAATTGCATAAATCTACCAATTTTTAGCTTAAACCTACAAGAGTTATGTTGATAGAGGCATAGTTGTGTACGTAAATAGAGGCATAGATTTGTGATCCCTTGCATATTGCTTGCACGCTCGGTGCGGGGAGATATCAACAGGCAAAGGCTGTGTCCATTTAGGCATATCACGTACCTTTCTCTGGCCTGTTTACCGTCCATTATACAGGCACGTCCGAACGTTGATCCGGATTTTTCCAAACATGGCACGTTCTCATATTAAAATTATTTTAAATCATATGGACTATCTCAATTTGTAACAGCTATTTGAGTGTGGTGTGGTTCACTTATTTCATTAATTCAAAATTTATTTACTTGAAGTTTGTTTTTATTTAAACCGCGGTACTGAAAACTTTGTAAACCACCGGTCTTGACAAATTCTAATTTCTTAGCGTCGCCTCTAACCAGTCACCAAGAGTTATGTCTCGGCGCTCCGCCCTCTTTGCCGACAACAAAGACCTCACTCATAACAGAAATTACTTCGGCCGGTTAATATTCAGGCCAGCCGGGAACCTCCGAAAATTAATTCTATAAATCAGCCCAATCCGCAAATACCGGTGACGGTGGAACTTCATTTACTTAATATCCAATCTTAAATTTAACTTGTCAAAACATGGCGCGGCGGTTTCTACTCAAATGGTATTGTTTTTGTTAGAAATGATTAATACGCTTTTCCCGAGATCCTGACAAATTAGATAATGTAAATTTTGAGGTGGTTGTAACGACCAATAGGGGACCGGCCAAGGTATGAGAATTGTTAAAAATATGTAATTTTATGATAGCATACATATAATTAAACACATTTTGCGACTTTCCAGCACGAGTTTATTCTCGTGAGCGGATTTATTAAGAGTTCAAACTTTTAGGGAAAGTCCATTTTCTACGCGTGACGTCATATGAATGCACGATTAGTTATAGGCGTTTTGGTATCGCCCAAACATCGCTTAAAAATGTGAATTGTTTTTTGCTATATCTTGGGAAATACTTTGGTTATGGAGGTGATTCTTTTACGGATAATTCTATTAATGTGAGATATTTCAAAGAAGTGTAAAAAAAAAAAGTTGTCCGGTCCCCTATTTCAGGTGTAATCGTTTCTGAATGAAACGGTGAATTTTTGGCACGTACTGTAGAAAAAGTTTTGTTCGTCGCTCGTTTGTTTAGTATTTCCGGAGGGTAGCTGTTGATAGATTACTTCGCAAGTCTCTCAGCTCCCCGCCGGCCTTTGCTATGCTTGAAATGGGTTTCTTCAATCCTTTCATAAATTACAAAGACTACAGAAGATTGAAGAATATACTGAAACCTAATTTTCCTCGGTAATTTAATTCTTTGTGCGTGTGTTACTAGAGTAATAAGTTTAGTAGATGGGGCGTCAAGCTCCTGATACCAATAAATCTTCAGATCGTGCTGTAGTTCTTTCATGTGCGTGCTTATATTGGAAATTATTTCGTGGGATTATGTAAGCGTTTTTATAAAAATCATATCGAGATTGTTTTCGATATTTCGTTCAGATAATATTGAAAATATGTTTCGAATTTTTGGGGATGGCTTCAGAGCATTTGTAAGCAGATACTTGATTTTGTAACATAGGTACTCACTATCAAGCTACATTTTAATAAATAATAATTTATAAAACAAATGTAGGTATTATCAGAATAATTAAAAGAAGTAGAGAAAGACTACAGATGTCCCTATATCAAAATCAGTACTAACTTAGATAAGTCTCTCTCCATAACCATTATTTTGGTACCCCTTTTCGTTACGACATATAGCGGCTCTTGCTATTTCCTTACGCACTTTATTTATAGCTCCGTGGAAAACTCCAGATTGGAAAGCGATTAAATGAATCTTTCTTTGCGGCGACAGTATTACGCGAAATTGCTTTATTTGACGTTTCAATTTGAATAAATTTAATCAAAAGCTTTAGATTTATGTCCAACAATGTCTTTGACAATGCGGTAGAAGAAGCGTTATTAAATCAGTATGGTAAAATTGAAAATCGATTGTAATTAACTGTTATAAATTACTAATGAAAACTCAGTTGCAATGAATTGTGAACTACTCCGAGTATTTATATTTTTCTATTTAAAAAAATAAAATAAGATACAGGTATGTAAAACCTTAATTTCTAGCATTGCATGGTAAAGTACCCAAAAGACTGGTTATATTTCATCTTGGTAGAGTACTTGAATATTAAAAAAAAAAATACGACTGGTAGTTAATCAAGTTCAAATAACTCTCCAGCTTTGTTATATTAGGATAGAAGTAAGTAAATCCATACTAATTAAATTAATGAGTATGAACTGAATAGTGTTACCACTGTCACAGGGCGGGCGCTTCATAGAAACGGCGCGTCAAATATGCCTACTACTACTACAAATGAAACTGTATATCCGTGAACACGTCAGTAACACGTCAATGTGTGCGTTTTCATAGTCAAACGTCCCACAGTTACACAAGAACGGGGGAGAAGTGCGGAAGGAGCGGGGGGGGTGCCATATTGCGGGAGGGGCAGGGAGTTTCCTTTCTGTACGTAGTACTAATATTAATTCTGTGCCACTGTGGACAGCAGGTGCGCTAGGAACTGAATAGTGTTACCAGCATGGTCGGCGGTGGGCCCCAGATGTCGGAGCGCATAAACGTGGAGGGCCCCGTACGCTAGCTGCAGCACCGAGAACAGCAGGTGTGCTAGGAACTGAATAGTGTTACCGGCATGGACATCGTTGGGCCCCAGATGTCGGAGCGCGTAGACGTGGAGGGCCCCGTACACTAGCTGCAGCTCTGTGGACAGCAGGTGTGCTAGGAACTGAATAGTGTTACCGGCATGGTCATCGTTGGGCCCCAGATGTCGGAGAGCGTAGACGTGGAGGGCCCCGTACGCTAGCTGCAGCCCCTTGGACAGCAGGTGTGCTAGGAACTGAATAGTGTTACCGGCATGGTCGGCGTTGGGCCCCAGATGTCGGAGAGCGTAGACGTGGAGGGCCCCGTACGCTAGCTGCAGCCCTGTGGACAGCAGGTGTGCTAGGAACTGAATAGTGTTACCGGCATGGTCGGCGTTGGGCCCCAGATGTCGGAGCGCGTAGACGTGGAGTGCCCCGTTTGCTAGCTGCAGCCGCGTGGACAGCAGGTGTGCTAGGAACTGAATAGTGTTACCGGCATGGTCGGCGGTGGGCCCCAGATATCGGAGAGCGTAGACGTGGAGGGCCCCGTACGCTAGCTGCACCCCGTGGACAGCAGGTGTGCTAATAGTGTTACCGGCATGGTCGGCGGTGGGCCCCAGATGTCGGAGCGCGTAGACGTGGAGGGCCCCGTACGCTAGCTGCAGCCCTGTAGACAGCAGGTGTGCTAGGAACGCCGCGCCGCATACGATCCATCTGGGAAAATTGTAGTGTTTCAGTTTGTTTCTATTTCCTATTTATTCCAACGCGATAGACATAAGGCAAGATAAAAGGTAGGTAGCTTATGCAGTGCCGGATCAGCCTTAAAAATGCTACAAGCCCGGAGCTTTTTGGGGCGCTGCGAGTATGAACTTTTTTGTCGTGCTACGGATCCAACACGGCTGTAATACGATATCATTTATCAATAATTCAACCTCATGGATATCTTTAATGTACTTGCATACCTGTAGTAAGGTTATAAAACGCATGTTTAATCGCCGGTGTTTCACATAAAATGCGTAGCGTAAATAATAGCCTTAGATATGAGATATAAATTCGTTTACTGTTCGGGAGATGAGATCGGTATCACGTTTCTAAATTCCCCAATCGATGGCGAATTTATAGTATGCGTCTTTTATTTTTATGCAGAATGTATAAAGGACAGGTTTTCACTACACTACTACATAGTACACGACAAGTGATTTGAAGTTTCAAAATAAATCAACTATTATATGGTTAAAGATGTTTTTATTTTAACGTCACGATAAGAAAATAGAGAAATGGTTGAGTTGAAAATTGAGGAGACCAGAAAGAAAAACTTGGTTTTGTCCTATCCTTGGTATATATTTTTAACTTTTTATTAAACTGTACACAAAACCTTTAAACCGCCCACCCACGACTGGGTACAGGTGGTAGGTGGTACCATGTACATAATGCATTTAATCGACCCGCACTCGGTATTACCTGATTACTTTTGAATAAACCTAGCAGACTTTTAATATTTTTAGATTTTTAGTCAAAATGTGTACTTATATTTCTGTCTAAACATAGATATCAAAACTATGTGGCTAACCTAGTTTTCAAGTTCTTGGTGCTAGCACTGGCTTAACATCATCGCACATCACGTCCTCAGCGTGTCAGGGGAAATATGGCATTTACATTCACGCGGTCTTGTCACATCATTTATCTGCTATCGTAGACAGTCCTGAATTAATCCTAATCCGAGATATTAAGCTTTATGTATGTGGATGGAGGATTTAACAGGCGTCATATCTTTATATATAACAAGCTGTTGCTCGGGAACAACTCCAGTTAGAATTAGATTGTAACCTGTCTTAATAAATATGCCTTAGGTACATTAGTGTGCCAAAGATTAAAAACATTATCATTATTTTAACTCGTTCATTTTAAGAATGCATACGTCTGAATCTTGTTAGGTAGTTTAGTTTCGTCAACCCAATCGATTGACAATTCGATTAAATATTTTCTTTATTTTATTTAATATTTTATTATATTATCGAAGGATCCCAAACACTAAAATAGATCGCAAAATCGCTTTCCATCTATGCTATAATTCGGAGAGACAAACACGCTCATACATATGATATATGAGTAAAATAGATAAAATGTTATTTCATATGAATAACCCCGTAACTGTTAGATTATGTCCGACGGTAACATGACAAGCTGCCTCCCTCACGCTTATCAACTTGGGAGTACCCGTACGCCATGCCATGCCAGATAAATTTATATCACACCCTCTGTACATTTTCCATATTAAAATTCACTAGCCAGGGATGCTACAAATCTTGAGAGTTGAGCCCGTAAATCTAAAATATGTACTCACGCATATTAGATAGTAGATATGCGCTGTTCCATAACCAGAATAATGTTAGCTATGGACTGGCAAAGACGAATCGTTCAAATAAAAGGGGCAATCCTTATTGCCTGACAGCCCTTTTAAGGAACGCTATGTGTATTGCAAATGGTTTCTTTGGCACGACTTTCCTTTGTGAAAAAATTTGGCTAAAGGTTTAAAGTGATACAAAGTTACCCAATGTCTACCCTATTTCTGTAGCAAAAAAAAAATAATAATATTCCAGCTCAACTTTTTTCGGCACAACGTAGACACGGTGCGGTGCAACGTGTGCAATGAGTAAAGTTTCTAAGTTCCTACGAAATATCTGTGTGACTTGCGGGACCCGCTCTAAAGTGATGCTTATTAGGCACGGGTGTCCGGTTTTCTACGGCGCGGCGGCGGCATAGTTCGGGCTTGGTGGGGTGCAGCGAGCGAAGTTCTCATGACATTCCTACCATAATTCTATACTCGTGACTCACCCCCAACCGCCCTCCGGGTAGAAGTGGTGTTTGATGGCGCGGGTGTCCAGCTCTCGATGTCGGAGTGCGGGCACGGTGCGGTGCAGCGAGCGAAGTTCTCATGACATTCTTACCATAAGTGTATACTCGTGACTCACCCCCAACCGCCCTCCGGGTAGAAGTGGTGTTTGATGGCGCGGGTGTCCAGCTCTCGATGTCGGAGTGCGGGCACGGTGCGGTGCAGCGAGCGAAGTTCTCATGACATTCTTACCATAAGTGTATACTCGTGACTCACCCCCAACCGCCCTCCGGGTAGAAGTGATGCTTGATGGCGCGGGTGTCCAGCTGTCGACGTCGGAGTGCGGGCACGGTGCGGTGCAGCGAGCGAAGTTCTCATGACATTTCTACCATAAGTGTATACTCGTGACTCACCCCCAACCACCCTCCGGGTAGAAGTGATGCTTGATGACCTGGGTGTCCAGTTCTCGACGTCGGAGCGCGGGCACGGTGCGGTGCAGCGAGGGAAGTTCTCATGACATTCCTACCATAAGTCTATACTCGTGACTCACCCCCAACCGCCCTCCGGGTAGAAGTGGTGCTTGATGGCGCGGGTGTCCAGCTCTCGACGTCGGAGCGCGGGCACGGTGCGGTGCAGCGAGCGAAGTTCTCATGACATTCCTACCATAAGTGTATACTCGTGACTCACCCCCAACCGCCCTCCGGGTAGAAGTGATGCTTGATGGCGCGGGTGTCCAGCTCTCGACGTCGGAGCGCGGGCACGGTGCGGTGTAGCGAGCGAAGTTCCCGCTCGCGCAGTGCACCGCCCGTCGACTCTTCTTCACCGTCTCCCCAACCATCTAGACAGAAAACAAAAACCATCGAGACATTATGTACTAACACAAAAAGAAACATATTTTCATGATTTTTAAATTGAAATAAATCAGGATAGTCTTTTCAATATTTCACGCTTTGAAAACATAATTACTGTGCGCAGAGAATCCGGACAAACGAAGTGGCGGGAAGAATTCTGTACCGGAACTTTACCGGGAAAAAACCCACCGGTAAAAATAAGTACCGGGAAAAAATCTCCACGCGGCACCACGTTTGTCCGACTAGAACCTAACTTAAGCTATACGCAGACTGCTACCACCGTAACTTATATAGGGAGCTACGGGCCCTATGTACTAATAAATAACTAACTAAATTTATTATGCTACTCACCAAGTTGACTTCTTAATCCAAGTTGGGGTGTCTTCGGAGGAGGTGGTGGTTGGTCCCTAATCACCCAAACTACCCCGAGATCTCCTCCCCAGAATAAATACGTAGGTTTCTTCCAGCAGTTCCACTCGGCGACGGGATTCGGCGGCCCCAGGCAGCCACGTTTCGCATCTCACAAGAAAAAGTCACAATAACAGGTTTTTTCACAAACACAAACGTTCAATAGTTATTTAACAAAAGGAAGCTCACAATTATAACTCAAACTAACCAACAATCAACGTGGTTTTAGACAAACAGGACGCGGGACCTCTCCGCGTATTAAAATCAAACCGATATATCACAGGACAAAGGCGGTCGACCGACGCCATTCACGCGAGCTATGTGAGAACCCCGAACGCCTGGCGGCGATAACAGGAAACGCCTGCGTTTAGTTTTACCCAATATATTACAAACATCCCCCCGTCCCGGTCTGAGAAGCAGACCGCTAGCTTACTCTACGGGAAGGCGGGCGAGTGAGGTCACACCTCTCCTTAAAATCGAACCGTCGACCAACACCTCAGCCACACGCGGAGTGCCATCTCCGCCAAGAATCAAACGTAATATGCGAGCTCGTCGCCAAAGCAATGAGGGCAAATTTGCCTCTTTTAACAATACTAAATCACCCTCCCTGGGAGGCTCAGTCCTGTCTGTCCACTTCACTCTTTGCTGCAGCAAATGCAAATATTCAAGCGACCAGCGACGCCAAAAGTCCTGGCTCATTTGCTGCAACATTTGAAAACGCGACAACCGATATACGCGTTCGTCCTTCCACGGGTATTCGGGCAGGGCATTCAACGGCCTCCCACCAAAAAATGACCAGGGGTGAGAGCTTCCAAGTCATTTGGATCTGGAGATAGCGGACAGAGAGGACGAGAGTTGAGGACCGCCTCAACTTTACAAAACACTGTGGCCAGCTCTTCAAAAGTTAGAGCCGTTTCTCCGATAATGCGGCGGAGGTGGGTCTTTGCGGATTTCACAGCCGCTTCAAAAAATCCCTCCCCAATGGGGGCAACTTGGGGGACTAAACTTCCAGGTTATTCCCCTTTGGGCAGCAATTTGACTTAAACTAGTACAATTTTTATCAATAAACACAGAAACATCCTTAAGATAATTTACAGTTCCCTTTATAGTTTGTGCCATTATCAGACCTAATAAGGGAAGGTAGACCTCGACGCGAAACAAAGCGATCCAACGCGGCGACGAAGGCCTCCGTAGTCAGAGCCGACACCACCTCCAAATGGACAGCCTTGGTGGCCAAACAAACAAATACACACAAATAGCCCTTCACAATACGGGCATTACGAAAGGGAGAAGCCTTGATCGAAAAGGGACCGGCAAAATCGGTTCCAACGCCGTCAAACGGTCTCGAAGGTCGGATTCGATCAGCGGGCAAATCACCCATCTGTGGTTGCATCGTGGATGCCTTCAACTTATAACATGCAATACATCGAAACAGGACACTACGGATTGCTCTTCGGGCAGACAAAATCCAAAACTCGCGTTGCAAAATAGCCAACAAAGCATTGCACCCAGCATGGGCGTTACGAATGTGTCGATCAGACACCAAAAGCTGCACCAAGGGTCCGCCCTTGGGCAACAACAGAGGATGGCGAGTCTCATATGGAAGATCCGCCTTCCGGAGCCTGCCTCCAACCCGAAGAAGCCCATCCGAGTCGATGTACGGGTTCAAACGAGCGACCGCGCCCTTCAACTTAGCGCGTCCGTCGCGCAAAATACGAAGCTCTGACTCAAACCGTCCGGTCTGCACGACACGGACCCAATGCAACAATGCGCTCCGGCGCTCTTCTGCACCTGCAATCGGCTCCAACCGCTTTGCCTGTGGGTTTCTACAATTATGTATGAAACGCTTAATCCAACTGGTAACACCCAGAAGCTTATCCAAACTGCTATACCGAGCAAGTAGCCAATCCGGCTCCGACGTCGTCTCAGCGACTACAGCATGTACACGAAGCCCAGTCAAACTCAAAGAAGTAACATCTGTCTGACAGACAGGCCAAGATGTTTCTGATCCCATCAGCCACTCTGGACCCCACCAGAGCGGGTGTGACACCAATTCTGGTGCCGTACAACCTCGGGAAGCACAGTCCGCTGGGTTAAGCTCTCCCGGCACATGTCTCCATGTTATATCAATTCCGATATTCTGGATTTGGGAACCCGATTTCCCACAAAAACCTCCAAGGTGCGCAACCATGCAAGCGCGACCTGGCTATCCGACCAGGCGAAGATGTCTCGTATCTCGACAGTGGCCGCCAGCTCACTGGCAACGTGATGCAACAATTTAGAGAGAAGGTGAGCTCCACTCAACTCAAGCTTGGGAATAGTCAGCCTAGTCCTGATGGGGGCGACCTTGCTCTTCCCTAACAAAAGCGAGACATTGACCCGGCCATCGGCGTCAACTGTCCGCATATAGACTGACGCGGCGTAGCCTCGCTCCGACGCGTCACAAAAGCCATGCAGGCTGACTCGATATTTCCCGGGGGGCAATATTCGACGAGGCAAGGCAATCCGATTGACTTCCTTAATCGATGAAAACAACTCGAGCCAATCATCCAATGGAGGACCAAACAGCGGCTCGTCCCACGAGACGCCCAAAGTCCAAAGTCTCTGAAGAAGACACTTCGCAGAGAATATCACTGGACTGATCCAACCGCTTGGATCAAACATACGAGCTATTACGGACAACACCGTTCTCTTAGTCCAGACTTTTGGTATTTCCAAGTCCACTTGGAATGTGAAAATATCGGTTAGCGGCTGGTACTGCATGCCCAGCACCGCTATCCTGTTGGGATCATCCACATCCTCAAACAGGTGAGGGTTCTGTTGGTGATCCTCCGGGATCCCTTCTAGAACTCTAGGCTCATTGGACAACCACTTACGTAGCTCGTAGCCACCTGTCTTCAATATTTCGATCAATTCATCCCGCAGTAGGAGGGCCTCCTCAATACTTTGGGCTCCGGTGCACACGTCATCAACATACAAGTCACGTGACAGCACGGAAGCCCCACGGGGAAAGCGGATCCGTTCCCGCTCTGCCAATTCAAGCAATGATCTGATGGCGATATAGGGACTAGATTTCAAACCATACGTGTTTGTGTTGAGTTCATACACCGTCACAGGATCCTCAGGGCGCTCACGCCAGAGTATCAACTGGAATCGCCTGTCCTCAGGATGTATGACTGTCTGGCGGAACATCATCCGGATGTCCGCACCAAAAACCACTTGATGTCTTCTAAAGTTCAAGATGATGTCAATTATGTCCCTATGCAATTTGGGACCCGAATGCAAACACAGATTCAACGAAACCCCGTTCGAAGTGGGTGCGGACCCATCGAAGACGGTCCTCAATTTGCCTGTTGAGGCCTTCACCACCGCGTGGTGGGGCAAAAAATAATGCTCAGTTGAGCTCCAATCAACTCGAGCCGGAGACATGTGACCCAAATCCTCGTACTCGCGCATAAATTCAATATATTTATCGCGAAGTACGTGGTCACGCTGCATGCGTCGCTCCATGGACAGCAGTCGTTTCTCCGCAAGCGCCCTACTTTGCCCTAGGCTAGGACGAGAGGCAACAAAGGGTAACCTAGTTACAAACCGACCGGAGGGCAACCTCTCCGTGGTCGATCGAAAAAGGGCTTCGCACTCAGCGTGTTCCGGATCCATCCTGGAACTCATAGGTGGCTCCTCCACCTCCCAAAACCTTTGCATGGTCTTGGCCAAGGACGCAGATGCGACAACCGGTGGCTCCTCCACGGTGCCATTATCAAACACAGGGCCCATCAGGGCGAAACCAAAGATAGTAGACACTGCCATCAGTGAAGACGAACCCAGAGCTTTCTGGGTACCCAACAAAATCCAACCCAATACGTCCGAGCCCAGGAGCAAGTCCACTGGGCCGGGATGAAAGACGAAGGGGTCGGCCAAATCCAGACCCGAAACCAAAGACAACACACCCGGCGGTATGTCTGTCGAGGGGTGCCAACCCGCAATGGTATCCATTACCATAGCCGAAGTCGTGATCCTCATTGTGGAGGACTTCAGCGAAGAAAAGGTGACAAGTGTCTGGCCCGTCAGACACTTCACCTGTATGCCACCAACTCCAAGAAGTGGCACAGGCGAGTCTTCCACGACTAAACCTAACTGGCGTGCCACTCGAGTGGTAACCAAACTGCTTTGAGCCCCTGAGTCCAACAGAGCTCTCAAATTAATGGCTTCTCCCCCACGACCCCATACGCGGACCACCGCGGTAGGGAGCAGAACCGTCCGCGGCCCTGTCCCAGCAAGGGAGCAAGCTAGTTACGGGCTCCCCACTCTCTCCAAACCAGGGGCGCGCCACTGACCCGGATAATATGGCGGGCGAGTGCACATCCCCATCTGAGGGGGGGCATAACCCGCGGCCCGGCCATACATATGGTACGGCGGGTGGTACTCCAGCCGTGGGTACTCGTGCAGCGGCGGAGAAAACCGCTGCGGCTGCATGTGTTGGGTATTGGTAACCCGCGTGGAGGGGGGTGTCCCCACTCTCACGTCCGATCTAGGGCCCCCGCCCATGGGGGCCCTATCCGGGGCCTGGCCAGCCACATACTGGCCATGACCTTGAGGCGCGTGGTCCCGGTCCGCCAAGACCCGCGCAGGTACGCGACCCCCCTCCCGAGGGGGGGTGCGACGAGCGAAGCCGCGTCCTCCGTCCGGTGGTGGAGGGCTTCGCGCAGGAGCGCCCCCGCCCATAGGGGACCCCTGCCTCAACATCCGGGTGCCATCCCCGTTCCGGTTCATGCAGAGCATCACGTGGTGCAGCCCACGGCATGCACTGCATGGTATGGCCCTGGGACAGTCACGTGCATAGTGACTGCCCAAACAGTAGAAGCAAAGTTCATGCCGCCTTGCCATGCGGCGCCGATCTTGTACTGGCAGTCTCTGCCAGTCCCTGCATTGCAGCAGGCTGTGGCCCATCCGGCCACATTGCAGGCAGTCCGCGTCCCTCGCGACTGCTGCCGTGTGTGCAACCCGCGCACCAGCTCCACGCGGTGGCGGTTGCCGTCCCTGTTGGGGCCTCCCTCGCCATGAGGGTTCCAAGGACCTACGTTCAGGCGCTCTGGATGGCGCTGAGTCCGTCATGGTATTCTCAGCAGCCCGTGCCTCAAACTCCAAAAACTTCACCAAGTCAGTGAATGTTGGTAGGGTGGTGCTATCCCGCTCCGCATTTTCGCGCTCAAATCGCGCGCGGATGTCATTGGGTAATTTGCCCAATACAATGTGCACCAGCAAAAAGGACCATTGGTCCACCGGCAGCCCCAGTGTGCGGAGCGCGTTACAGGCCACTGTAACGGGCGTGAGCAACTGCAGGCGCAACTGTGCCCTGTTGGCCACCTTGGGCAGGGCCATCAACTGTGCGGCGTGCGCATCCGCTAACAAACGTAAGTTTTGGTAGCGGGAGTTCAATAATTCCCAAGCCGTATCGTACTGGTCGTCCTCCACCCGGAGGTGCTGGATGAGCGACCGCGCTTCATCCTCAAGAGTGGAGAGGAGGTAGGCCATCTTCTGGGCCTTCGACAAATCCTGTCGTGCTACGACCAGGGACTCAAACATATTTTTGTAGGCTACCCACTCCTCCATCCTACCCCCAAAGTGGGACAGCTGAAGGGTGGGGAGCCGACCAGTAACCGCTGGTCCTTCCTGTCTAACAGGTGTGCGAGGGGCTGGTCCGCCAGCCTGTCTCGCCCTTATTGCGGTCGCCGCCTCCGCGATATCATCGTGCAGACTCAGGATCTGGTCCATGTCCGCCATGTGACCTGCGTAGACCTCCGCGGCAAGTTCGGCTTCGGTAAGCACCGCCATGGCCGCTTCCGCGCTACTCAATCGTGAGTGGAGGTGATCCGCTCTTAGCAGTGTGGCGCCCTCCCTGTCCTTCCGGGACAGGAGTCCTCCGGCCGTCACAAACCATCTCAATTCGTTGGCGAGTGTCGCCCTAGCATTGGAGACCTTCGCCATCGCGTCAAGTCACAAACAAAAAATAACAAAAGGTAAATAAAAAACAACAAAATCAAACAACTACACGAAGAACCGCGGTAGGTATGAGAATGGCACAAACCCGGAACGCACGGTACAAACCGCAAACAAATACAAAAAAGGTTACAAATATTCTTATACAAACAAACTAAGAAAAATCTAATAATTTTTACAAACAATTAATTATTTTTTTTTACAAACGAACAAATAGAGGGTAGATAAACTACGCTCTGCTACCAGAAAATGTGCGCAGAGAATCCGGACAAACGAAGTGGCGGGAAGAATTCTGTACCGGAACTTTACCGGGAAAAACCACCGGTAAAAATAAGTACCGGGAAAAAATCTCCACGCGGCACCACGTTTGTCCGACTAGAACCTAACTTAAGCTATACGCAGACTGCTACCACCGTAACTTATATAGGGAGCTACGGGCCCTATGTACTAATAAATAACTAACTAAATTTATTATGCTACTCACCAAGTTGACTTCTTAATCCAAGTTGGGGTGTCTTCGGAGGAGGTGGTGGTTGGTCCCTAATCACCCAAACTACCCCGAGATCTCCTCCCCATAATAAATACGTAGGTTTCTTCCAGCAGTTCCACTCGGCGACGGGATTCGGCGGCCCCAGGCAGCCACGTTTCGCATCTCACAAGAAAAAGTCACAATAACAGGTTTTTTCACAAACACAAACGTTCAATAGTTATTTAACAAAAGGAAGCTCACAATTATAACTCAAACTAACCAACAATCAACGTGGTTTTAGACAAACAGGACGCGGGACCTCTCCGCGTATTAAAATCAAACCGATATATCACAGGACAAAGGCGGTCGACCGACGCCATTCACGCGAGCTATGTGAGAACCCCGAACGCCTGGCGGCGACAATGGGAAACGCTTGCGTTTCGTTTCACCCATTATATTACAAACAATTACATAAGCAAAATGTTTGTGCTATAAGTCCTATTAATAAGTCCTATGTAAGTATATCATTGATACTAATAACGACATGCAAGAGAAGATAGGGTTGTCATTGTATTCTCTATTCCTAGTTTATACTATTTTTCTAAAACTCTTTGCAATAATATTAGTAAATAAGCTAGTTTCAAATGCAATGGGGCTAGAGTTTGGCCGGACTTTACTCTTGTTTACCTCAAATTAAGCAATTTGGTTTCGTGGCCGTGACCGAACATTAGGCTCAACATAAATCTTTTCAGAGATAAAATAAACAGGCACAATGAGCATTGAGAAGGCAGGATTAGTACTAATGTAAAGAAGGAAATGTTCAACGAATTACTTTTTACATTTTTTATGAAAATTTTATGAACTTAACTTTAGATCACTCCTGTAGATTTATTCACAGGCGTATTGTAAAGTTTAGTAAAAACAATATCTCTAGATTATGTCAGATCTTCAGTTATGTTGTTGACATAAAATAACCAAACGTACAATACAAAATAATACGAGAACATTATATTATTTCCAAATCATACTTATTGGATTACGTTAATTCCAACGTAATTGAGTATTCCAAGTTCTAAGTTAACTCAATCTCGAGTCAGCTAAATTGGGCTTCCAATAAATGCTGAGCGAAGCAAACGTGCTTGAAACCGCGTATGTGGAATTTTAAACAGAATTAAGAGTAGGTTGTACTTACAGAGTTAACCTAACAAATTCAGTTCATTCGTACGAGCATAACAAAAGTTTGTTTTTCACGACTTCCTCGCTTGCCTGGGTTGTGAAATCCCTGGCCACTGTTTATGTTTTACAATATCTGCGTTAAGGCGCAAGTCCGTTGCTTGAGCACGCTAAGTCGTGAACAGTGTATGTATAAGCTAAAAGATAGCCTTCGGTCTATATTATTATCATCAGCTATTTCAACAAGCTCGCTGCTGTGGAACTGGCCTTCCTTATGGATGGATTTCCCATTACCCACCACGCGGGCCTAGGTTAGCATAATCACCTATATTCATGCTTATATCATGTCGGGGCAGGGCGTCGAGGAGACACTAGTCACCAGCTAAGAACATCAGAGCAGGGTTCAGAGCCAGATTCTGCTAACGTTTAGTCATAATCGTGTCTCAATGATGTTTTAACAGTAGTGTTTTTTTACAGTTCTTGTTACTAGCACTGTGTTTCATTCCATGTTCACATACAATTACATAACTGGCAACAGCATTGAAGAACCATAGAGTCCCGATTATGATGTAACGTCAGCAGAATCGACAGCCAGGTCGTATAGTATCGTTACCATAGTGCGGCAGACAGTTGTAGCTGGTGGAGAGGGGCGGGCGACAGCGGCAGCGCGGTGGCGGGGCGCGGGGCGGCGGCGGCGGCGAGGCCGACGGCGACGGGGACCACCAGCCCGGGTCCATCAGCCGGCCATGGCTGCACCCGCACCCGCACCCGCACCCGCGCCCTCGCTACCTATACATACAAAACTTCATCATGAGCTTTGAAACGGTGGTGGTCGAGTGGTATTTACACCCGTCTGGGATCGGAAAGGACCCGAGTTCAAATCCCACACGAGCAACATGAGTTTGTAGATCAATCTGACTCATGAATTACTACTTGCTTCCGGTGAAGAAAAACATCGTGAGGAAACCTGCACACTGGCTGACTTTAGTTTACTTGTGTGTATACGGCTACACTGCTACTAGATGCCGGCGGTAGTCGTAAAAGTCATGCATGTCAGATATCTAACACCAGTAGTGATGACCGACCAGTGTTAGTAATAAATTAATATCACACTCGTTAAAAAAGAAGATCATGAGCCTTCAAAGTATCCTGAAATGACACTTTAGATGTACTTTACGCCAAAAACGTATTCTTCACGCACGAAAAGAAACACTTCATAAAAAATATTCGCTCGCAAATATCATGTAATGCGATGCCCACATGGCGCTTTTATCATAGTTTCCTCTTTCAGCCGTTGTTTACTGAATGTTTCCAACATTTTCAGTGATGACTGTTTTATTACTGCGGCAGATTGCACTATTCTTTCAAGCGAGGACTTGTTTTAATAAAAGTATATTTAAAACTTAAATTGGAGTTTCTCAAGCCTCAAAAAATAAAAAACTTTTGTAGTCTTTTAATCATGCTTATTGATCAACATTCTGATTTATAGCTCGAAGAAAAGTTTATACGCATTAGTTTAGAATTTTGTTTGCAGAAATAAAATAAGGGCACCACAGATAACAAAGGTTTTCCTTTAACGAAGCCCTAATCGTCCCTCCACTGTTGATAATACCATAACACTCTTACGCCGGATAATTAGCGCGTCCCTAGGGAACTCGTGATGATTAAAATGGGATAAAAGGATAGCTAGGGCGAGTTATTTTATTATCTCATTAAAATGGATTCTGAACATGGTGGGTTATTATCTTCAAAGATTGTCCTTAAAATTGTATATTTATAAAAAAATGTTACGACATTATTTACTGTAGGTACGCAGATATTATGTAGAAATTTTCTCCAATAACATTATGCGCATAGCAATGAACACCATATAAATAGCGAGCCATTTACATGCAGAAAAAGTGTTCGTGAGGCTGGGTATTCTGTTGTTTCGCCATGATTTATATCTAACTTTGTGACCAGATATCATCAACAGCTTTGGATAAAATAAATATTACATTATCATCATGGCCGTGGTTTATCTAATTCTATGAACTCTGTGTTTTTAAGCCCTGAGTGGTTGGAATGCATGACTATAAGGGCAAATTAGGATAACCATCGATACACCTTGTAGCGCGGCTACGCGTTAATCCTCTTTGGATCTTATTATACGTGCGCTGGCACATACATACTTATTCACCTGTCATAAATTTTAAACTGTATTCATTCATATTCGATTCTGCATTTTGGTTGTCATTCCTGGCCTAGCATCTACCTATCTATTATATATTATAATAATAAATATCTATCTAGATATTTATTATTGTATAATAAATATCTATCTAGATATTTATTATTATAAGTTACTCTCATCGTGAAGCTAAAATAATACTATTTTAAAATATTATTAAACTATAGACCCTTATCGGGTCTTATGTTTACCAATAAAAAATAATATTCAACGACCCTGAGGTATATTATTTAAGAGTCTCCTCTGCGATAACCTCTTGTATTATAAGAAGATCAAATTACAACTGGACACAGTAAACCAGCAGGAATAGAGCATTGTTTGTTACCTAAGGCAGGCGCACCGCTCCACTCCTTCGCTGACGCTGTAGATGCTGCTTCGCCGCATCCGCCGCTCTTACGCCCGTGACGTCACAGCTGCATCCCTACACACACACTGACCGTCACCAAACGCTCACGTCACTGGCTCACACGCACGCATTGTCTGTCACTGTCACTTTTCTGTCATCACGCGTCCCGCCTTCGCATCCGGCATCCGCTATCTATGGCAGTATTTCGTCAACTATCATTATTTAATCTGATTTAACATTGCGTAGGAGGCTAGGTAGGACGCCGCTAGGATTTCAGTATTGATTTTTTAGTTCCCACCATTGCTACCTGTAGACAAAGAAAAAACATTTCATAAATCTTCACTGAATTCTTGTTGTAAAAAGTTAGTTGATGATGACCAAAAATGTTATGAAGATCCTAGATAAATATGTCCAAAAAAATAAGAGGATATTCATTAATAATAGAAGCTTATTTTTGATCCCGGCGATTATGTCCTATCCGATATGTATGATACTCAAATACTTTTCAATTTGTACACACATCACGATCTCAAGAATCTGAGTGTGGGCGGAAATATTACAGAAGCCAGAATAACTTGGAGAAGTGCGCGGGATGAAACTGGTATCGAAGATTCAACCAACAGTGATCAGGGACTTACCAAGTTTGTGTACTTTTCTTTGAAATATATTATTGTATGGACCTATTGTTACATTATTGTAAGGTGAAGTTAGAGTTTTGTCTATCAAGATATTTTTGCTGGTGTAGAACATGTTGCAAAATTGTACAGTTGTCTTTTCTACAATGATACAACAAAGTATAGACGATTGTGCTGATCAATTATATGTACCCGTAGGTGCAAGACGTGAAGTAGAAATAAAATCTATTTTTAAAATAAACAAAAAAAATTATATACTTTACTAGTAATAAACAAGTAAAGTATATAGGTAATTTTTTTTACGTTATTACATTTTAGTGTAAGTGAAGCTTTATTTTAGTTATGAGAAAGGTAAAAGCAAGTTATCTCAATTTCACTCGTAATGAAGAAAAACCACGCAACTATCTCCTTATTACCAATCAGATTTCAGAAAGTGCATTCAGCTCTGCACTGCAAAGCTTTATTGCACATCTTCAGCGTTTTCAATGAGAACCTATTTGCGAACTATTCAACTTCATAACGGGGATTTGCTTGAACTTTAAGAAACTTGCTCAATGGACGGCCTATATTGATGTACTGCAACTTAAATTACGTCTTGGGTAGTTTCAACGCGATAACTTTTGCTATTAAATATTTCATAAAGGCAGTTAATCTATCAGTATATGAACATTTTCTGTATAATATTGTTTCTAAGTTTCAAACTAAATTATGGTTAGAATGATTTCATTATGAAGCAATGAATAATTATTGCTTAGTAACGAAATCATAATACGAGTATAAAGTCAATTTCCTTTTAAATCCTTTAATTTCCTTTTCCTTTCGTGAGCTATAAACTCTGGTGAAGGTCGCGGGTTGCGCATGGATGCGGGCAGCGCAGGACCGGTCGTTGTGGAAATCCTTGGGGGAGGCCTTTGTCCAGCAGTGGACGTCTTTCGGCTGAGAGAAGAAGAAGAAGAAGAGCTATCAACTCAATTATTTCAATATTTACAACCACAAATTATTCGTAAGTTTCTTGTTAATCTAATAATACAGAAGCACTATCAGTGCCAAAGATTCCACAAAACATATTGTACGGGTTTTTTTTTGTTGGTTGTTAATTGAAAAATGATATTGATAAATGAGGAATAGTAAATGATAGTGATAATGAGTAAGCGCTTGCGGTGATGTGGCAAAAAATGTGAACAAATTTTTAAATCAAAAGAATATAGCATTTTTTTAATTTAAAAATTTGTTCACATTTTTCGCGCGCAGCGGCGATTTGCTAGGAAAAAAAGTATACCTAGAAGTGTGTGGTCTGGACCATACACATATCTAAGTATATCATTCAGCTCATAAAGCAGCTCAGGAAATTGAAAATGAACAGAGCATTAGGTTTCACTTACTTATACTCCTTGCAAAGGCGAGCTTATCTTTCAATGGTTCGCTCTTCAATATGATTAGTTTCCAATCGAGTCACTATTCATTTTTTTCCATTCGGATTTAACTATTTCATTTTCTTGGAACTTTTCTATTCAGAACGAAATGAGGATCGGCTTATATGTAGCTGTAAGACTTTCAATCTGGTGAAAGGACTGTCACTAATCTTCTATATATATAAAAGAACAAGGGTGATTGGTAAATCAACGCCCAGCCTAAACCATAAAAGCTATAAACTTGAAATTTGGACCGAAGTTTTATGTTAATACGTAGTGCTCAGATAAGAAAGGATTTTTAAATTACACCCCTAAGGGGGTTAAAATTGAGGGCAAAGTTTGTATGAAAAAAAAAAAAATCTTCACTGATTTACTTGAAACTTGGCAAGAATGCTTCTCAACAAAAACAAACAATGGCGTGTTTCAGCGTTTTTGACATTCAACCTCTAAAGGGGTAAAAAAGGGGAGGTAAACTAATTTATCATCACAAAACCGAAACTATAAAAGCTATAAACGTGAAATTTGGTTAGTGTCTTCATTATACTATATACTGCCCACATAAGAAAGGGTTGTTCACAATTTCAACCCATTCAATTACAGTCCAAAAAAAAGGGGTGAATTTGCGTACCTATAGACAAATCCCATTTGAAATTCGCCACCTACAAGTAATGCATGTTGGCTTATTGGTAAAGGTCGCGGAATATTTTTTTTAAGTAGAGGGTTCGAATCCTGCCAGACATGACTTCTTTGTACTTACTTTTTTTTTTGTTTTGTATTAGTTTTTTATAATTCTATATATTTTTAAATATTTTAGTAAATAAACATTTCAAAAAAGTAACTGGAAGTAGCTGGATCGAATCCTGCCACAAACAATAATTTTCTGATTTCATTTTTTATTTGTTTTCTAGAATTATTTTCTTACTTTTTTTTTAATTTTGAAAAGAAACGAATAAATTCATTTGCAAATTTATTTCCGGTCATCTACTGATTGTACCAAGAAAAATATCCAATAGATGGCGTTGATAAAATGAGAAATGTAAGCTGAAATTATTTCTCAATGTTTCCAATAGATGGCGCTGCGCCAGTTTGGTGATTTCTACTTCGCGCTATTAAGATTTTTAACAGCATAAAGGGGTCGCGAGTATAATAATAAAACAGTAAAGATATTTTGTCTGTACAGTACATTTAGTATTTTTGACTGAAATGGATAGAGGGACACTTAAAAAGAATAATAGAAAGCAAAAACATTTTTTTGGAATTTTTTGTCTATCTGTCTGTCCGTCCGTCTGTATGTATGTACGCGTTTCACGCAATAACTACTGGACGGATTTGAATGAAACTTTTTTTGTTGTATAGCTATTAAGCCTGGGCAACATACATATATGCTATAATTGATTTTGAAAACTGGATCACCTGATGAAGAACCTTAAAAGAACAGCTAAACTATAAGAAATATGGAAATGGTACCTTTGGAAAAGTTTATCAATTTGACGAGCATTTTCTGTTGACGTATAAAAATCGAAGATCAGGATCATCTGATGAAGAATTTCAAGGGACCAGCTACACTATTACTATATGGAAATGGCGCCTTAGCATAAGTCGTTTAAACTAATGAGCATTTTCTGCTGACGTATAAAAATTTAAGTTTATGGAACATCTGATGAAGAACTCCAAGAGACCAGCTACTCTATAAAAAATGGAAATGGGGCCTTAGCAAAAGTCGTTCAACCTGATGAGCATTTTCTACTGACGTATAAATAGACAGGACACGGGATAGGATAAAGAGGGACTCGGGGTGGGAGTGGTGGTACACGGGAAATTGTAGATAACGAGCAGACGAAGATCGTTTATTGAATGAAATATCACTTTTGATTCATTTTAACACCGCGACTATACTACGAGTACCTAATATATTCCCGCGGGACACGGGATAACCAAATAGCTGAAATTTTGAGTACTGGAGTTTAGGTTACTACAGTTTGGAACACAACTCACGCGGGCGAAGCCGCGGGCAGCAGCTAGTCTATACATATATACAAAACAGAAATGATATACGCACACAAATACATAGATATATACAGTAAAAATATTTTGTCTGTACATTTAGTATTTTCGTCTGAAATGGATAGAGGGACACTTAAAAAGAATAATAGAAAGCAAAAAATTTTCTTTTTTGAATTTCTTGTCTATCTGTCTGTCTGTATGTATGATCACGCTAATCTCCGAAAATACTGAACTGATTTGAATGAAACTTTTTTTGTTGTGTAGCTATTAAGCCTAGGCAACATTTAGGCTATAATTGATTTTGAAAACTGGGACACCTGATGTAGAACCAAAACAGAACAGTTAAACTATAAGAAATATGGAAATGGTACCTTGACAAAAGTCGTTCAACCTGATGAGCATTTTCTGCTGACGTATAAAAATTGAAGATCAGGAACATTCTGATGAAGAACTGCAAGAGACCAGCTACACCATAACATATATGGAAATGGCGCCTTAGCAAAAATCGTTCAACTTGATGAGCATTTTCTGCTAACGTATTAAAATTGAAGATCTGGAACTGAATATGGAAATGGCGCCTTAGCAAAACTTGATTAATCTGATGAACATTTTCTGTAGATATATAAAAATCGAAAATCCAAAACATCTGAAACAATTTGGAACACAAAAAGATTTTTCATCTAAGCGAAACTCACGTGGGCGAAGCCGCGGGCGAAGCTGCGGGCGACAGCTAGTACTAAAATAATGATAATATCTGGCCTTAAAATAAAATAAAATTCTTTTATTATCAGACGACTACGATCCATATTGAATAGGTATAAACCTAAATTAAACCTATTTGTTAAATATATTCAGCTATTATATATTATATATTATATATTATATATTATATATTATATATTATATATTATATATTATATATTATATATTATATATTATATATTATATATTAAATATTATATATTATATATTATATATTATATATTATATATTAAATATTATATATTAGCTTATTTATAGCTGTAGATTTTAAGCTTACAATAGTCGGTACAGAACCTAATAAACTTAGTTCCTTGATGTTCTGTATTATAAAAAAATGAAAAAAAAATACCTATAAAGAAATAGATAGGTATCTAAAGTAAGAAGATCCCACCAATCGCTTTAAATATAGCTTTTTTAATGTTACAGATTTTATATTTCTTCTTTGTACTTTTTATACCATATTTCCTTTGTCTGATTAACATCAGATATCATTAATATGTTCTTTTCGTATTTAAATAGGTACCTTTCGTTAAAATCCCTTATTAAAAAGCTATTACACAACTTTACTCCTAAACAAATATTTGAAATGAAGGGAATGATTACGAGTACCCTTTTAGATCTCACAGGGTAATATTTGGTGGGTTATTAAAATAATGCCAGTGAAATATACTTTTATTTTAATTACTTAATGGATCATGATTTTTGTTAGGCTCATTTTATGATACACTAGCTTTCGCCCGCGGCTTCGCCCGCGTGAATTTCCCACGGGAACCGTGCCTTTTCCCGGGATGAAAGGTACCCTATTTCCTTCTCCGTACTTCCAGCTATGTGTATGCGAAATTTCAGCAAGATTGGTTCAGTAGATAAAGCGTGAAGAGGTAACAAACAAACAAACAAACCAACAAACTCACTTTCGCATTTATAATATTAGTTAGGATTAGGATATAACTGTGTATATACAATTTAATAAATAAGGGATTTCTAGTCTTCATTCGAAAGCTGTATGTGTACAATATAAAATTATAGAGTTCACATACATTTTCCGAATGAAGAGTAGAAAAAAATCCCTCATTTATTAAATTGTATAAAAATAGGTAGGTATATATAAACTCTTTATAGCTGGGAATGAATTCGTACGATTATTTTTATGGTTTCTTGCCGAGACGCAGATGTCTTAAAAATAACTAATCCAAAAAATGCGTCACATTTATTCGCATACTGGAAATAATATGTCTGAATGTCTATCATCCAGATTTCGGACTACAAGACATCTGGCCTGAAGATTGATTTATTAGGGCTATTATTCACTGGGTCGGCGCCAATATGACGTCATAGTGCTAATGAATACTTGCCATTTCCGTAACTAGCTAGCCGCGGCGCGTGATACTTACTACTCTTCTCGTTAACCTTAATACTTCCCGTGATTTGTGGTACTCGTTTTCTGAACAATTATTTATTATGTAGGCGTTGGTCGACAACAATATTTCAAATTTAGATGGGTACAAATGGTTTCTATTTATTTTAGATAATTAGATTTTGTCCCATTCTATTTAATTCTTTCTAGCTAGGGCAATTAATAGAAGTGAACCTTTCTTTTATGTTCCCAATTGTCACGTGCAGATATCAACTTAAATAATATGTGTAACTTTAGAAGTTTATCTTTTAAATAGAAGATATGATAGTTAGGGAACTGTCAATATAGTAATATGATTTATTGACCTGTGTGCCCGATATATATCTAAAGGTTTAGGCTAAAGTAAAGGTGGTTTTTGCGACATCTTATATACCTAGGTACCACAAAAGTTATTAAGATATTTATTATTACAGACAATCGCAAATAGATTAAACATTATTTTGTAACATGCGAATAATGTGTAAAGACAATAATGTTTATATTTAAAACTTTTAAATAATGTTACTATTTAAAATAGCTTATTATTTATTCATGTAGTTTGTATCATATGTATATCTCTATAATATTCAATCATGAAGTTTTCTTAGGTAAAAATGTAGAATATAGTCAAATTGTGTGACAATATAATGAAGATATCTCGGAGTTTTTATTCAGTACGTGATAGGGCCGCGACGCCCTACCAACATAAGAATATTTCCCTCGTGCTGATACTTTTGCGAAGTTTCCTTCGCAAACAAAACTCCAGTGAAGTAAAAACTTTGAGGAGTCGGAGTGAGTCCCAGTGGAGAGCAGAGACCCTACGTTTGATCCTGTTGTGACCGTATTCCAACCTTTGTCAACAAGTTGGTTCGTTATGTTGTGTTATATACAGGTAGGTATGTATGAACATTATATTGTGTGATCCTACTAATATATAAATGCGAAACTTTGGATGTGAATTTGTGAGTTTGTGAGGATGTTTGTTACTCAATCACGCAAAATCTACTAGACGGATTTCGATGAAATTTGGTATACGGGTAGAAAAATACCGGAAATAGCACATAGGGTACCTTTTATCCCGAAATTTCCACGGGAGCGAAGCCCCGGGGCGCTGCTAGTATTCAAATAAAGTGTATTGCAAGTCATTTATAAAGCTGATTATTTAAGACATTATAAATTTATTTGTTAGTAGAGATATATTTCTACTAACAATTAATTCTGTTATAGGTACCTAAATAATTTGTCTCGTGTTTAGTTGCAATATTTTTTTAAACAAAAGTTTAATTCTTCCTGTTATTTTACATGTTCAGTGGAAGAGCACATTTTATGTAAAGTCACAAGGAGAGCACTTCATAGAAACGGGGCGTAGTACTTATATTAATTCTGTGGTAGAATTTAGCGTATGTTAAATTTTTTATGTAGTGTTTAATTCTTCCCATAAAAATATAAATACTACATACCGCAATAGCCTAATTTCTCTAAAACCATAACATCAACGGGCCAGTTGCCAGTGAAAACAAATTCAGCAACATAAAATTTATGAATACATATGTCTGAATGTTTTTGCCTCTGAGTAATAAACTAATGAAAACACTCAACCCTGTATTATGGCCGTTATGTCAGATTTATGATTATTAAACTCGGAAGACATTGTCGCAGGCTCTGATAGGCCATAACTTTCGGTGATTAAATTCTCATAATGTCACTACATTATTATTTGTTTACCGATAAAAGTTATCGGTAAATAATAAAGTGACTTTAGAGAATTCACATTATATTAATATTCTATGAATAACAAATTATTACATTATTATTTATTTACCGATAAAAGTTACCGTGAAATAATAAAATAACTTTATAGAATTCATATCATATTTTTCTTTATGAATATTTTTTTTATGATTACTGGGTGCATACCTAAACGCATGTTTAATCTTTATTTGATCTAGCAAGCCAACCTTTAGTAGCTACAACACTTGTAGCTATAGCTAACACTGATATTGCATTCTTAGTTTCCTCTTTATATTATTTTTTATGAATAGAGTCACGACTAACCATCATATAGGTACGTCTATCATTGAGTTAACAAGTTACATTGTAATAAAACATGTGGGCTAATTAATGCTGCTGTTATAAAACGAGTTATGATTTGATGGCTCCAATAAGTCTCTGGGGGTGTGGTGGACACGCCCCTGTGGAACAATGCTGAGTGGGCTCCCACGCAACCGGATAACCAGCCTTTATAATTACAATTGTAATGGACCAGGTGATGGATTCACTGACTTTGTTCTTACTGGTCCTCTATGCTGGTCTGAGAGAGAAAAAATATAGAATGTGCCAGCTGCTTCTCTTTCCGCGCAGATTGTAAAAGTCAATTGAAGGAAAGCAATTTAAATTGGGGATTCCTCCATTCGTAGACCATATGGGCTAGAAACCTGTTACTATACCTGAATCTCCATTTAATCAATAAGCTCACTATTCAGCTGGGCGTGGGCTTCGAGTCTCACGACTCTTGACTCTGTCTGCCCCATAAGGGATAAGGGCGTGATTCTGTATCTTAGTAGTTTTTGTCTGTGCTCAAAGGAATCTTTTGGACATACTTTATGAACTTTCCAAGTTTCAGCTATTTAACCGCCGAAAAATATTTATCAATAATGATAATGGATAATGATAGTTATACTTTACATCTTTCATACATAATGTATGGTGTAGAAGGCAGCTAGCCAAGTCTACATACTGGCATAGACACAGTATAGGATTGCCATTGTTGTAATACAAGATCAATTTTAATTTTAGATACAAGGTGATAATTATCAATTAGAGTTTTCTCATGATGTTTCCTGCTCAGGATACTTCCCGATCACATACTAGTGATCGTCTATTAAAAGTACCATGCATAAATCTATTAAGACTTTTGAAACTTATGAAACAATTTTGCCTAAAATAGAGTACGATTAAAAGTTAACCCCAGAAGTTAGGAGAATGTTAAACGTTTTCAGTATGTGGAATATGAGGATCAAAACTCTGATATATTCATTAAATTTTCATCAAATTCCAGTGATACTGGGATATAAAGTAGGTCCTTTTTGTATCGTTGTATTAAAATCATTCATTGTAAATTTTGTCATTCATCATTGTAAATTAAAAACTTTCGCATACCTATCAAATTATTCAAATCAACTATGAAGTTTTTTACTCAACGACAAGATACAACCCAAGACTTTTGTTTAAAGAAAATAAAGTTTTAATCGCTCCGTCTTCGGAGACTTGAATCGATTACAAAGTATTCGGAATTCAATTAAGACGAGTTCCACCGATGTTATTAAACTCGATAGCTAATGTACTGTAAAAGTTCATTAACTAGCTAGATGGTTCCGATTACGACAAGATTTTTTTTAAAACCACGTTTAGAGAACGTTGAAAAGCATAGTCGGATGCAAATTAATACCTACATCACACATACCTACATCATGCACTCACGGCAGTGTATTTTTTTCTTTGCTCACGGGGTGTATAATGCAATGCTTGAAGTCGATCTTAGTTATTAAACGATTAAACGATATATCTATTGTAATCTAACTCTTCGTATGTTTATTGAACTAGCCTTTACAGTTTTATTATTGTATGTATTGATTTATTCACCAACACCTCACTTGGTTGACCACGACTGTCGCAATCACTTACTGCTGTTGTATTGATAACTTATAAGAGCAAGTTGTAATTTCCTACCTTCAATTTAAAGTTCAAAGAGCAGGTTCAAATCCCAGGCAAGGCCTGACAGTTTGTAGATCAATCAGTCGTCAAATTGTGAAATGCCTTGACAACAATCTAAAAAAAATCAGGCGTTGAGAAAGGAGAATTTCAGAATGTCATGAATTATTATTTTGTACAATATTTATTCTGTATGCATAACAAAAAACAATTTCGGCTTTCCAAGTTTTTCAAATCTTAATGCAGTCCTTTAACAAACTAGACAAAACTAATTATAACTAAAACTAAAACACTCTTCATGTAAAATGCAGTTCGCTAATTATGCCATTACTTATAGCGGGATTTGTGAATGCAACGTGCAGGTTAATGCACTTTTTTAACACATGTGCAAGCTTAGACGAGCTTTGGGACGTGGGTAGTTAAAGTATCCTTTATGCTAATCTAGTTTTTTTCCATTTTAACCATAACAAATTTTAACCATGTCTGTTCAGTAGATTGTTCGCAGTGTTTTAGTAGTAAAAACATTCAAACACACCTTCAACCTTTCACTTTTTACACAACAATTTATAGATCGTTTCAAGTAGCACTTACTTTCCTAAGTCAAAACTTCTTACAAAAAGTCTTCTCAAAGTCTTACATCAAAAATATAACTGGTGACGTCATCATGGGTCAGATGGATAGATTTCTATCATGTTTATGGAGTAAGTTTGGCGCCGAGGAAAGAACAATAATACCACAGATTATTACAAAGTCCCATTTTCCCACGATTGTTTCGGACCCAAGAGAATAGTTTGGCAAAAAAGTGGCAACAAGGAAAGTCGTTACATCCCGAAGGTTCTATATGTCCCCTGACTATTAGCTGTAATTGTCGTCATTTCGAATTGAATTAGTTAACTACCCACCCTTTCTGGAAGGTGTAATTACGTTCTTATATTACTCTAATAAATGTGCGAAATGGTTATAACATTAATCATTTTGTGACCCATTTTAATGAGAATAGATCTCTTTAAACTAGGCGTATTTTATTATAATTATCTCACTGTATATTTGCTAGACACTATGCTAACAATCTCATGCAGTCAACAGCCGTATATATTTACTCTTCACGATGGGATTCTTCTATTTATTTATTAACTTTATTACGAGGTAAATAGGCTTTAACTCAACAAACAAACGATGCCAAAAATAGAGATGCACAGTGTGTTGTACTTACAACACACTATTTTTCAATAAATACCTACTTTTATTTGCACTTGCAAATAAAAGTAGGTATTTATTGAAATGAAAAAAATAAATCTACTAGTTATTATCGTAATCGTAAAGCTTAATATTTATTTCTATTTATGGTTTTCTAAAGGAAAATTATAATAAGAAATTCTTGAAAAAAGAGATGAAAGGTTTCTTTGACACAACATTCTTAGTAATGCCGGCTTTTCTAAGAGAATTCATCATGATGTATGCTTACAAAATAAAATTCGAGCATAAACGAAACTACATTTTATGAACAACAATTCAATATTAACGTTAATATTATTTCATTCAAATTCGTATTAATTCAAATAATTTATAGATTTTCACATTGAACAGTACTTAACTACTTACATAAAGGTCACTACGAATTTAGGGAAAATGTAAACCCTATCGGGAATTGCAATGGATTGGATTTAGTATATTATTATGTAATAATTATAGTCGCGTCATTTTTAAAAAACATTTTTTTTTCGTATAAGCTACTCGTAAGGCTTAATTTTAACTAGAATAATTAGACATGTCTTAACAGAAAAACAACGCAATCCTGAATACATCTAAGTTTTCCGAACAAAAGCTATTTTAGGCCTGCTTGTCCTCTAATTAGGTATCAGAATGGGATTAGTACGGTGGGATCTAAGAAACTTTTATTTTTTCTTTTTACCAATTAACTCGGCAACAACGTGAAGATTTATCTCATTTTGTCCTAACACCTTACAAAGGTAATCTTTTTTCGTTCATCTAACTTGTGTTCAAGTAATTTGCTCAGCATTTTCCTCCTCCTTAATCGCGTGACTGTACAAATCTTATAATTAGGGACGATGACAAAAATCTGCTTCGTGGTTTATCTTGAAAAGATAATGACTCATTTGATGGTCATTATTTGTGTTGTCAGAATTGTATTTGTGCAATTAAGGTTAAATAATAAAATAAACATCATATCCATAAATAAAAATAGAGTTAGGTATATCAATTACCAGTTGTAGTCGAACATGAGCGTCTGTCTCCCCCGTGAGAGACATAGACGTGAATATTGATATGTATATAGGCACTATATTTTTATTGTTATTTAGCTTTATTATAAAGTTTGTAATTTATTGTTCGTTTCGCACGGGACTACATAAAAAAGTCCCCTTTTCGGACTGAATTTATAACTGAAACTTACGCATTACACTAATAGGCTAATTTGTCTTTTTTCTTGTCGGGAGTTTATTGTTTGAGCTATGTTTAACAAAACTTCCTTTAGCATTCTGATTCTGATTAATGCCAATCACATTCCTTTTTCTGCGTCTACATGAACGTACCTGAAATACGCCCGCAAGCGGAATAAATAATTCAGATTTATACATTCCATGGTGTGGTAAAAATAGCAATTTGGAAAAGACTTGCTGACAGTCGACTAGAATCCGGTCTTAGCTGTATGCAAAACAAGCAATAATGTGTGACGTGATACACCTTAATGGAATTTAGTCGACGTCAGAACTCATCATGTTTTGTGATTGTGACGTACCGCAACACGCACGCTCGTTGTTTTATGTGACGCCACGGACTAAATACCTGAATCAAGATTCAGCTTCCTCTTTGCATTTTAATAAGAAGAAGTATTTTTAAAGCGAGTATTTCAAAGCAAGCGGAAAATTGTTGACAGAAGAGGTGAAGGATCTTTGCTGGTGCTTCTGTTTTGAAAAACCTCCCGAAATATAAATGCAATAATTAGTCTAAATTATATGAAGTAGGTTTGGATTTGTTTTCATCCCACTGAACAAGTAACATTGCGACTCCTGTTTCCCATAGAAATCTTATGACGAAGATGTTGTTACGCGTGTTTTATTTGACATAATCTCCACGACCCTCAATCATGAGGAATTCTTCTAAATGACGACGGTTAAAAAGGCTGAAATTTCCATACAAACAGCTCTCATTTGAGATGATGTGAAGTGACGGAATACGCTCTGCGTCATAAATGGAACTGATATGACGGTGACGTGGCGTGACGTTCTGGAAATATGGGCCAGAGGCCACTGTATCAATAGGAAGGAAATACGCGATAACGGCCATACTGATTTCCGAGCTGGGTATAATAAATACGCTATCCTGATCCCACATTGTTTCCTTGTTATTTCCTCTTCCTCCAACTACGTTTATATAGCGTTCATACCGCTTGAATAAATGTATGGAATAACTTTATTATTGTTATGATGCTTTTCATTTAGCGCAACCAGCAGATTAGAAACTTTTTTGATTAAGAAATACAGGTTTTAGGATGATATAACACACTTTAGTAATGTAATTCTTCCGGACACGTCCACACAGGATTAAAAAAAAATTGTAGTACATATTCATGTAACACAACATTAAAATGGTTTTTATTATATTGTGGAATAAAAAAATTCGGAATGGTTTTTATTTTATCATTGAAGAGCACAAGAAGATAAGACGATTGAGAGACCATGGAAGGGTCAAGGAAGAGTTGGGCTCTGTGGTCGGCACAGTTAATCTAAATAGCTTCGCACCTAGAACCCAGGACCAGGAGAAGGTTTCTAGCATAGCAGATGGATATCTATAGTGTCTACCTTTCTTCGCTAGAAGCAATCGTCTTTTTACATGACTAACCAAAATAGAAGTGTTATGTTTTTTAGGGTTTATGTATGTAAGTATGTATGTGTAAGTTTCGTCCTGAACGGCTTATTAGATTTTGATGTGAGAGGTACCTATTTTTAGATTCCTTGCATTCCTCCGAGTGACAAAGGCTAGTGAGTTGTCAGTCGTGTTTTTTTATTTTTTAATAATTAGCTTGTTCTTTCTAAATTAGACTTCTATAAGTGTAAAGTTTTAGCCCTCGTAGGAGAGGTAGTATTCCTATCACTAAGATAATAAGGTGGGCGTAGAGATCGTTGGCAGACTCCTCGGCAATTCAGAATAACGAGCATTTTCCTCCGACTACATATAACTTGTAGCTACAAATAGTCTTCAATGAATTCAGTTAATATCACGGATTCCAGAGCATTATGTACGATAATTAAATATGCCAATTTTTAGTATTCTTTTACTATAGTTAATGTGGGCTATTATGTCGACGCGACGATCACCGGTAGATATCGGTAATCGTAGATTGATTTTCTAACCGATAGGTGTATCATATCAACCAGTTTTGTATATTGAAAACGACTGAAACATTAAAAATTAAATATTATAGTAAAGAGAACTCTTTGGCGAATTTTGTTTCGTTCTCGTGTTCAATAAAAAGCTTTCTATAATTTAATCTCGCTTTGACGAGAAACTGCAATTCATCGTAGTCGTAGAAAGTATTGTGCAAGTAGTTTGTGAAAGAGACCGCGGGTTTCGACCTTTCTCTACGAACATTTCGGTAGTAAAAAATAAGTCTGCTACGCTAGACCAAAATATATTTTTTACGACCAAAAATAGGTACTCATTTATTTCATATTACTTGAACCAGACATGTTTTACGAGATAATACACTTTTATCTTAGAAATATTTTATTAGATTTCCGCAGAATGATTGAATCCATTTAGGAAAAATTTATAAAATTCTTGTCATTTAAGGAATATAAGAGTTTCGATTCCTATGCTGAGGCATGCCTAAACTACAACATGGATAGCTTAGAAATGAGACGCACTCAATATGATCTGATTTTCTTACAGGCTATAATTACAGGTCAAATAGACTGCTCTGATCTCCTGGCACAAATAGCCTTTAGAGTTCCTTCATCCCGTACGCGCCACACGTCTTTGTTATATGTACCTCTTTCTAACACAAAATACTCACAAAATTCCGTATTGTGTCGACTGGCTAATACATACAATAAAACCTATGCTAACCTGGATTTATTTCACTTATCAAAGTCCAGATTCAAAAACGAAATTGTTAAGATGCACAGAAAATAAAATGGATGTTCCCCCAAACCTTTCTTTTAAATTGTTTTGTATTCGTGCTAGGTTATGTTTGTTTTATCATACTGCGCTATTTTATTATTGTTAGGTTATTTATATATTTTTCTTTAATCTGCAATCAACCCTTATATTTTTATATAGCTATTAGTGTAAACCTTTTTTGGCCTTAGTTATAAATCTATATAAAATTTGTATAAATAAGTTACTATATTACGCTGTTGGTTTACCAATAAACAAAAAATAAAATAAAAAATAAAAATAAAAAAATCTACAAAATTAATGATTTTTTATTACGCTACCATCAGTTAACCAATGAACTCATATAAAATCATAAAATTCTTTTGTATGATACTTGTTTGCACGCAAAACAATGTTATTTTAATATGCGGAATCACATCTCCACAAAGTATAGGTACTTTTGATTCCCAAATAAAGTCGCAGGGCGCAGTTACTTTAAGTACATTGTAACGTCACATGAATGGAAAAATGGCGTATAGTATTCGCGTAAAATAGATTCAGTAGAGATTGGAAGCGTGCCCAGCGAGTCGCTTGCTGAATAAACACACGGACATATGTTGACCTCTCGCCATCCGCCCCGAATTGTTACTGCTAACGTTTATACAATGTGAAAATGTCACCGCCCATGAGCATTTTCGTAATATTTTGACAGAGACATACATGGTTATGTTTTCATTCCATTTTGTTTTAATAGCGAATGCACGATAATGGACTACGCTCCAATTAGATGGGCCGTTCGCAACGTAGATTGTGTTTATGTTGTATTTCGTTTAAGTAAACTACCCACATAAGCTAATTAAACTTTAGGCGTTGAGGTTGGTTGAGGTGGGTTGTTTCCGTTCACTAGTACATCTTTCTACGTTTTCCAGATTTTCCGGAGATATTTAGGAAGAGGAAGATTTGACTTTTCCCCCAAATTTGTACTCAAAATAATTGTGGTGATCAAGCAGTGCATTGATTTATGTTAAAAACCATCGAAATTCAATGAAACATTTTACATAATAAATATCATTTATATGCTATCCCAAAACCACGAAGGTTTGCCTAGATGCACTACAATCTGCATACAATCCAACCAAAGTACATCCTATTTGTACATAATATGTTACTTGAGAGATTGCATCAATCCTTGAAATGACTCATTTGGCATGTAGTGCGCATAAGATAAGTACTCCTACTCTTCGGATACCACAACTTCCGAAGACCGGATTCCATCCGGTACCGGGATCCTACCCACATACTGACCATGACATTCATACAGAACTTGACATTCATAAATATGACTTTCTTTTATGCATTTTATGTCGCAATACGTTACGGTTCCATACGGAAAATGAGCAGAGAGAATCGCATAGACCACGGCAGGACGGGACGCCCGTCCGAACCATCAACCTGTGTTTCCACTTAATAAATTCCAAATGAACCGAACCAAATGTTTATTACGAGTTGGAGTTGGGTGCGATTTCTGCAGATAGGAAAACTATATTGGGATTGAAATGGTGCGCTATTTTCACACTGGTGTTATCAGACGAGTTGGCCTAATTACAAAACTATTGGTCGATTTTATACTGCTGAAAAGAAAACGTAAATCAATCTAGATCGATGTTAGATTTGAAACGTAGTACCTTTATTTTCGTCTGTAGGGATATAAAATAAAGAAATCGAATAGTTATAATTTAAGTAATTGAATACTTTCAAACGGCCTTTGAACAAGGCTTTCATTAGCTTGCAAAAAATGTGGGCAATGTAATCCTTCTAATATTATAAATGCGAAAGTTTGGATGTGAGTTTGTTACTAAATCACGCAAAATTTACTAGACGGATCTCAATGAAATTTGGTATACGGGTAGAAAAATACCGGGAATAGCACATAGGGTACTCTTTATCCCGTAATTCCCGCGGGAGCAAAGCCCGGGGCGCAGCCAGTCAAAAATAAAATATAGGCCGCGTCGTTGCCTTGAGGCTAATATATCTATAGGTTTAGGTTGTAGGCATAAAACATTTTATGATAACTCAAATAAGGTAATAAATACTGCAGAATGTGCTGGGTGTGACATGGCGTGACTCAGGCCAAGTGTCCTTCTCGTTCGATGGAGGGTTCCAAGGCCGGGGCACAAAGCAAAGAGACACGGTCTTCTTATAAACGCGGTTGGAGAGCCACTTAACTGGCAAATCGCTTAGAAGACTCCAGTTAGTGTGTCAGGGATGAACTTGCCGTAAGAAAAGCAGTTGATTTTAGCGATGTTTTGCGAACTCTGCACTACTTGTTGCGCATATAAATTTAATCCCCAGCTTTAGGGGTAACGAACGACTAATATATTACGTACGTCGTACAATAAAGGATTATCTAGGAACTTATATGTAAAAAAAATATTACTGACTTGTTGAATTAACCGGCGAGTATGTTAGTATGAAGAGAGGAATTATATAAGTAGAGGAAGGCGAAAGATGTCTGACCTATGTATCGTAGAAAGTGGAAATCGCTGGTCTCTGCTTACCCCCACGGGAAAAGGGCGTGATAACATACGTATGTATGTAATTACAGACTTTATGCATGCATATGTCATTGATAAGATGTTTTTCGAGGTAACTAAATTCGTATATACGACACGATGACTTCATTAGAAACATTATAGAAGGAAAAGTAAAAGGAAGAAGGGGACAAGGAAGACCAAGACAAGGCTACATGAGGCAAATAAAGAAAAAAGTGAGCGTCGGGTCGTATCAAGAAGTAAAACAGTTGGCAATGGAGAGAGAAAAATGGAAGGAACTCCACTGACAAGAGCCTCTTAAATTTGATGATGATGATGAAATACGTATATGTTATTGTTATCATTCAAAAAGTTACTACAACTACCCACAGGAAGAAAAATGAATGAATCATCCGGGTAATTCTCATCACTCGATACACACTCACCGATCTAAATCGTTGATACATTTACTAGCACTTCTTCGCAGCGCCAACTGGCAATAATATTAATGTATAGGGCAAAGGGTGCAGGGCCCCGATTGCTTATCCACCCCCGCTTCTGTGAGTCGTTTTTCACGAGCGAAGATATTGGATACTTGTATTTGTCTTCTGTATATAACCGTATTAATAAGTTATGAATGTTAATAATTCAAGCTTCCTCAATCCCGAGTTTTATTTTTGGATCAAAAATCAATATATCTGGATCGTTATTGTCCATTTTATATAGGTACTGGCTTTATCCCGAGGCCTCACTGCCGTGGAAATTTCGGTTTTATAACGAGCCGGTGCACTAGTCCCTACCAACGTAACCCCTCTGGTAGATAAAAATTGATTTTTTTTGCATATATCTACCAAGTGAGCAACTCAATTTCGACCAAATTACATATAGTGTGTCAAAAGAGTGGTTTTGTGTTAAGCATTACAGCAAAAATAAAATAATCTACCTACGTGATTTTTATACACAAAGCTATTAGTGATAAAAATGGTTTTCGGTAGGTAAATAAATCTGTATTAATCCTAACTAATATTATAAATGCGAAAGTGTTTTTTTTTGTTTGTATATTTGTTTGTTGCCTCTTCACGCTTTATCTACTGAACCAATCTCCGTGAAATTTCTCATACACATAGTACTGAGAAGGACATAGGGTACTTTTCATCCCGGGAAAAAGCACTGTTCCCGTAGGAAGTTCACGCGGGCGAAGCTGCGGGCAAAAGCTAGTATTTAACATAATTTGTTCCAAAACTACTATGGGGAGGCTTTGATTGAAAAATCACACCGCACCGAACTAAAAGTAAGTTTACATCAACCAACAATACTACATCGTACCCTACTTGGTTGTATCGAGGGTCTTTTTAATGGGAATCCCTTCGGAATATATTGCTTGTCGCTGAATCGACTTGTTAGATGCTTTTTTTAGTTTAAGAAGTGTGGAGAGAATTGAAATAAATTATTATTAAAAAAATTTAAAAAAGCTTTTATAAACGCTCAAAAAGGCCGTTTCATTTGGTACCCATGTTGTAGATGTGCATTAAAAAATAACTATTCTCCATCTTGGATGGTCCGCCATATTGGATTTAGAATGACGTCACATACCATATCTATCATATAAACGTGTGTACATTTCAGCTCAATCGGATGACGATATCTACTTCAAAATTGAGTTTATTTATTTATAAATTTATTGCACAAATTATAAAAATTATGTACAAATGGTGGACTTAACGCAGTATGGCATTCTCTACCAGTTAACCATTAGACCAAACAGAGAGTAGTATGAGTTCTAAGATTCCACCCGAACGAGTACATTACAAGTTAAATAAAAGCTTTTAAAATAAAGAAATGTTGGGAGGATGGATGAAAGAGACTTAAGAAAAGCATTTATAAAGTAGAGGTTCATGGAAAAAGCGTTGGTTACACAGTCGACCTTGGAAAATGCTTTCAGGTTGCGGATAAGTGTAGAAGAAGCGAAAGGGATAGATATTTTTTTACACTAGTTACAACAATTTCAAGGTTTTCACATTTTATTAAATTGTAAACAACTCCTACTTTAAATTAACTTATTGAGTATTAAGCCTACCTTCAAGAACTCCTGTATCCCAATTGACTGTAATAATATTGTCCGCTTCCCCTATGTCTTTGGGGTCAACCTTAGATAAGATAAAATGTCTCATGCGACATCCGCAAATAAATTACAAGGCAACTAACGTCCCCGTAATAACTTCATCTGAATTTCAACGGATGTGTTAGAATTGTGGCTGTAACACAGACCTGTCGTAGATAAAACGATAATTTTGTTGTGTGATGACCATTTATGTCCTTTTATGATACTATATGATTTATCATGTTTGAGTATAATTGTATATTCTAGGTTCCTTTGTAATCAATACAGTTTAAAGTGAGTCAAGATGATTCGACGCATGAAAGGCAAAACTTCCTAAGCGACGCAATTTGGTAAAATGAGTTATATACGTCATTTTACTCGCAAAAAAATTCCGCGTCGATTGGTCTGGGTCTCGTAGCGCTGCGTTGAGTTTTGTTGTCGCTTAGGAAGTACGTGAATCCTTAGTATTCCTACTTTTTCAGCTGACGAAGCAACAAAAAATTACTCATTTTATTTCAATAGGTTGGTTGGACAGTTCGAACTTTAAAAAAAATTGAATAGTGATTTTTTCCTGTCATAAAATTATTTTAACCGTTAGCTTGGATAAATTTACTAGAAATAAAATCATATGCACCAAGCACTAAGGTATTTTTTCCTGTATTAGGTTTTGCTATTATAGTCGCTTATCAATTTTTATACGAAGAGAAATATGATACAAACTTGTCCTTATACATTTGTTCCTAAAATTGTATTTAACATCATTTGTACTTAGATATTATTGGTTGTAACGAAATAGTTATAAAAAGGTACTTGGATAATTTAGCACCAAAAATATATACCGACTTGATGTCGCTTAGATAATTTTACCTGACAAATTAAATTGAAACTGACTGTCGCTTAGATATTTTTGCTTGCCTGAATGCTGTGAGAAATGTGTCGCTTAGATAATTTTATTTGAATTTCAAGACAAATGAAAATGGCGCTTACGAAGTGCAATCGTGTATCGAATGTCACTTAGGCATATCGCACTGCGTACTGCGATCGTGTCCGAAAGGAGCCAGCCAAACGCGGCACGTCGGTTAGTGTGGTCGCTGAAGGCTGTATTTCGTGGCCATGGTGGATTTTGGCGCTTAGTATACGAAAATTGTAAGTAAAACTAAAAATCACTTCAAAACTTTGAAGCATAAAAAGTGTGCATTTACATTGTAAGGGCGCAGATTTTGAAAAATTTGATACCTTCTTTTAGAGTTTTGTACAAACTTAACCAAAATTTTAGCTATCTAAGTAGATATAATAATTATAATTTGTTTTTTTAGGTAACAACATGAACATTGAGGTAACAAAATAATAGATATTGCTCTGGCTTCTGCGGGGTTAAAAGGAAGACAGTGTAGAAAAAAATAACTTTGATAATGAACCTGTCTCTGTCGTAAGTATAGGTAATTATTATGTTTATAGTAACATACTAGTAGCTCCACCAGACATCCAACGTATTGTTGCGACTGCGGTGGAAAAAATACAAACAGCTGGAGGACAGGAGGCATGCATGGTCACGTCCTACCAACTACACTCCTAAAGAGCTGAAGTAGATACTGTTAGCAGCCTAACTTGCCGGCTAAAGAAGCCCCCAGAGCTAGGATGGACCACTGGAAATATAGATTCCCTCCGCAGTCAGCTAATGTTCCACTAACCAAGAAACTACCACCACCGGGTGGAAATCTCCCCTGGGCAGTCTGGAGAGCTTTTAAATAAACTTCGGGTTGGTGTTGGGAGATGCCGTGATAACCGCGTTAGATGGGGTTTCTTGGCTGTACTGCAGAATCTATGGCTCACCTACTATCGTACCCGAATTGCCCCGCCTCGTGTACCAAAGAGGATCCATGCGAGGCCAACGTTAGCGTGGCCACATACTGGTCAGGGAAAATCTAAAGATAGACATATCGACTCAACAAGAAGAAGTAACATACTATGTTATGTACATAATATCTGGCAATATGGGTACAACATGGGTACTCATAGGTACCTAAACACACAATAAGATAAAATATATTCACAACTTCTTAAAACTGATTTTGATGAAATTTACAATGTACAACTTAAATGTATAGGTAGGTACTTAATTTTATTAAAGAAGGTTTTTTTTTATTTGTACTGGGTGAAAAGTAAACTATTTTTTGTTTATGTTGTTTCCAATGCATGCAAATTGTTTAAAATAATTAAATACAATAAATACTGATTTCATACGAAAATCGTTTTATTCATAATTTACACTCCTTCAAAATGTCGGTTAGTTTTGCAAATATTGCTTTATAATTTGTGTTTAGATTATTTTTATTGAAGGACTTAAATTAAACTATACTGATTTCGACAATTTTTCCTATTTTTCAAAAATATTTTTTTATTACTAATCTATTTATACCTATTTTCATATACATTAGCTAAAGTATTAAGATGAATATATTTGAACGGATTTAAATTGGGTCTGGCGAGTAGGTAATTTTACCTGTAATTTTTTTGAGGTAATTTTTTACTAAGCGACTCTAAATTATAAACTTAAAGTGTTAAGTGAATAAAATGTTTCTTAGGCAAAAGCCTATAATATTACAATGCCTAGACTATAACAACTTTTTATTTATGATGAAAACTAAAGATTTTATAAGCTTTATTCATTTAAAAAAAACTTTGATCAGCTCTCCTGAACATTTTTATAAATGTCGGTTAGGAAGTTTTGCCTTTCATGCGTCGATATGCATACTGTGGTGTTAAGGGAAACCCCACGTTGAATTAAGAGGGATTTATAATAATAACTTTTCACATTATTTTGTTCTTTCTGTAGCTGTTTGCTATTACTGCGATTCTGTAACATCTTTTTACTTTTTCTATTTTATCTATTTTAACCTAATAAACAGGTTCTTTAATTTTCAATATTTTTATATTTGAAGTACCTAATATTTTTATTTTTAACCAAAATATAAACTATTGATGATCTTCTGTAGGTATATTATGCATTTTTAACTTAATCTTTTTTACTTGCATGAGCACTTTAACAATCTTTATGAACTCATTGTAATATCTACTGAAAATAAACAGGACACTGGCCCTTTTATAGGTTTGGCTTTACAATAATCCCAATTCTTCTATGTCTTGATTGTGTCCTTGTGTTTTGTGTACCCATCTCAATGTCACCAACCGAGGCAAATACATCCCCAGTAAGGGTGCGTCTCCACTGACGTGGAGCGGAGTGGATCTCAATTGACCAATCACAACAACGCTCGAAATCTCTGCACGGTGTGATTGCCCCTCTCTGCTCCGCTCCGCGTCAGTGGAAAAGCACCCTAAGATGTAACCGCTACTTTATACTCTGTGGATACGAGGTCCGTGTTTACTGTGAACCTTAATGCACGTCGCCAGTGGCAAATTGGTACATTACCCTGGTGTAGTTCGCTTCGAGTGGTAGTTAAAAGGGATAGTAGCAGTAAAAAATACGACTAGGGACAGAATTAGCATTGTTAAGTCTATAAATGTGTCTATTTTGAAACTATAGACACATTTATAGACTTAACCAAGGAAAAGTAAATGTTATGTTAGACGAAACTTTAGAGCGCATTTCTATTAACAACGATTCAGATGTTTAGAACATATGTTACATAACAGCAGCATAACTGATTGAGCAATTAATTTCATATCGATTGCCCTAATCCGATATGTTTGATTTGAATGTATATCCAGAGTACGTATATGACTATGACTTTGTGGAGAGAATAGTAAGATATATTAGTCTTTATTACAATAAATAAATATTTGTCAATATTTATGAAATTGTTATAATCAGTAGATATAATCAGAAACTGAGCCAGGAATGACATCCAAAAGAAAAATAAGTCTCAGGTGAGAAAAGAGAAAAGGTATCAATGTGCCAGCGCACGCAAAGTAGATCGAAAGAGTTCAATGTTCAACAATTTCTTTGCCTCTGTCTTTGATGGGCCGACTCAAAGCCATATTTCTACAAACTATACACAAAATTCCTTTAGTAATACCTCAATTAGCTCTATTATGATATCTCCAGAACTGGTTGAAAAATATCTTAATAAGCTCGACATTCACAAAAGGTGGACCAGACAAAATTCCTTCATTATTTTTAAGGGATCCTTTTATTTCTTATAAGGTTAATAATCATAATATGGTTTGTCATAAGGCCTTTCTCATAAATTTTTTATCATAATATTTTATTCAAATAATGTTTATTGTAATAATATTTGTGTAGGCATAATCATAGATTGTCATACTGAATTTTCTTATAAAATGGTTTATCATAATGGATTTGGTCATAAACATAGTTTATTTTTTATTTTGTTCATCTTTTATTTTGTTGATGGTTTCCTGAATCTGAAAAAAATAAGACATGTACAATTTGATATTTGATTATACCTATTTTAAATTAAGTTGACACAAACACTAGTATAGGTTAGGGTGCGGCGGGCAACACTAGTATAGGCTAAGCCGCGAACATAAACTGCAGCCGTGCAGTGCATCCGTACATTATGAGTTCTCTTTTCTCTGTACATTATGAGTACATTACTATTATGATTAAATTATATTATGATTATTTATGTTTATGACAATTTGTATTTATTACAAAACAATTATGTTAAAAAAAATATGTAAAAAAAATTATTTTAATTTTAATTTATGTTAATTATAATTATGTGAAAAAACATTATTTCGAACTATATTATTACAAATATTTTTATGAGAATCATTAGAGACCCATTTTTAAGCCGTTGTAGTAAGAGTCTTGCGTATCCAGTTTTTGTTTTATTTGATAAATCTTTAAAGACTGGCATTATGCCATCAGTATGGAAGCAGTCTTTTATCACACCAATATATAAATCTGGCAATAAACATGATGTTTGTAGCTATAGAGGCATCTCTTAGTTGAACACATTACCAATGCTGTTGGAGAAGATTGTTTGTGATCAAATAAACCCAATTTTGAAGCCAGGTCTCATTAAAGAACAGCATGGTTTTATAACTCATAGGAATACTGAAACAAATTTATGTGAATTGGTCCATCAGGTTGGCTCAGCAATGAATCAAGGTTGGCAGGTTGATGTAGTGTATACGGATTACTCAAAGGCATTCGATAAGATTTCGCATTCGCTTCTAATTCAAAAACTCGAAGCCTCTGGTATACACGGTGACCTACTTCGTTGGTTTGAGTCTTATCTCCGGGATCGCTGTCAAGCCGTTGCAATTAAGGGTTATTGCTCATCGTTTGTACCTGTAACTTCCGGAGTCCCGCAGGGCTCACATGTTGGACCTATGTTGTTTAACTTATTTATAAATGACATTACTTCAATTTTTAAAAATTCTCAGATACTTTTATTTGCGGATGACATGAAAATTTTCGAGGTAATTAAGACTTCCAACGATTGTTCACTTTTACAAGATGATCTAAATAATTTAATAACTTATTGTCATAATAATTTTCTTCAGCTAAATATTGCTAAATGTAATGTCATTTTCTAGAAAGTTAAAGCCAGTTACGTCATCCTTATCATTTTAATAATACGCCAATAAAACGAGTTACCGAGATACGGGATTTGGGTGTGTACTTAGACAAAGATCTATCTTTCAATTCACATATAAATAAAATTAAGTCCAAGGCTTATAGAATGTTGGGATTCGTTCTCAGGACAGGAAAAGATTTTAAGTTTAATTCCACTCGTGTACTTTTATTTAATTCCTTTGTTCGTCCAGTATTAGAATACGCGTCCACAGTTTGGAACCCACAATACAAGAAATACATCGATATGATTGATAAAATACAACGGAAATTTGTGAAACATTTAGGATTCTATGAACATCATTGCCCTCAAAATAAATTAAATCCACTACCTTCACTGTCTGATCGCCGCATGGAAAAAGACCAAACTTTTCTGTACAAGCTTTTACATAATTATCTAGATTCACCTTATCTTTTAAGTAACATAAGTCTTAGATGCCATCGCATGAATGCTAGGACAAAGAAATTATTTTTTGTTCCAGTACAGAAAACGAATTACTCTCATAACACTTTTATATATCGCGCATGCCATAATTTCAATACATATTACAATAGTTTAGACATATTTGCATTATCTATTGGTTTATATAAAAGAGAAATTAGGTCTGTCAGTGTGCAAGCAATGGAATAGAACTTTTTCAACCGACTTCCCAAAAAAGGAGGAGGTTATATGTTTCGATGTATGTATGATTTTTTTAATGTATGTTCGCCGATTTCTCCGCCTATAGTGGACTGATTTCCGAAATTATTGTTTTATTCGAAATAGTTTATTCCCAAGTTGGTCCCATTTTAACCACGTCAGAATCTGTTCGGTAATTTTAAAGATACCTAACAAAATATAAAAATTCAAACATTGGATTATAGAGCAAAAGCCCGCGACAGCATGCCCTTCTTTATTTTATGAAAACTCAAGATTCTCTATGCATGTCCCCAACACAGAAATAGTGATTAGCGACTATAAAGGTTGGATCATGATTGCTGAGGTCATAGAGCAACACGGACTTTCGGGCCGCGCGCGGAAGTCCTTGTTCCTCCTTGTCCTTGTCCTCAAAAAGAAAAATGTATTGGCATGCTACCTACTGAATGAGGTGAAGTCGGTGCCAAATTAAAAATTAAATCATCTAAATTAACATTAGAATCATGTGTAATTAAAATGTCTAATATCCTTACTCCTTGCACTTGGCACCGACTTCACCTCATTCAGTAGGTAGCATGCCAATACATTTTTCTTTTTGATTAATCTGCCTATTAAGTTATTTCATGATTTTAAGTTTTACAATGGAAGTCGGTTAATTTTTTTGGGAAAAATTTTTTTGTTATAACTACTATATTTCTTTACGTACGTCGTCACTTCATTTTCGAGAAATTTGTATTATTTATTAGAGGAAACTTGATTGGTTTGTGTACTATTTAAGTTTAATATTGTTTTGTTTTTCTATATAACTGTTTGTTTTCCAAATAAAAAAAAAAAGGAAAAGGTTCAATGTGTTGCCGTGTTACAAACTTGATTTCTTTAAATATACTGTCTTAGGATTGTAACAAGCACCGGACTACTGTTGGAAATAGGAATACTAATCAGCTGTAAAAAGTGGTGGATATTGTTCAAACTCTCACTTTTTTCATGACCAATTTCATCTTTGGCCGCTAGTATCCAGTTTGGGTCAGCTCAGGGGTAGCTTAATAAATGAATAGACGGCGACTAACGATAACATAACTCTTGGATTATGGTTAAAATGACAATTTTTAAAAGTACCGTAATTATTCTAATAAACTGTTAAACTTTTCCTATATATCTTTATTTATTAAAATTATGATATGATAGACAAATTAGATCATCTCCTTAAGTACAAATTCATTTACTTTCTAATTGAATACATAATAAAATAAAAATTTGCGCACTAGAAAATATTTTTCTATTGAATAAATTTTTCGATAAAGTTATATATATTCTATGGTTGCTGGGTATATCCATCGGCAAAAAGTGTTTTTACTTTATTTTAATTTTCATTATGAGCTATTTTCCTGGCTCTATTATTATTCCCGAACAGAATAGCGTGCACAAAAGTCCTACATTCCTGAGTCGGTCGTATGCATTTCGTTTCGCCGTGTGCACTGTTAGTCATATCGTGAGTGGATGGATTCGCATTCACCGATATTGTGCTCGAAGTGGCTTGTAAATGAATGTGACATAATGTAACGAGCTATTTTATATAGCTTAAATAGGCTGTTTTATCCCCATACTGGAAAGTATGCTACCTCTTGCTTGGTATATAGATGAAATTTGTGTTTTATGGTTTACTAGCTATCGCCCGCGGCTTCGCCCGCGTGAATTTCCCACGGGAACAGTGCTTTTTCCCGGGATGAAAGGTACCCCATGTCTTTCTCCGTACTTCCAGCTATGTGTATGAGAAATTTCAGGAAGATTGGTTCAGTAGATAAAGCGTGAAGAGGTAACAAACAAAAAACAAATAAACAATCAAACTCACTTTCGCATTTATAATATTAGTTAGGATTAGGATTCATGATTGTAAATATTGTGTAAATATTTATAATACAAAATAAAATTTCGATGAAAACCATACCAATTGAAAAACCTATATAAAAATATGTTTATCTACACTCATGTCGAAATATTCGAATTACGAATTTGAAGATGGTTTTATAAAGACGTACTTTATTAACGCACATACATAAATTAAAAAATAAAAGTCATTATAGTACTGCCAGCAGTATCATAAAATAACTTTTTAATTTTTATCGTACACTTTTACTTTTTAATTTATTAAATTAGGCTATGGTTTTAGGCTGAATGTACAAAAGAGGCGCACGCATGGTATGCGTAGTTTGAACTTGTGAAAAACGCATTCGCGCACGCATTCGTAGTTTAAACTTAATTTCCCGCTATAACATTTTTCTTCGTTACCTAGCTACCTATACTTTGTTTAATTTTAATTGTTCCAATAAGTGAAGATAAAGTAGTGTATGCAACTGTACATAATTAGGCATTAAAACACTCGTGTGACGTTATTATAAAACTCGCCTTCAGCTCGTTTCATAAAACCACACTCATTTTTAATGCCTCTTGTTATGTATCATTTGCATAAACTACTATTTCATTACTGAAGCCCTATAAATTTTGCATGAATTTGACTTTGAATTCTAAAATAGGAGAAACTAACTTCACGCGGATGAAATCATAATAATCCTGGGTTTTTCTTCTAAGTATAGTTTATGACTCAAAGTCACTTGGCAAACGCTAAACAGTCAATTTAAACAGCCAAGCTAAACGGAGAACCTTAACCAACAAAATTAATTAAGTGGAAGTCTAAGTTAGTCGTGTTAAGCATCAAGTCACATAAGCGCAACTTAACGTAATACCTTCACAAAGCTTTGGGTAGAATTAACAGTAGGTAGCCATTGTTCGACTGCAAGTTAGATATTCTTATATAGGTACATATAACAAAAAAATATGATAAGCGAAAGTTAAAATTTTTCGATAATAATTCCTTACAAATTAGCTTTGTTTTTTCAATGTACGTATATTTAATGCAATGTAATAATATCATGCCTTTTTCCCGTGGGGAGGTAGAGACTAGCGATTTCCACTTTCTACGATCTTTACAAAATAATTCAGGAATAATTTAGAACGGAGGGACAACAGCTCGGAAATCGCTTGCCTGAGTGGTGCTTATCTCCATTCTCCAAGCTATTGCTCGCTCATTATATTTCCCTGCATAAATATTTTATGTATTTTGCTGGATAACAAAAGTATGTGATCTGCATCTAGTAGCTATTATATAATATCAAAAAGCGTCTAATCGGCGTCGAGCGCTGTCTAGATTTGTTTGATTTTGGCTTGGCGATATAAATGTACTCTTGTAAAAAGAATGGCCAAATGGAATAACCAATGCTACATTTTACACATAAAAAGGAAATTGAACGACAGTCATCGGCCTATATTGGGTTACGTAGGAGTGTCCACATGCGAAAAATAACTGCTTGCCATCAACGCGGCCGTAAAATGTCTATTTGTTGGTTTGGTGTATGAAAAAGTATCGATAGCCAAAAAGATTGAAATCCTATTACGGGGTAGGGGTGACGAATTAATACTTGACGAATCGCGTGTGGCAAATTGACACAGAGTCGTTTGGTCTCGTGTGCCTCTCTGCGTCATATGGATGCATAATACAAGGAAATTATAAAAAGTTTGCGTAACAGAAGCCTGATTCAGAATAATAATACGGACCTAAAGATTAATCGGGCCATTCGCGTAGCGACATTCGTTAGTTTAACACAATGAAGTTATCCATTTGCTTGGTTATAGGTTTTTGCTTATTTTTATTTGGAGTAGTTTCATACGTGTACTTAAATAATGCACAAATAGTGTTCATGAAACCGACGGTTTTGAAAGTAACAGTGGAAATTATCAAGCCGAAATTGCATCATATACCAAAAGAATCATTACACAAAGTGTTAGAAGACAGAGCTGGAATCATTGTTGGAAAATGCCCAGCTGGTTTGATAAAGATCAACGGGATATGCTGGCCAGAAGATGATTACGATGAAAAGTGATAATGCATCAATAACTTCACTTTTATACTTGTCTTGTAAGGTATTCAGCAGTATTTGTGTCTTGAAAAAGTTTTTTGTGAAATTACTCAGTGTTAATTAAATACCTCTCTAATATTATCCGTGCAGAAACTGCGGCAATAAAGACATGTAATTCTAAGCAATAAATAAGTTCTTTTAAAATTGTTTTTTACTTATACTCTGAAAGTAAGTATGAAGTTGCCTGAAGAGCGTGGTGAAAGTAATACTTTTCAGCCCTAGGGAGAAACGTTTTCAACTGACAGCTGTCAAATTATTAAAAAAAAAAAAACTAGTTCTATGTTCACGTTATTCTATTGAACCATGTTCCAACTTTCTATACAGCCATTCAACATATTATGTAAAATTGAAATAACATGAAAAAGGAATATATTTTTTTATATTTTTTATAACATAGATTTTTTTAACATTTTTTTAATGATAGAACCAAATGAAAAGAACCTAATAGGTAAATTGTTGGTCGGCCACAAAAAAAAAATATGCTGAAAGCTAAAGAGGCAATCCGATGTTATTTTCTTTTTAAGTTTAGAGTTTTGTTTACGCTTCCGTATAATTCACTCATTATTTATTTAGCTAATAATTCATGTTTTTATTTTTACTTTCCTTGTATTCGTAATGAAAAGCACAGTGTTTACCTCGGGTGAAAGACATTTTTAGCCAAACCCCGTCTCGGGACTTAAAAAAGTTACTTTCACTCACTCGGTAACAATGTACTATTTCAATCCTGATTTGTCCTGAGAAGATTTTTCATACTTATCTTTTAAATACCAGAATTAAAAAAAGAAACATTTCCCGATTTCCCACGAGATAAATAATAGGCTAGAAATTATAATTTCTTCGATTCATTATTGAAAAATTTATATAGTAAAAAAATAATGGGAAAAATGTGATCAAGATTTTTTCCCATGCATTCTTGCTTGGAAGACAATAAATTTTTCTCCTTATGTTCGCCAACGAATTCAGCCTCCGATTAAAACAAAGAAGGTGGATGAAATAAATTCCACCCATTCACAAACACAATAAAGACCTTTGAAAACTTTCACTCACCAGTTGGGAACTTCATATAACTTTCTTATTAGACCGGGAGCACGCTGCGGGGTCCTTAGCTCATAAAACAGATAGTACGGACATCACGATCACGTATCGAAATTGGGCATTGAGTGAGTGAGTTGAATGTCGTTCACTTTTTCTGGTAATTTGTGAATTAAATACATTAAATAACTGTACTTGGTCGATTCACAAAATATATGCAGTTCAGCGTTTACCTTAGAATTGTTGCTGTATCTTGCTCCCTAAAAAGGCACCTAAATACTTAAGTTTCAATGTTCACTGTCCCCAATAATATTTTCTCATATTATTATAATCTACGGTCACAGATTTGACCATTTTTGACTTTTATTTGCTCTTCTAAGAACATCTGGTAAACTTATTTTTCTTTACATAATAATGTACTTATTTTTTACAAAATATTTTCTTTTATCGTTCTGTGGACCTCGGCCTATACGCCTTAGCCGATAAAACCGAATCTATTTTTATGAGCGTCTGATAAAGGAGCAAACAAGAACTTTTCGCCAGGTAAGATTAGGTTTTGGAACAAGCTTTCTGAAGTAGCTGCAAGATATGATCACATTTAGAAATTGTGAATCCAATGTTTATTTTATTTAAATTAATATATATTATATTATTATAGTATTTTTTTATCTTAATCCTAACTAATATTATAAATGCGAAAGTGAATTTGTTCGTTTGTTTGTTCATTTATTAGTTTGTTTGTTACCTCTTCACGCTTTATCTACTGAACCAATCTTCCTGAAATTTAGCATGCACATAGTTAGAAGTACGGAGAAGGACATGGGGTACCTTTCATCCCGGGAAAAAGCACTGTTCCCGTGGGAAATTGACGCGGGCGAAGCCGCGGACAAAAGCTAGTTCTTAATAATTATCCCCAACTATTTATTCTACACTGTCGACCGAAATACAATCACAAATTTTGGTTGGAACTTTATTACCTAATAGGTAATAAAGTTCCAATCTCAAGTAGAATTCTAATTTCATACTTTGAGAACAATACGAAGTAGATAATAAGTATCACAATAGAATGACGCATTCTATTTATATTTGATGTATAAAGCAAATATCTACAACTCAATTATGTCATCATTCTTCTATTATAATACGTAAAATACTACATGACTGAAAAATTTGAACCCAATTCATCCACCTATCAATGAAAATTTATTACAATACATATTTTTTGTGTGACTTAATTAATAAAACAGTACTTAAATAGTTCATAAAGGCTTCCGTTTTCACGGTTGTTAAGTAAGTACTGAAAATTAAAAAAAATACGTCTAAATTTTCGTCCAATATTTGATCAAACTACTGTTGAACAAGGATCTCCTGACCCTTGTCAACGTTTGGAATGTCAATTAAAGATGGTTCGTTTTTACTTACATCGATCTTAATAAATTCTGAAAACAAATACCTACTAGGATGTCGGAGAACCCTTTCTTCGTAGATTTTATTTCCTAATTATAGTCTCGTACTTTTAGTATCTTGAGTACTTACAGATATAAAAATTCTGAACATTTTTAAGTTAGGTTTATTTCCCGAATCAATATTCAGAAATTTGTTCTTATATGCAGTTTGTCCCTTGATTGAATACGTAATAAGTATTATTTTAATTCTTACTACTAGCATTTCCAAGAGAAACTCAATAAACATTATTGCAAGTTGATTTTTCGTTTGTGTAGATATATTTCATCATCAATTAAACAAAACAATACATATAAATGGGTATAGCAGGCGTGAATCCCCACATTTGCTCACTGTAAGATAAAGAAATATGCCCGCAGCAGTATTGAATGACTCAGCATTCAAAAAGGGATCAATTGGATGTTATCACTCTCATGCAAGTTGCTAAAATGAGGGATTGCTTTTGTCCTAAAACGATTGGAAATGAAATGGGCAGTAACTCGCAGGCGTGGCGTAGATACCAAGAATTGAATATCTTTTTTACAACTTTTTTACTACATCGATACTTGGTCAAATTACGTTTCATATATGAACAGGAAATTTTATTGCACATGATGATTTTATTTATATATCTCACCAATTTGTGAATTTCATACGTAAATATGTATATACAGATAACAACAACGAACGGGTGGACAAATAGGCAGTAGAAACACAATTCCTAAGCGACCATACATGTGGATGGATATAGTAATCCGTTTGTAACAAACGAAGTATAACCATATCCTAACAAAAAAATGAACATACTCGTACAAAAACTCAAGTCAATTAAACTAATGATAAATAGCCAACAATGATGCCTATTTTGTAACGTTACTTAGTTATAATTAATATGAAAACTTTGAAGAAAATCCTTGTGATGTTCTTCAGACAGAACAGAAAGTAAATAATTAAGTAACAACTTACTCCACAGGTGTGACAGTGTAGAACAAAGTTTTATAGCAGTATTTGCATGAAACTGATATAAAAGTTCAGAAGGTTCCTCCGACAGATGTTACAGAACTTTTACTTCATAATTCTGATGGGAAAATTAATAAAGTAGACAAAATAAGTTTGATTTGATGTAGGAATTTTAAATATTTGTATTTATGTGTTTAGGTATCATTAATTTATCAATGATAATCATATTTTACGCCTCCATATAGTTCGTGCTGCTGCTTTAATGCTAGTTGTCAATCGGGTAATAAGACCTGACAATAAGCCTGTCCGTCAGTATGTCAGTCTGTCTATTAGTGGGCTTGTATCGCCTGTAACTATACATAGGTAAGAACTGTTCCGATCCGACTGTGTGTGACAATTGATAAACAATTTAAAACGTTCATAAAGTTCTATCACTGAATATAATAAAATCTTACAGAGTTGTTTAACGTGACCTACTCGTAGTTCTTAAATTAGAGAAAGCATTTAGAGGTTATTCGTTAATCTATCAGGAACTTATCAAAGTTCCAGAGTTCGTTAGAGGTCCATTGATAGATTAAACGTTTGCAATGTTTGAAATTATAAAGGTTCAAGCATATCAACCGCTCCAAAGAAAATAATGAGAAGAATGTCTACAACCAATATGACATTGCCGTCGTAGGTCTATGCAGTGTTACTCGACAGGAAGTTTTTTATACCTCGTCTTTGTATAAGAAATATGATAAAATATAAGGTAGTTTGCTTTCGCCAATGCATGTAGCATTTGCCTTATCGCACATTTCCAGTTGGCTACCTAAATCGAATTCACGGGATGAATCCCCCAAACGGCCATTCATACCATGCATCTCGTGTTGAGATCATTTACATATTTTTGATTCGCGTTTGCTCAACTTTAAACGAAATAAAATTTAGTCATAATTGTACTGTTGGTATAGGTGAAGAAGCTGAAAAAGAATTTACAGTAGGAAAGAAACTCAGAAAAAAACATTCACAAATAAGTTAAGAATAAATACTGTACAATACTCTATAGAGTAGTTTTAATACTTACCTACCTACATAAGAATATTTTATAGGTACTTTGGGGATTACATTACAACGATAAGAAGGAAAAGTTTTAAAATGTGTCGTGTATAAAAAATAAAAAAAAATAAAAAGTGTATTGTTGGTTGCTGTGTGCGCAGGGGTCTCCAACTATTTGAAGTGAAGACGGGCAATATCCCTGCGCAGTGCGATTATACACGAACAATTACTTTATAGAAAGCCGGATGTAATGCTCAGGATAGAGCCTCGCACTTTTGAAGTACAAGGACCTCTTGTCTAGTAAGCCTTAGGTCCTGGGAGTCATGGGCAGGGTGATATCATTAATACAATATGGTTGGGATAGAATATAGCATTTTATTCCATAAACACACTAGCCGCTGAGGGCGGGCACATGTTATACTAATACCAAAAATCTGATAATTCTTTTGCCGCAATTAAAAGTTAAACCAACATAAACCAAATATAGGGTACTCTGGCCAGGTCCGTACACAAACGTTCGTGCGCACTTAGAACGCTCGTTCCGTTCACCGTTATGATCCGTTGGGTTCGAGCACTGGCGCTGGTCGCGACATCAAAGAGGCACGGCGCTCCTGCGACGCTCCGTTGTATGCGAGATAGTAGACGCTGGCTGGACCTTCCGAGGTTTTGCGCTGAGCCATTACAGGGACATCGGATCGGGGGCGGCGATGCGGCCTTCGGAAATAAGGTTAGGATCCGTGTGTTGCACTTTGGGGTCGCCGACGACGGGGCCTGCGCCGTGGCATGCGGTCCACGGTCCGGGAGAACCGCACCCTCTGGTGATGGGAGGACACTCCAGGAAGCGCCAATTCATACGGCCGGGCGGGCACGTGGATATCAACAGCTCATCCTCCTGACAACTTCGTGGCGGCAAATATCCCCTGTGTCCTAGCGCGTATCGCGGATTTTAAAGCTAAAGGTTAAACTATAGTCCCATGACGGGGTGCCGAGGGCGGCGAAAGTGAAAAAACCCAAAAAAATTAATATTTGCTCAAGCCATGTTACGTGTCTCGTGGCGGCCTCATTCTAGCAAGAGAGAGCGAATCGTGACTCCACTCGATTTGACATTTCCCCATCTTGTCACGCTCCTCTTTTTTCGCTTAATTCGGACGCACGTCAAACCAACTTTTAAGCATTCTTTAAAAGAACTAATGTTTAAATAAGGTATTTATTCGTTGAATATTATAACAATCTAAGTCGACGATATTAAAGGAGAATAATTAAAATTCTACAACAATCCAGCCATGATTTCTTATTTGTTTATGATAAGAAAGGTTGGTTAGGAACTGATACGGAACGTGTGTCACCAGCTGTCAATGTCAGACGTCCAACTCTGCAGATTTTGTTGACAGTCTAATTTAATCATAGAATGTTTTGTTATGAATGTTTAGTTTTTGATATAATTCCGTAAGTACACAAAATCGCGTCGAGTTATTGCTACCAATGGTTTCGGCGTGACTCAAAGAACGTTTTGATGAGCGGGTCTCCCTGTTTTCTTAATAAGTATTGTAAAAACAACATATGAAATTTGTGTACTGGTGTGTCACTTTCCCATTCAATTTGTCTGGAGACTAATGGATTTGAATGCCTGCTATTGTAGTGAGTCGAGAGCCTATCATGCAGGTAATACGCCACAGGAATAGTATCCCAATATATCAACTATTTCACCTAAAATATGACATGCAAAGTTGACCAGTTAGAAGTTCAAAATAATTCTGTAGTTATCACTACAAATGTTAATTCTTCAGAATAAAAAAAGGAAATTGATGAGTAGGCTACTCAAAAAAATATCATGTCGCAGTAATTCTAGGATCTATTCCTTCAGTTTCCTCAAACAGCTCCGTAGTATTTTTTTAAAACAGCATCACCTTCATCGCATTAGCATTTTTATAGGCTTTTCAGGACGCCGTTATCTCAGCAAGACGGTCTGGTGTGTTCCTCCTGAGGCAAATATAAATTAAAAATCGTTTAATTGTAGATTTTAATTCATTTTTGTAAGAGTGTGAAACATATCACGAAGTTGATAATATAATATAGAAAAATCGATGAGCGATAAAGGAAATTGTAGGGATAATTGGAAAGGGTCAATAGGAATATACCAATGTCAATATCAGAACAATGAAATTGTGTCATGATTTTGTAATCCGCATCCGAAAATTTATTATATTTGGAGCTTTGAACCTTGTGCTTTCTATACCTGAACTCACTGTACCACAGATCTACACTTTGTCTCTCACGTGAGAATTTCGTTAAAATCTAATATTAAGTATCTAAAGATTATAGCACTGGCACTATCTTAGTTAGATACGTACTTATCTTTGTTTTAAAGGAAGCTGGACATGATGGGACCATCCAACTCCATTTCGTTAAAATTATGTTGAATGAATAGAAAGGAGGCTATTGCCGTAAGTATATATAACTAGCTTTTGCCCGCGGCTTCGCCCGCGTGAATTTCCCACGGGAACAGTGCTTTTTCCCGGGATAAAAAGTAGCCTATGTGCTATTCCAGGTCATTATCTACCTCTGTACCAAATTTCATCGAAATCCGTCCAGTAGATTTTGCGTGATTGAGTAACAAACATCCTCACAAACTCACAAACTCACAAATTCACAAACTCACAAACTCACATCCAAACATTCGCATTTATAATATTAGTATGGATGACAACAAAGATGTATTACAATATACATGTATTTACTATTCCTATATAGAATTTTGTTCCAATTCCGCAGCACTAGGGTTGAATAGCTACCATCACAATCTGAATAAAAAATTAAAGGTCGCCCGCTCCCTTCTGCATATTACATCCAATAGCTAACGGAAAATGGAAAATGGATAAACCTAACATATTCCGAAACGTGACATGTGTCACCTCAATTAAAATGACGATTTCAGGCATGACGCTCACAATTTCACGGAATGACATTTTTAGAACAATGCGGATTATAATGTGACTATCTAAGATAATGTAATTGATAAATGAAAATTATAAGAATATAGTATATAAGATATATAACTAAAGTTATAAGACATCTACCAACTTTGTGTCTCATAGCATATCCCGCAACATATTTAATGTTTACCTATTTAGAAACTGCATAGACTTATTTACAGACAGGTAATTTTAGAGGTTTTATATGTATAAACTTCAACGAAATTACTAACATAACTTCAAACTCGCAATCCTAAACTTGTTATTATTGTCAGATAAAAAGGTCAACTACGCAAATATTAAATTCATAAATTGAAACCCAGTAAGTAGATTACGAATCTATAGGGAAATCTGAAGATTTTTGCTCATTTTTTTATTAATATACTTCGTACGTATCTCCGATTTTCTGTTACTTTCTTTCTCCCCACGGAACAGCGTTTGCCGGCTACGGCTTTTCGTTTTGAATAATATTGTAACTTTTCTCTATTTATGCAGATTCGAGGAGATTACCTACCTACGTATACTAACAAAACAGGTACTTAAGGGAACTGAGGAACTGGGGTGAGACACGGGCAATATTTATTTTTAAATGTTATTTTATGACTTCCGTTGTCTTAAATTTTTTTATACAATTCATACTTGGTTTTGGTATGTGATTCGTAGTTATATAATTACTATTCAAAAGTAAAGTTCACACACAATATATGCAAGTACATTGCTAGAGTCTTAAACTGAAGGCTTGCTTAATGGGTAATGTAGCATTTGTTAATTAATTATACTACAAATGAAAGAGTACGTGCTATCATTTGCATCCGTGTCTTATCTCTGTGTTTAATTTCAAAAACTTTCTTGACTTTTTGACCGCCAGTTTTCCAAAAATAATTGGTAAGTACTTAGTGTACGTCAAAAATAATTTCCTTGAACTTGTGAATCCTTTAAACTATGCAGTAGTGTCTAGTTTGTATATCTTGCAAATAAATATTGATTGATTGTGTGTTCTCTATCTCTATGTTTCAACTGTAACTGCCGATTTAAATCCCGTGGGAGGAAAAAGGCCGAGCTATTAATAAAATCAATTTTCCTCCGTGTCGCTTTTAGCCGACGACATTATTTCTGCAAATAAGGAAAACATGCTCTTTTGATGAACTTGTAAATATATATTGTGACAAAGTCGATCTTTGTTTACGAAATTTTTCGCGCATTTTTTTACTTTGCTCACGATGATATTTTTTTGCGTTTCGTGTAACTCGTCATGTTTCTTATTAAATTAGCTTGTAATAAATTATTATTATTATTTCCTTGTAAAAATTTATAAACATAATTGTTCTTTGTATAAGAACACCAGAACATAACATATTGTATAAGAGCAGATTATTATTATATTTTGAACACACTAGCAGCTTAATAAGCTGATGCGTGTGTATCTTGAAGTTTGGAAATTTCGTCTAATCTGTTCTTAAGACCGTTGACAGAAGGTGCAGTGACGACATTTTCGTTTAACTTGTCTCTAACCACACGGTTTGATAGAAAGTTTTTCTTCGGTTTTCTCTTTGCCGGTGTGCAATACAGTTTCAAGGAAATAATACTACAGATGACTACTACTATACAGATGTAAATAATATTTTGGATGTCTTTTATTTCTTTCAGTCACGATATCTTATTGTGTATCGTCTCAATTTCCGATTGTTATGAGTTGTGTCACTTGGTTTTCTATTTCCCCAAATGGTTGAGACGTGTATGTTTGTACTCCGTCGCCATAGGGCTGTGTTCAAACAAAGCAACCAATTTGTTCAACTTGGTAATTCAATACGTCAACCTAAAAGGAGCAATGTGACAATTGTCACTTCTTTGGTGAAATATGTATACGTAAATTCAAAATTAATTATATTATAAATTCAATAGCATTTTATCAAGTCTTTCATAGTTGTCTTATGTCATTAGATGTCAGTTATTATGATTAGTTAGTATGTTTTATTTAAATTAGACTCGATTATATTAATAGGTATTAACTAGTAAAATACGTAGGTGTTGAAAAATTTGTTATTTAAAGAGAAAGTAATAAATACGATAAAAATATTATGGTATTTAAACGTGGGTAATGTTCATAATATATGTTAAGAGATTTACGGACATGTTACTCAATAAATCTGCCAGGTCTGACAAAGCCTAGCAACTTGTTGGCCAGATTACTGGCCACTGGCTGATGGCCAGGCAATCAGGAAGTATCTCGTAAATTAGCGGTGATAAGTGACAACATCTGCTCCGTTGTAATCCTTATCGTTAGCGGTAATAGCGGACGACCATTTATTTTTTGTCCCATTTTTAGTCAAAGCGTGAAATATAAATATATATTTATTGCTGAATAATTCAGCAAAAGTGTAAAATCTCTTTGCTAATAATACGAACAAAATAGTTGATTTTATTTACTTTATTTTATCTACTGTTTTCTATTTTGAACACTGAGTAATTTTATTGAAATAATTTATTTGTTTGATGAACCTCGGATCGGCTAGACTAACGCCCACTTTATCTCAATTTTACCAACTCGTAAATCCGTTATTTTGGCAAATTATAAGCTACGCTGAGCACCTGTCGGACACAAAAATGTATGAGATAAATTTGCCCGTTCCAAAAGTTTCCAATATTCGCTGGTCCGAGCCATATTGTGGACACCGCACAATAGATGGTCGACCCGCACTAATCAAAATAAGAAGGTTACAGAATAATTTCTTTTATGTTTTTTATATTTAGACAGTCGAGTATCTATAGACTATAGACGTAATAAGTTACTACTTCCATGATCGTTGCTATAGGCGAGATGACACGCTTTTTTATTGAAAATTTTCTATTTTGGAGCGTCATAATAAATAGTATACAGCATAAGTTTGATGTTTTATCTTGTTTTTAATGAGTAATTCTTTATAACAAAAAAAAATATTATTGGAAAAAAACTATCAAAATTTTCTTAAACACACACAACACCCATATCCCTTATAAAACTCCGAGATATAAGCAATCTTTACATAAATAATATCTAGGTTTTCTTTATTTTATGTTCACATTACCGTTTCCCCTAGGGCAATTAATTGTACTTTACTTTTTAGAATTTGACAAATTGTCTGTTTCATTAAATGCTATTGTTGTATTTTATATATACTTTTGGATTATAATAATATAAAATGTCAGGCATTAGTCCAGCACAATATAAAAAAAAAAACATTAAAGATCCATCTCCCTAAAAATATTGTCACATTACAACCTTTTATTAAATTAAATTATTTTTTTTATTAAATACTGAAGAGTCTCTATAGGTCTGCAATAATAACAGTCCAGCTGAAAGAAAACTTGGATCCGATACCCATACAAAGAGGCGTACGACAGGGGGATTTTATATCACCAAAGTAGTTCACCAATGCACTCAAGGATGTTTTCAAGACCTTAAATTGGGAAGGAAAAGGTTTGAATATAAACAGAGCGTAATTGAATCATCTTCGGTACGCAGATGATATTGTCATCATAGCCAATAATTCCCATGATCTTCAGGAAATGTTGGAACAACTATACCATGCGTCACTTAAAATAGGACTTAAAATGAACATGGACAAGACCAAGGTCATGGCAACGAACGATCTTTCCTCCAACCCAATTCTACTGGATGATAAGCCCCTCGAACAGGTGAACAACTATGTATATCTCGGACAACTGATTAAACTGGGACGAGACTCTATGTCTGCGGAAATGGATAGAAGAGTCCGAATGGGATAGGCGGCCTTTGGAAATATGAAACACGTTTTTAAGTCAAGATCCTTACTGCAGTCTCTGAAGGCGAAAGTATTTAATCAGTGTGTACTGCCAGCTATGACACGTACGCATGTAAAACATGGACCTTGACGGACACGCTGTTACAGAAGATGAGAATAACTCAATGCAGCATATCAGGGAATATCTCTCCGTGATTAGTGATGTGCCGTTCCCAAATTTCCGTTCCCGGGAATATTCCCGGAAACGGGAATGGGGAATATTCCCGGGAATGTTTCCAATTTTTGGGGAACATTCCCGTGTTTCTGGGAACGTTCCTTACAAAGCTGGAATTGACTTTATAGGATTACTAGCGTTTGCCCGCGACTTCTCCCGAGTGAGTTTTGCTGAGATAAATAGTATCTAACATTTTACCATTGTTTTGCCATTTAAAGTTGCTCCCACAGTGCTTATTAACATTTCAAGATTCGATTGTGCGCATTACATTACAATATGCCCTGACACTGACGAACATTCACCGATTCGATTTTGATTATGCCATTTTCAGAATGTCACTTTTGCAAAAGGACACCTTCGCATAATGACACTTTCGCAAAAAGACACCTTCGCATGAAGTCACTTGAGCAAAAGGTCCACTTTCGCAAAATGTCACATTCGCATCCACTGCTACATGAGTTTGTATACCAATTTGACTTATGTACCTATGTTAATTTTCATCGACCACCACTTGCTTCCGGTGAAGGTAAACATCGTGAGGAAACTTGCCCTCTGGTTGATGATTATCAGCTAGTGTGTAAAATGGAGAAGGCAATGGCAAACCACTCCATTAACATTGCCAAGAGAGTTGTTGTGTGTGTTTCATTCCATATAATGACCACGACCCTCAGTTATGAGGAAATACGACTAAAGAGAGTGAGAGATAAATGTGAGAGTTTGTGAAAGTTACCATGTGGAAGTAACCTTTTGCGAAGATGTCATTTTGCAAAAGTGAACTTTGGGACGGCTCTGTTTTGTTTGGAGTTGTCTGTTTTCAACCGATTGTACTTTGGGGAGTGTGCTCATGAGCTGCATGAGCTCATACCGTCTAACCCTATATCCAAATGCACGGCGGGCTATCATCCTTTCTTGGTTAATATTCCCCCCCCAAGCACCAAGCGCTTTTTGTGCGCGCAGTACAGAAATGGAACTCTCTACCTGCGTTTTCCCGAGCACATACAGCCTGACTCTCTCTTTAAAACCAGAGTGAATAAGCTACTTCTGGGTGAACTCGCTACACTGTAG
>CM031566.1:9032285-9179108 GCA_018467065.1 Ephestia elutella
TTTCATGATTAATATCACACATAAATCTGATAATCCGATAATAAATTAGTTCTTAAAAACTACAACATTTTAATAAATAAAATTGATGGAAACATAACAGTAATTATACTCACATCACAAGGCCTTGTAAACATGAACACCTAAACCAACAGCAATTAAATTACACAAGCGGCGAAATCACAGATCTATTCACAAAACACAGTCCCGGCGTCCGAGGGCTAGCGCGCGAAAACAAACACAACAGGGGCGGGAAAAACGCGCGCGTGGAAAAGTACGGAAAGTTGCGCGATTGTCATGATGCGGCAATGCGAAGGCGGCACGCGGCACGGCGTCTGGCGCGCTACTAGCGCGGAGCCCGGGCCGCCGCCCCGTCCTCTCCCGGTCCGAACCTGCGCTAACCCTGCCGCGTATTTGGAACACCGGCTGGGTGAAAAATACGCAATCACCCGCTCACTTATTTGCGTGTTAGTTACGCCTTTCAGGATGAGGTGGGAACAGGTATTTTTTAGCATCTCGACGACAAGTTGGCAAGTGATTAAGTGCGTGCTGAAATTTTGGTAATGATTATCGGATAAGCTTTGCATAAAATTATTTTTCGCTGACTTATGACCAGCACTTGATGAATACGAGTATCATTTGCTTCATTATTTGAACTTGAAAACTATTTTTCCTACAGATCCCTTTCAAATTAACTAGCGGTCCCAAATCCTGGCTCACCTTCAATTTACGCGCAAATTACATTCAATATAGATAGGTATCTGCTTACGTGCTAAGTATTTTAAATCTTTTTTTAACATATATAAAATTCAAAAAGACGCCAAGAATACACAAATAAATTTCCTTTGATAGCTTTATACTTCTGCAATGCAATCGTACATTGAAATTTTCTCATGCAATAAAATGTATGTCCCGCTGCAATCATCTCGATATGAATTTGATACACTACTCGTATGGCACGTCTAGAGATTCTACTTTATTGCATTTTTCCCAGAGCTCGTAATACATATCGCGCATTTAATCTACAGCAATAATCTTTTATGCTGCGACACGTAAAAAAGAAACGTAAAATTCTGAGATGAAGAATATTCATTCTACTCACCTAAGATAAGATAATCGCCTTCTGTTATGTATGACTATATTATTTTCTTGATTGAATCACCTAATACAGCATGGAACATTAAAAAAGTAAGGGAATAAACGGACGCCTTAATACTAAGTCATTGTTCCGGGGAGATCTTTGTTGGAAATTCAAAAGCTAAGTACGAGTACATTTTTAGGTAAATGGAGTTTTTGTAATAAAGCAATTCTACATTTAAAGTATGCAAAAATGATGCGTAAATTAAAAAGCAATTAAAACCTTTATAAACAATCTTTCAATATTAATCTTGAGGTACCTAACAACTGTTCCAAACCAAATTTTAGAAAATTCCACATTGTAACATATCGCGCAAGTGCAAATTGTAGCGGACACAACACCTGAACCTGTTGTGAGTACCTACCTACGTGACAAGAGTAGATAATTTATTGTCACATTCTAAAATTCTACTTACTACCATAGTTTTAAATTGTTCGACACTAAAGTCTTTAATATCAAGGATAAAAGTGGACGCTTGTCATATGTTTCAGAGGTGTTTTTTATCTTAATTTTTTCGATACATCGTTTACCCATATCTGCCTAGAACTATTTTTGGTCTCAGATGTCTCTTATTTTTAGATATGTTAGTACCTAAAGGGTACTTATCGCGCATGTTGGTCTAAATGAAAATTTAAGAGGGGTTGGGGGGAAGTGTGTTTTTTTCATTGGGTCGAAAACGACCCCTAGGGCAGAAGTGTTACAAAAAATTATGTTGATAAAAATGTAATATCGTATTACTTTACATTATTTATCGCAATAAAATAAGTATGAATTCATGAATTATGTTATATAAATATACATTATATTTTCTGCATGCCGAAAACGTTTTATTTTTCCATAAAAAAACATTTAAATTACTTTTGAGCCTTCTATATTACTTACTCTGAGTTATTTCTTGTTTATTTTTTCGCACCAAGTTAGGTACACTAATTTAAATTTTAGGATAAAGTTGTGAAAAACTTCAACAGAGGTCTCGTTAACTTGTGACTGTTCCTGGGAAGAGTTCTTATAGCCCAGGAGCACTTTTCACCTACTTTGTATTGAGATACAGTTCACGCTCTGTTCCACGAAATGAAATTTTTTCGCAGGAACCGCCACAAGTAAACAAGACCTCTGTCAAAGTTTTTTTACAACTTTATCCCAAAATTCAAATAACTTGGCGCAAAAACAAAACAAGAAACAACTCGATGCAAGTAATCTAAAAAGCTTAAAAGTGATTGAAATGGTTTTTTTATGTAAAAATAAAATATTTTCCGCATGTAGAAAAATGTATGTCAATTACACGTCATAATTCATGAATGCATACTTATTTTATTGCGATAAAAAAATTAAAATAATACGGTATTACATTAATGTCAAAGTCGGAAAATGTCAAAATCGAAAAATTTCAAGATCGGAAAATGTCAAGGTCTATAGTTAGGGGCTTTTGTCAGCATTAAATTAACGTCATTTTTTTCCGTGTTTTTTCTCTTTGTCTAGGTATAATGTGTTTTGATTGTTTTAATGGGAATGATGTCTTTACAGGTTATATTATTTCATATGAACGTTTCCCTTCGGGGCCGTGTACTGTGATTATTTTTGTAAAATCATAAACCAGTATCCTGCTTATAACCAGTTTATGGACATCCCAAATGACATACCGAGTGGAACGTATTCGATGTATTCGTAATAAATGACAGGAAGACTGACATGGGCTGACCCACATTAGTTCAAAAGTTAGGCTGCATTATATGTAAATAGTTTATTTCCATTACGTTTGTCAATAATTTGGTGTTTGTCGTAATCATACAAGTTTATTAAGTATTCAAAATTGCTGTGGTCTACAAAAACTTACCTAATGGTATTCTCTTAAAAGCTTTTAATATAGAGTAAATAATTCGATTTTACTTATTTATATAGCCAGTAGAGGCTTTTTCTACCAGTCAATCAAGATGTGATGCAGGGAAAAAGATATCATTTAAAATAAGAAAAGTATCATTTTCCCAAGAAAGAAAATTTTTATTATTTGAAACTTTATTAATAGGTATACCTTCCTTTGTACCTGTGTTTGCACAATAAAGATTATTCTGATTATGATTTTTTAAGTTAAATCTACTTTTTGATAATTTAATGTAGTATTTATTATCATTACCTTAGTATCATCAAGTGAAGTATTACTCATGAGTACGAGACGTAACGTAGGTAACGAATCGCAGAAATTATTTTGCAACGTCGGCACGACACGACAACTCTGCCTCTGTGGGGTTGTGGAATTTCCGTCGTGGTCTCATTATATTGCACCCCTTAACATGTTCCAAACAAGTTACCAAAGTTCAACTCGTTGCGTCGATCTAAATAAAAAAAGTAAAACATCATATACCTGATGAATAACATTAGGCTTTTGGATGAAACTTTAGATTTAGACATTATTATTGTTTTAAAAATTGTATTTATAATGTTCACTAAGTAAAGGTCTTGTAGCAGAAGAAACTAATGAGGAATTTCGACAATGCAGTAAGAAGAGATAGCGAAGAGACTGTTTCAGGGCATTAAAATATCAACGGTTGTGTCACGAGGCTTCCCTCGCTTGAGAATTTTGGGATAGTAAATAGCCTACCTAATAAATAAGTCATAAATTATTTATTACTAGCTTTTGCCCGCGGCTTCGCCCGCGTGAATTTCCCACGGGAACAGTGCTTTTTCCCGGGATAAAAAGTAGCCTATGTGCTATTCCAGGTCATTATCTACCTCTGTACCAAATTTCATCGAAATCCGTCCAGTAGATTTTGCGTGATTGAGTAACAAACATCCTCACAAACTCACAAACTCACAAATTCACAAACTCACAAATTCACAAACTCACAAACTCACATTCAAACTTTCGCATTTATAATATTAGTATGGATAATATATAGATATTGACTAATAAATACCGGAAGCAATTTGCAATAGGTACCTATAATCAAAGATTACCTTAGCACGAACTTTTTTTTGTTTTTTTTTTTTAACCTTTTTCACAATATTATTCGCTCAGCTACATAACTTAAACGCATGAATATTAACTGGAAAATTTTCCCAGCTATAAGATTAATATGTTCTCTGAAATTTACGTTTTTGTCAAGACTAATCCCGAGATGGGTTACTTTATCAAGAACAGGTTGCGTTGAAAGGAGCGAGCCATGATGGATAGTTTAGATAATAAATTCAGTCTTGTAATTTAGTATACCTACGGTACTAAATTATGTAATGGGAAATTACACAGCTGACTCTATACTCGAAAAGCAAAACAATACAGTAGTATTCAACTATGTTGTATTGTTTTAGTGACCTTCTGTGCTAGCAGCCACTCTTCAAGGATGCTCAGGTGCAGGTGAGGAGACTGGATCTTGATTCAAACGATGTTTTTTGATGATAAACATTTACTTTGTAATGTAAACAAATTACAAACCGCCAGGAACTAGGCTTTGAATAACGAACTTTAAATATAATTTACAATTAAAGAATTAAATAGAAAATAGCAGACGTCGTCATTAGGAAAATTTTGGAGTTGAGATGAAAATAAATTGCACTGACAGGTGTCAGTGCGCGTTAGTCCGATCAACGCAACGTAGAATTGTATGTGCGTGAAGAGTTTTCGAAATAATAAAACATTATTCTACTTATTTGTAAAGTTTGCACTCAAAAAGTTCCCCAATCCAAGTTAATAATAGAATTTGCACCCTGACGTCACTTAATAGTGTGCATATTTTCCTAACTTTCAGCTAACTTCGTGTGCGAAGACCAACTTTAACCGAACAGTTAAAATTACTAGACATTGTTAGTGTGCTCGTATGCACGTCTTGTTAGTAGTTTCCCATTTAAACCTTTACATCACAAACATTTGGTACCAAAGGCATACAATAAACATCCTTACAGAACGGAGCAAAATTGTAAATATTTTTTGCATTGTTTTATTAATTTTCTTATTCCATTATTTATTTGTACTGAAACATTTTTTATAAAGCATGTGCCCGGGACTTTGTTCCTGTGGGAATTTCGGGAATTCATCTCTACACTCCCTAAAGAACCTACATGCCAAATTTCAGCTTCTTACGCGCAGTAGTTTTGGCTGTGCGTTGTCTGTTAGTCACGTACCTAACAGAAGAATCCATACTAATATTATAAATGCGAATGTTTGGATGTGAGTTTGTGAGTTTGTGAGTTTGTAGAATTTGTGAGTTTGTGAGGATGTTTGTTACTCAATCACGCAAAATCTACTGGACGGATTTCGATGAAATTTGGTACAGAGGTAGATAATGACCTGGAATAGCACATAGGCTACTTTTTATCCCGGGAAAAAGCACTGTTCCCGTGGAACTTCACGCGGGCGAAGCCGCGGGCAAAAGCTAGTTTTATATATATTGATGATGATATTGATTAATTTTTTGTTGTGTTAAATTGCTTTTTACATCTGATTCTAGTTGAATTACTAAAACTTCCTTTAGAATGATAGAAAGTAAGACTAAAACCTTTTATTTACACTTGCTCTTATATAGACAACAAAGCATTAAAGTATACAAAAATATCTGATAGACTAAATTCCCAGCCCACCAGCGGTCATTAATATTCTGATCAGGCTTCACAACCCGCCCTTATTAATTACGAGACTGAAAAAAATACCTCAACATTGTTTTACAGAAACATGTATTTTTAATGAATAAATGAAAACGGGTAGCGATGTTATCACATCGTTGGTTGATCTTTGTTGTGACGGATAAGTGCGTCAACTCGTGAACGGGTCCTTTCAGGGTGGACTGGGTAGGTATGTCTAAGTACTTTTGTTTTATGTGCCTTACCAAATTGGTATTTTTATAAATAGAATCAAATAAAATAGGAAAGGCTCTGAAGGTCTTATGAATATCTAAATAAAGAACTTAATTTTTAAAAATTTTCATTATCATATAAAGCAAAAACAAAAGAAAAATAAGAGAAGGAAAATTTGTCTCTACAAAGTTCAGAGAGTATCTACAGTTACATGGGTAAAAATATGAAGGGGTAAAATTTTTACAGTCTCATATTAATTTTACATGTTGACTTCTGATTTGGGGTCACGAATGTTATTTTGCAAAAGATTTTATCTTATTTTTTTTATTGCTTAATCCCAAGGGACGATGTTACCCACATTATTTCCCTTGACTTTTTGCAGAGTTATCCCGTCTTCGTAATCACCATGCTTAGGCCTTTTTATCCTCGACCTCCCATAACCAACTCAGCGCTCTTATCTATTAAGTACATTATAAAAATAGGTTATATCTCCGTGGAATCGGCAAAGCGGAAAAAGTAGATAGGTACTGCAACCTTTCTGTAAAGTAACTATGTCCAAGTTTTGTTTTGTTTTATACAAAGTTAAAATATAAAGAACTCTCATATAGAAATTAGATATGGTGAAAAAATTCCATGCGAATAGGACTTGAACCCGCGACCAGGTCCAATGCCTAATGCGTTTCAATAGAAATTGGATTTGGAGAAGATTTTCGATGTGCAGGATTGAAATGCGATAGCTCAGTTGGAAGAGTAAGGTCGTATAAAGACCTGGTCGCGGGTTCAAGTCCTGGTCGCATTGAATTTTTTCACCATATCTAATTTCTATATGAGAGTACTTTTCATTTCATTTCATTTCATTTCATTTATTCAGTACAAAACATATTTGTGTTGAAATATACAATTTAAATTACAATATAAAATAATTAAAATTAGAAATTATTAAATAGAGTACACAATAAAATTATAAAATATCAAATATAAATAAATAAGAATTAAATTAGTCCAATGTCAAATGAGACTTTAGACTTATTTAGACTTTAGTACTAATTGCATCTATAATGAAACCAAATATATCTGCCAAATACATATGTATATTTTCATATTATACAATACTGATAACGGCTGTTTGTACCGCCACCATTAGGATAAAATGGCGGGCCACGCCCAAGATAGTGTCACTTATTATTGTGCAGCGATAGTGTTAAGACGTGTTCTTATGTACGACATCATTATACGTGGTTACTTTGTGCAATGGAATATATAAATGGAAGATGTGATAACATCTTCCATTTATATATTCCATTGCACAAAGTAACCACGTATAATGATGTCGTACATAAGAACACGTCTTAACACTATCGCTGCACAATAATAAGTGACACTATCTTGGGCGTGGCCCGCCATTTTATCCTAATGGTGGCGGTACAAACAGCCGTTATCAGTATTGCCATAATATTAAAATAGATACTTTTCATCATTATATATTAATGTGTATAAATATATATGTATATTTAAATATAAATACTTGAAATCATGACATTCGGCCATCCGATAACGTGCTGTCTCCCGACGCACATACATAATAAAAATGAATTCTTAACATTGGATGTACGACATTGCTTATTGACGTCAATAATTTACTTATAATTAAGTTTACCACCGCTTCCAAAGCGCAGGTAAAGAAGAAGCGGCGCAACAAACTTTACCCTGCATTTTCTGCAAGGACGTCAATATCTACAATCATGGTCTTATAAATAAGTACAACTAGATGGTCGAGTATACGAGTACATTATCATCTCATAAACAATAATATGAAATGTCAGATTTAATTAGTTTACAATGACAATAACAAAAAGAATGTTCTAAATGTACACAATTATTTTAAATTTAATTCAATATAAAATAGATTAGTGATAGACTATCTCATGTAAACAAAATTTTAGAATCTTAATCAACGACAATTATTTTTCTACTCAGTGACAAACAAATTGCAACTAAAGTTCGTTAACTGGGCACTTTTTTAATGTTCTTACATTAACACAGTTCTTCATACAGTTTCCATTAAACCGTACTCTTAAATCTTAATCTTAATCAATCTTAATCTTAATCACTCTTAATCTTTAAAACATGTTTAAATAATTCTAGAATCATGACATTTGTCAGTACATCTAAATCTATTTTGTATTCCATGTTTTCTAACAGTTTACAAATGCGAGAAAATATCAACAAGTAACATTATCTATTATAATTATTTTGTTAGTACATATTTTCTCTAGAAAATATGACAAACAAGTAGACATTTAATTTGCAATGCTAGTCAAGTTTACTCAAGAGATTGCCACATTTGACGCGACAAGCTTGAAAATATATGATAAAGTTTAAGAAACCCAAAACATTTTTTAGTAGCAAAAATGAAACATAGTTTTATAAAATACAAAAGTAATAAAATGTAGCTGTATTGAAATATGGAAAGCACACATTGGTTGATTAACATTATATGACTAAAATTAGTAAGTATGGCAAAGGGCGCAGCATAGAATCAAAAAATGTTATTATTCTTTGAATGATTTTTAAATGATCAAATATAATTTTACTAACTTTGTTTTTTTTTACACTTTGACATTTTAATTATTTACTTTTGGACACTGATATACTATCTGCATGTAACTTAATTTCTGGTTGTTCTAATATTATTATAATTTTATAAATATTTGTATGCTATTTTTAATGGCAAAACATAGATGTACAATGACTTTTTTTTGTAACAACTGTATCCTACGTATACCTATGTTTGACAAATAAATAAATTGATTGATTGATAGAACACTATACAAAAATATGTTTAACCATGCATTACCTACGTCTGTCAAAATAAATTAATATGAGTAACAAAAAATGTACAACTTATTTACTGTAAATCATCATAATTTAATTGAATAAATAAATTATTCAACTTCCTTCCCCTTTTTTTTTTGTTCATATTTACAACTTATTAAGATCCAATATACATTTCATAAAGACGTAGCGAATAACATGGTACTAAAGTAACAATTTAAAGTAAATTAATAAAACAACGCTTCTCAGCGATCTTGACGGGGAAATTAAGTTAAAAAGTGCTCGTTTATCTATACACTTCGTTGTCATAATCAAATAATAAGGCGATTACCAAAATACAGACTAGTTGCTAAAGGTAGATGTAAAGTCTCTCTCTCTCTCAGCCGAAAGACGTCCACTGCTGGACAAATTGATGTAAAGTAAAGGAAGTTAATGGACAAGCCCTTCGTTTAGCGACTCGCTGGTACTCTCATTGCCGCTGTCTTCATTGTCCCGGAGGCGATAGCTGGAGCACAGTCTTCTACTTTACTGCGATCATTTTCAATCTGAAATGTATAATCTTTATCGACATAAACCGTATTATGGATTCATTACTGTATAACTTGACTTTGAAAAATCTGACTTTCTTGTAGTAAAGAAAAATAGTAATGATAGTTCTGACAAAAATAATCCTTTAGGCAGCTAATGACCACCAGGAAAGATTTCTAGATACTTGTTAAAAATGTTGAATTTATAAAGTTGAATTGTCGAAGTTAATTGACTCAAATCTCAATTTGAGTAATAAAATGCATTCAAATCTGTAGTAATATCAACGAATTATATGACTGTGTAATATTTCATTAACCATAGGTAAAACTAATGTTTATTTTATAAATCATTAAAAATACAAAAACTAAAATGAATGTTATTAATTAAATAGAAATTCCAATCTCTTATCTGACCCAAAGTTAATATAACCCCAGCATAAGTAGGAAATGTAAATATAAATATTCTGATGATTGATGCCGCTCACATTAAATCATCGTTCCTTACTCCTATCCAGTGAATGTATGTAGCTCACTATGTGGCACGCTTACCACCCGGTATCACTATTGACACCGTAAAAATGAGCAACATACTCACCCCCTAGTCTCAAATGTATTCAGCTCATGATGTGGCGCGCTCACCACCCGGATGCACGCTCACCTTTCCGTAACATATGAGAAGCATACATTACCCACCAGTCCTATCTAGTGAATGCATGTAGCTCGCTATGTGGTACGCTCACCACCCGGTGATACTATTGACACCGTAAAAATGAGCGACATACATCACCCCCTAGTCTCGAATGTATGTAGCTCATAATGTGGCGCGCTCACCACCCGGATGCACGCTCACCTTTCCGTAACATATAAGAGACATACATCACCCCCCAGTCCTATCCAGTGAATGCATGTAGCTCATTATGTGGCACGCTCACCACCCGGTGGCACTATTGACACCGTAGAAAATGAGTGACATACAACACCCCTAGCTAGTCTCGAATGTATGCAGTTCATAATGTGGCACGCTGACCACCCGGAGGCACGCTCACATTTCCGTAACATATGAGAGGCATACATTACCCTCAATCCTATCCAGTGACTGCATGTAACTCACTGTGTGGCACGCTATCCACCCGGTGGCACTATTGGCACCGTAGAAAGTGAGCGACATACACAACCCCTAACTTAACTGCATACGGCTCGTATTGTGGTACGCTCACCAATAAAATATGAGTTGCGTTCCTCGCACTCATACAATAAGAACTTTGACTGGCTTAAACATATAAATCTTTACTGTGAAACATACACAGTCCAATCACATATATCGTATTGTGGCACGCTCACCAATAAAATATGAGTAGCATTCCTCACACTCATACAATAAACAACTTTGACTGGCTTAAATATACAAATCTTTACTGTGATACATACACAGTCCAATCACATATATCGTATTGTGGCACGCTCACCAATAAAATATGAGTAGCATTCTTCACACTCATACAATAAACAACTTTGACTGGCTTAAATATACAAATCTTCACTGTGATACATACACAGTCCAATCACACGTGTCTATCCCGTATAAAAATATAACTTTCTACTTAATCCATCAATATACTTCTACTTAATCTATCAATATACTTTGTTTGATACTCATATATTAAGGACTTTGCCAGCAAATCTTCGTTAACTGTGACACTTACACAGTCCAATCACACGTATACCCCGTGTGAAAATATAACTTTCGAATTAATCCATTAATATACTTTGTTTGGTACTCATACAATAAAAACTTTGATTTGACAGCAAATCCTCGCTAACTGTGACACATACACAGTCCAATCACATGGTGAAATCCCCGTGTGAAAATATAACTTTCGAATTAATCCATTAATATACTTTGTTTGGTACTCATACAATAAGAAACTTAACTGGCATAAACATACAAATCTTCACTGTGATACATACACAGTCCATCACACGTGTCTATCCCGTGTGAAAATATATCTTTCTACTTAATTCATCGTAAATCCAATTGTAAAATGTAATTATACTTAACTTGTGGTGCTGTGGCATCTGAAGTAGTACCTCCGCGAACTCACACCAATATCACATGGAACCTCTTTCGTAACTCCACTGTTACATACTCAATGCACTTCGAAATCATGTGTTCATTTGTTACTGAAAATATAAAAACACCAGCAAAAGTAACTGTCGACAAAAATGGGTGTCTAAAAATAGTTTTTATTTTTCTTTATAAATCAGCATCCATCATCTGGATTATGGACTTAAATTGCTTTACATATATCAAGAACAATAACGCGTTATTTTATTATAAAAATAACAATAGCAAATAAGATCAATTTTTCAAATCTATCCTTTTGTTTACTCTTTCGCTAAAACTAAAAGGTCAAATCCGAATTTTGACAAACTTAAAATGTAACAACAACACGTTTAATCATAACTGTTCAGAAATATAAAACGATTCACAAATCAATTTATTAGGAATTGTAGGTAATTCTTGTTTACTCTTTCGCTAAAACTAAAAAGTCAAATCCGAATTTTGACAAACTTAAAATGCACCAATGTAACAATAACACATTAAATCATAACTGTTCAGAAATATAAAACGATTCACAAATTAAATTATTAGGAATTGTAGGTAATTCTTGTTTACTCTTTCGCTAAAACTAAAAAGTCAAATCTGAATTTTGACAAACTTAAAATGCACCAATGTAACAATAACACCTTAAATAATAACTGTTCAGAAATGTAAAAAGTTTCACAAATTAAAATCATAGGAATTGTAGGTAATTGACCAACGATTGTCCTGGTACCCTCACTTATAATAATATTGAATTCGATTATTTATTTGGATATTTAAAATTTAATTATCTACTAAAGGTTATGTACTTTAACCCAATTAGATTCCCAACAGAGTAACTATTTTTATTAATTGTTAATGTATATTAGAACTACTTTAAAACAACACAGAAACCAATCCTACAAGCCTGAAAATACTACAATACAAATAGAAGAAAAATAAAAAAAAAGTATCTCCTAAGAAAAAGGATCTTCTCGTAATCTCATGAAAACTACGAGTAAAATTACAACAAATAAAAGTCTCGATATTTATCCTTTGTAATTACGTGAAGTCAAAAAGGTAACGGAGTGGTTGAGATGTCTAAACTATGATCAAATAGATATATTGATTTAAAAAAAACCTATATGTACTGAGTAATATTAAACAACATAATTGTTTCTTATAATACCACAAGATAGTTAAAATAGTAATCTGTGATAATACTATTGCTATACATTACAACATGTCATGGTTATCAGAGAGTAGCCCCGATCAAACGCTTGATGAGCTTTTATGTGCGCGTAAGACAAAACCGTACTGTCGGGGAGTGGCCCCGTCTCAGTACAACCTATGATTACCCACACACAACACAAATATATAAAAAAATCTTACCATAAACCATACCAAATGCTATCCGAGAGTAGCTCCAATCGAACGCTTAGCAGGTATTAACGTATATAAAGTATCAGGGAGTGGCCCTGACCAAGTACAAAATTAATGTACTACAAGTCTAGTTACTTTAAAATATTTTAATATCATATACTCATAATTGAATTTAGTATTTTAATAAATTGTATAGTAGGTACTTTAGCACACCAAGGTTATCAGAGAGTAGCCCCGATCAAACGTTTGATGAGCCAGTTCACATGCGTACAAGGCGAACACAATTTGCACTGTCGGAGAGTGGCCCCGACCAAGTACACCTTATGATCATCCATATACAACATATAAAACACCATGTAATGAACCATACCAAGTGCTATCGGAGAGTAGCTCCGATCGAACGCTTAGCAGGCATGAACGTGTATAAAGTGGACACAATATGCACTATCAGGGAGTGGCCCTGACCAAGTACAAAATTAATGTACAATTATATACACTGAGCATATTCTAGATACATTAAAATATTTTAATCTTTAATAATGTATTAAGGTACTAAAACTGCTGTAAAATATTAAAATGTGGGTGATTCAGACAAGGAAAAGAACACCATTTTGAAAAACATTTTCGTAAAAAAAATTAAAAAAATTTCACGTACCTTCTTATACTTGGGCTCGTTCCCGCTTCTGAGATATAATGAAACCAAATATATCTGCCAAATACATATGTATATTTTCATATTATATATCACATCTTCCATTTATATATTCCATTGCACATAGTAACCACGTATAATGATGTCGTACATAAGAACACGTCTTAACACTATCGCTGCACAATAATAAGTGACACTATCTTGGGCGTGGCCCGCCATTTTATCCTAATGGTGGCGGTACAAACAGCCGTTATCAGTATTGCCATAATATTAAAATAGATACTTTTTCATCATTATATATTAATGTGTATAAATATATATGTATATTTAAATATAAATACTTGAAATCATGACACATCTGAGATGCTCAAAAATCCAAAAAATAAGTTAAAATATATTTCTTAAGTGCATCTAAGTATCGTGAGAGCTATATTTATTCCAGTTTTGTTGAGTCACAGAATATATAAGTAATAGAATTTACATATAGTTATGTTGTATAATCTTTTTATAATGTTGCTGCCTAATCCGCTAGAAAGCACCTATGCGGTTCGGATTTGCCTCACGTAGGTCACTAATAGCGGACCTTCACATAATCTAGATCAAAACCATAACACTTAGGGGTCACATCATGGGCTATAAATATGGAAATTGAATTGGACGGCTAATAGTATGAGGCGAAACTATAATCCATGTCAGTACATTCAACTACACATCGAGGTGGCCATCATGGACTTCTATACGGCGGTAATAGAGGCTTTTGCAAGGAATTTGCCCAGGTAGATGTAATGTTGACTGCACGCAGAAACATTTACATAAACCGTTTGCAATTAACTCGTGTGGACCTCATCCTTTGTCTGTGATTGATAATTGATACAATCAAATCTTGTAGGGAAATGTACTAAATCTCTGTAGTGTTGATACATTATCAAGTTCACATTAGCATGCCTTCGAAGCAGTTACATTGAAGTCACTAGACATATCATTTAAAATACTATTTATTTATCTCTTTGGCGTAATGCAATTAAATGGGGATCATATAATACTAGCTTTTGCCCGCGGCTTCGCCCGCGTGAATTTCCCACGGGAACAGTGCTTTTTCCCGGGATAAAAAGTAGCCTATGTGCTATTCCAGGTCATTATCTACCTCTGTACCAAATTTCATCGAAATCCGTCCAGTAGATTTTGCGTGATTGAGTAACAAACATCCTCACAAACTCACAAATTCACAAACTCACATCCAAACATTCGCATTTATAATATTAGTATGGATACAAATTGGGAATGACGGGGGTCTTGCCAGTGAACCATCAAGGTGAATGAGACTAGCTTCTAGTTCGCTAAAACCCTGGAAAAATTACCTGCGTGTCGATTTTACTAATGCCAAAGTGTCAATAGTTTCAATAGTTGTTCTTTTGTTCTTGTAAGTAGCTAAAACATCACACAAAAACAATTGAGATACGTTTATAACTTAATAGAAAAATCAACACAATACAGGCACAGATTATTATTTTAGTTACTACGTCTACCTACAGGCATATCAAAGCATATCGAAAGAAACATACCCATAACTGAAAGAAAGCACAGAAATCTAAAATTATATTTTAGATTTTTGTGGAAGAGAGAAAGGACTATGGGCGGAATCGTCCTCACCCACCAACAGAAATGAAACATAGGTCAATCGACATATCTTCCCAAGCTGATATTTTTTTACTATGGGGTCGTTGCCTAAATGCATGGGGTTTTTATGGAACGAACGTTTTACAAATATTTATCCCATACATTTTTGTATGGTACCCAAATATTTTTACAAAATGTTATTTTTTTAATTAACCCCACTGATTTATGAAAGAAGTAGGATTTCAATGAAATAGTAGATACTTTAGAAACACTTTGGCATCAGTTTCATTTGTGTTAGTAGATCCCATACATTTTTATATGGAGCCCAAATATTTTTGCAAAATGTTATTTTTTTAATTAACCCCACTGATTTATGAAAGAAATAGGATTTTAATGAAATAGTAGATACTTTAGGAACTCTTTGGCATCAGTTTCATTTGTGTTGGTAGATCCCATACATTTTTATATGGAGCCCAATTATTTTTACAAAACTTTTTTTTTTAATTATCCCCACTGATTTATGAAAAAAAAAAAGGATTTTAATGAAATAATAGACATTTTAGGAACACTTTGGTATCAGTCCCATTTGTGATGGTGGGAGGGGACGGAGCCCATACATTGGTGCCCATGTCCTTTATCAAAAATTTCTCAATATTGTCTCTTCATATTTTTGTAATATGAAAGATAAAAAAAATTACGGAACCTAATCGAATTTATTCTGTGCGACACGATTACGAAGAATAGCCATGAAAATGTTTTCTTTATTTCTTTTCCTGCCGGTTGTCGGCCGTTGCAATCACTGCTTTGAATTTTATTTGTACAATAAATTACAAATGTTTTTTGGATAGTCTTACGTACTTAAATAGATTGCTATTTACTTGGTAGAATCCCGAATGAATTTGTTCTCTGTCAATACGAACTCTCGTAAAACTGCGCTGTCATGTGAGCGGTCAGCACGAGTTCCCTTGTTCAGAATTTGTGGAGCGGCCATAATCAACTTAGTGGAAGCACGTTTTAGGTACCCTGTTAGTTCGGCATATTGCTGACATAAAAAAATATGCTATCTGTTGGTTACAATTTCTATTTTGTGTAAATTAGATACGGTAATGGTATCCATTGGGACGGCAGGGTTATCGTTCTAACTCGAAATAAAAAAGTAATAATCAAAAAAGAGGTGCCTTTGCAGTTTATTATTCATTGATACACTTATACCTTTTCACTTACACACAATAGAACAAAAACGGGCAATCGAACAACATTTTCTCTATTCCATTAATCCAGCGCCCTATCACGTCCGACACCAATTGAATTTTCTTTTGCTTTCAGCAGCTGCAAACGACCAATGAAAGTGGCCACTGCGTTTTAAACATTTCCTCTCACTAACAGATAGGTAGCTGTATAAGATAGCTGTTTATGTAAAAGGCTTTTGTTAGAAATATTTCACACATTACCTACTTCATTTAAATTAAGACAGAAAGAAAAATCTTCCAACGTTGCTGTAAGATTAACATTGATATAAAAAATCGACAAAGATTTCACCGATTTAGCAACCTATAGCGTATTTAAAGGTGGTTTATTTGACGCTAGCTAGTCTAGAACGCACATAAAAACGAATTTACCATAATATGAATGCCATGAGAACAAGACATACACAGTTACATGACCACTAGTTGCGTTTTATAGTTAAAGTATAACATAGTAATGAAAGCAGCGTACAAGATATTGTTGTCATTTTATATGAAAGCAAACACCCATAAGTACGAGAACATATTTTAAAAACTGTATACTTCTTAGTTCAAAACTTTTAACTGCGATGCAATTTACTTCAGGAAGGAATTTTTATTAACGTTAGATAATAAATAAATAAGAAATATAAAAGCTGCTTATATTAGACAGAATCCTGGCTAACAGTAGCTGCTTTTAATTCTGTTTTCGCATTTAAATTCCAAAGCGTATGACTCCAATTTACAATAAAGTCCCATCGCCGAGCCCTCGTAAACTAGATCAATTTGTAAGTCGTTTGATTCTGCTGTAAAAGTTATGCTGTTTGTCACAGTAATAAAGTACATTTGGCAATGCATAAAGTTTTTAACTGAACCACTTTTACGAATACAATGTGATTATACGGACTAACATTGAAAAAAATAAATACGCTCTGAGCTGTGTTACGTTCTGTGTCCAAATACCTACACCTAGGGTTGCCAGGCGTCCGGATAAAGCCGGACATACTGCTGCAGGCTTTTTGATTGCGTGTCCGGCCAAAATAAACGGTGTCCGGCCTGTCCGGCTTTTGTTAGCCTTTTTACATTTCGCAAACGAGCGAGCGCCGAGCGTGGCCGAGCGCGGGCGACGAGAGTCGACAGTCGGCCACCCCCCCCAAATTGTCGCACCTATTAATACTGAGACAAAATCCTCAATAATGTAGTCCGGTGTAGGTGTCCGGCCTTTCTACCCAAATGTCCGGCCAAACTGGCTGGTCGTCCGGCTATTATGTTTGGCAACCTGGCAACCCTACCTACACCTCACCAACATTTGAAAATTTCATTGGTACAAGGGGCCGCCGCGCCTTCGCGGAATTTCTTCACTCAAAGCCAAAGCTTTGCTGGGACCCGGAATCCGATAGTACCTAAATTATTGTGTCAATACTATTTTCTACAGTATATCTATTTGTACACCACTGTACCGTGTCACGTGCTTTGCGGAACACTACAATAAGACAGTTATTGTGGCGGAAGGCACGAAACAGCATTGGTTTCTAAACAGGCCAGTTTTCCATTTACATTTATTAATTTGATTGAATACCAAACAATCAACCAAAAGCAAACAAATCGATTGATTTAAAATAAACATAACATATTCAAAATAGGTCATTTACAGCAGCTATTCGACAGTAGTATAGCGATGGCTCCCATCAGCTCCAGAATGCAGATCACTTAAATAAATGGCATTTTGTAATGGCTCCATTAAATGCATGGTGGACGTGTATCAATATCGGCCATCGACATCGGAGTAGATGCGTCTATTTAATTGACGCCATTAACTGAAGCGTGCTTGTGGGCTGTCGTTCCGATGTAATAGTTCTCTACATCATTATCATTAAGGTTGAAATCTTTGGATTGTACAAATTCTCATGTTTGGAACTAAAGTTCACATTAAAGTCCGAGGAAGCGCTCCTCGGGACGCGGATAGTATTTTATAAGAGAGTTAGGTACCTCAAGCTTGGATGAATAACTTTAAAACCATTTCTGCGCTTTATCATCAAATAAAATCTAGAATATGCATGGGCCATGACAATGATGTCTACTTCTTAAATACTCAATCATGTTGTATCGGTATTTATCATCAAATGAGATGAAGATGATGAGGTTGACTATGATGATGTTGTTGTCTTAGAGGTACTTACTATAAGGCCATTAATGTACAGGCACTTCTATGTACTATAGACGTTTAAATATCTTCAATGTTAAATTTTTATTCTCTTTGTTAAACCCAGCTATAGATAAGCTAAGCGCTAAGCGATCATCTGAACAAAAGCAGTGAAGCGCATAAAATGACTTAAACCATCTTTAATCGAAACAATATATTTAAATTCAAATGGGATTAAAAGCCTTTATTGGCTTTATTTAGCATCAGCGAAAGCTTTGGATCGTCAAAAGGAAACTTCAACATTGTATTTCGGCGTGAGAGATTTGCTGATAAAGCAATCGCAAAATTTAGAATTAATCCTTCATTAAGTGTAATATTTATTATTATCAGTCCTTCTTTATCTATATTTATCTTAACATTTGGAAACTTAGATGAGGCGTACATTTATCATTTCATGAACTTACAGGTTAGCGAATTACTTTACTTACTATACTATAGTGTATTTAGCGACTCAAAGATGATCTGAGCTGAACCCTAGAGTTATTTTACTATTACGAAATTAATAGTAGATTTTACAACAAGTGAACAAAACGAACCATTTTTACATTTTTAACCAGAACCCGAGCCGAAGGCGAGGGCTGATAGTAATGTCGAGGATAAAAATCGTTTTGTGGACGAGTTATAAAATCTGCTTTTCACTATTGCGAGGAAATAAAACCAAATAAAATAAAACTGTAAACGCACGAAACAAGAAGAGCGTTTCCCGCCGCTTTATTTTTTTAAATCTTACGACATTGATATTAAGCTTGGGCCGCACGGGCCGCAGACCTATAAAGCCTACTAGTAATTTAATTTTGTCATAATAATTTTCTCAAATTTATTAAATAACCTACCGTACTTGAATTTAAATTTTAATATCTTTTGAGTCTTAAAAAACACATAAGGCACATAAATTAAAGTAAATATTTTTATAACAACAAATTTTATCTATAAACTTCTTATCGTGTTTGGCTGTATGGCTCATTTTCTTTGATACGTTAATGCCCTTGTGCACAAAATTCGATTTTGTGCAGCCTATATCCTGCACTTTCAGAGCATGAGAAGTGAAAAGTTAGTTTTTCCTGTTCTGTGCCACTCTAAAAATAGCTTCCGCACTTCATCTCTCCAGCAGTAACTACACGGACTTAAGTACTTGTCACACACATACGCTCTTTTGGCAAACAATTTGTCTTTTTTACACGACTGGCTAAAAAAGGAGTGTTATGTTTTAAGGGTTCATGTACCTATGTATATTTGTATGTAAGTTTCTTTATTCCACCATAACTCCTGACCGGCTTAACAGTTTTTGATATGAGAGGTATTTTTAGATGCCTTGCATTCCTCTGACTGACATAGGCTATCTGAGTTGTCAGTCGTGTTTTTTTATTTTTTAATAATAAGCTTGTTATGAAGTTTATAGATACACAAAACATTGATATCATAGAACAACTAATTATTACCGTGTCGCATGGGACAATTTCGTCTCATAATGACTCCCACTACGTATCCATTTCAATTTATGTTCTGTTCAATCGAATCAAGTGCATCGATACACAGCGTACTTACGGAATGTAATTATTTGTTCGTTACAGGCAGGTTTTTGAGTTAATGAATCGTATAAATTCGATCGAGTTGGGAACAGTTACTAACTAATGCAAGTACGGATGTGAGAAAAATTCATATAATTTTATTAAAGAAATATAAACAGGATTTACGTAAGTGTTGTTTCATGTATCTTTAGGACAACTTTATTTTTTTATTTTACTAAATTGGGTAAGTAGGTATAAAACTTATCGGTTACACCACTTATAAATTCCCACGGGCAAAGAAAAAATACTCTAACACGAAAAGAAGCGACGCTTAAGCATGTGTGCCGTAAAATAGCTTTTGGCTTTGTGTGAGTGACTGAGCTTCTGAAAGCAGGTGGAACGCCGGTATTAAGAGCTCTTCAGAAGCTATTTGATTCCGTCATACTCGAGGGACAAACGCCTACGGCATGGCACAGAAGTGTGGTGGTACTTTTCTTCAAAAAAGGTGACAAAACCCTATTGAAGAATTATAGGCCTATCTCACTTCTGAGCCATGTCTACAAACTGTTTTCGAGAGTCATTACGAATCGTCTCGCTCGCAGGTTTGACGACTTCCAGCCTCCCGAACAAGCCGGTTTCCGAAAAGGCTTTAGTACCGTAGACCACATACATACGCTGCGGCAGATTATACAGAAGACTGAGGAGTATAATCAGCCATTATGCTTGGCGTTTGTGGACTATGAGAAAGCCTTCGATTCGATCGAGACCTGGGCTGTGCTACAGTCTCTCCAACGGTGCCAAATTGACTATCGATATATCGAAGCGCTGAAGTGTTTGTACGAAAACGCCACCATGTCGGTCCGTCTCCAGGATCAAGGCTCCAAACCTATCCAGTTGCAGCGAGGGGTGAGACAGGGAGACGTGATATCTCCGAAACTGTTCACCGCCGCCCTGGAAGATGTTTTCAAGCTTCTGGACTGGAGCGGACTCGGCATCAATATCAACGGCGAGTACCTCACTCACCTTCGATTCGCTGACGATATCGTAGTCATGGCTGAGACCTTGGAAGACCTAGGCACAATGCTCGATGGCCTCTGTAGAGCCTCTCAACAAGTGGGTCTAAAAATGAACATGGACAAGACGAAAATTATGTTTAATATCCGTGTCGCACCCACTCCTCTGAAGGTTGGAGACTCTACACTCGAAGTTGTTGACAATTATCTATACTTGGGACAAACAGTTCAGTTAGGTAAGTCCAACTTCGAGAAAGAGGTCAACCGTCGAATCCAACTCGGCTGGGCAGCGTTCGGGAAGCTTCGCGATATCTTCTCGTCCAAAATACCGCAGTGTCTCAAGACTAAGGTCTTTGACCAGTGTGTGTTGCCAGTAATGACATACGGAACAGAGACGTGGTCGCTTACTATGGGCCTCATAAGAAGGCTCAAGGTCACCCAAAGGGCGATGGAGCGCGCTATGCTCGGAGTTTCTCTGCTTGATCGAATCAGAAATGAGGAGATCCGTAGGAGAACTAAAGTAACCGACATAGCCCGCAGAATCGCGAAACTTAAGTGGCAGTGGGCGAGGCACATAGCTCGTAGAACAGATAGCCGTTGGGGCAGAAAAGTTCTCGAGTGGCGACCACGAACCGGAAAACGTAGTGTTGGCAGGCCTCCCACTCGGTGGACCGACGACCTGGTGAAGGTCGCGGGATGCGCATGGATGCGGGCAGCGCAGGACCGGTCGTTATGGAAATCCTTGGGGAGGCCTTTGTCCAGCAGTGGACGTCTTTCGGCTGAGAGAGAGAGAGAGTGACTGGATGTGCGCGGGGGCGTTGAGAGGCGCGCGGGACGGAGAACCAACCTCCACCAGATGTTTATATTATTATGTCTTTCTTCAGGGCTTCTAGAAATGACGCGGTCTATCACTCATGTCAATCATGTTCATGTCATGACCGGTGGGCGCTATTGCCAAAATTTAGCTATTGTTTATTACCTATTAACCCTAGCGTTGAAAATCCGGCTCAAGGAGTATCTTTTTTCCTCTATGGTCGAACTCTCACGTACAGGGAGTGTCACGTGTGCAGAGCTTCAGGCGCAGTTAGTTGATAAACATTATTAAACTCGTCAATAATAATAATAATAGTAATATTTAATGTCAATTTCAGAGATGTATCCAACTATGATGCAGCTAAACATTTGTAATTGAGTGTTTGGCGAATATCGCATTTTGAATAGGTACATGCAAACTAATTTACATTAATAATTCCCTGAACGTTCCGAGGGAACATTAATCACTCGTTGCGAATACATACACCTACACTACAATATATATATATTAATTTCCAAAACCACCCATTATTACGGGAATTACGAATGAGTTTACAATAGAATGTTGGGCATATCGATGTTTGCACAAATTAGACGCCGCGCCGGGGCATTATACTCGTATGTTGCATGGTTGTTCTGCTTTAAAACCTTGGTATAGTAAAACCACAGTTACCTTTAAAACCTAGGTATATAAAACCACACGATACAACTCGCGCATACTAAACTAGCTTTTGCCCGCGGCTTCGCCCGCGTGAATTTCCCACGGGAACAGTGCTTTTTCCCGGGATAAAAGGTACCCTATGTCCTTCTCTGTACTTCTAACTATGTCTATGCAAATTTTCAGGAAGATTGGTTCAGTAGATGAAGCGTGAAGAGGTAATAAACAAACGAACAAACAAACTTACTTTCGCGTTTATAATATTAGTTAGGATTATTTAAAAAAAAAACAAGTATGGAAAAATTACTTTACTACTAACTTTACAAATTAGGAACATGTTTTCTTTTTTTGTTTAATTTATGAACATGTTTTATAAACAATTCACATTAATAAATTTAACAGCTACTTCATCCCTGATCAATAAATATTACGATGTATGATGGGTGTTATAACATCACACGCTTAGCCGACTACTTATTAGTTGCAAACTAAGACCGACCTCGGTGAGTAGGAAGTGGAGAACTAACAGACGATTAACCACAACTTAAACTCTTGTTATCGATGCACTTTAGTTTACGTGAAGATATTCACCTGTGCACCAAGTTACTTGAATCTTTAGTTTAGGTACCTTCATAATTGGATAATTGGAGTAGGTAAGTACTTTCTGCCTCATTACAATATTCAAAACTTAGCCTAAGAAATTCTTCCTGTAATTTAACTTTAACTGCTTTAATATATTAAGTACATACTTTAATGGTAGTAAAAATGAAGTACATAATTTATGACTACTTAGGTAAACTTTGTGAGAAAAGCATGCATGCATGAAATGGTTGATGGAGTTACCATCAACACATGGCTTTACATGATGTATGATTACATTTATAAAAATGTAATCACACATCATATATAGTTCTTAAGTTGCAGAAATAATAGATTTATTTTTCACACGACCGACCAAATAAGGGTGTTATGCTTTCAGGGTTCATGTATGTATGTAAGTTTCTTTATTTCACCGTAAATCCTGAACGGCTTAACAGATTATGATGTGAGAGGTATTGTTAGATTCCTTGCATTCCTCCGAGTGACATAGGCTATGTAAGTTGTCTGTCAGTCGTGTTTTTTATTTTTTAGTAACATTTTTTTAGTCCTTGTCTCGACAAAAATCAAAAAAAAAACCTTATTGAAAACTAGCCTTCACAGGCACACTTTTACGTCAAAAACTAATAACATAATTGTACCTATTTGTATTATATTATTATTCTTAAAGCTACAAACTGCTGTCATTTCGGAACCACTGAATTCACTGCTGAGCTATCACATATTAGCTTCCAATGTTATCTTTTCTTATTTGAAACAATAAGGATTATCACAAATAGGAAAAACATACTGACTCATTAGTCAGTAAGTCTTAGATAAGTCTTACTAGACTAGTTTCCTTATATCCAAAGCCTGATTGAATAGTATAAGTAAGGAGAAATACTGACGCCACCAAATACATTTTCATGTAAAGGGTTGCCAAGAGATACTATATGGCTCGCACTGTTAATTTATCTGATTTTTTGTAGTGCCAAGCTTCTAACCCTACCATCCTAACTCTATGAGCCCTAACTTCACAAACTCTACAGCTTAGTCAAAATATGTGGCTTGGCCCATATGTACTTACAGGTCATATACCTATTATTGATAAGGGAAAACATATACATAACATATAATTGATCGGTTTTTAAGAGAGTTCAATATTTATTTATGTCATTTTAATGATATACCTACCTAGGCATTAATTTACTGACATCCATAGTCAGATTTCTGTTCAACACAGGTTGTATTTACCACTAATATCATAAAAATCAGGTATAGACATGGAATTAATAAAATCATAGACTAACTTATTACTTCCATGAGTATAGAACTTTCTATCCACGAACAGATTCGCACTTGGCCGGTTATTTCTCTTTTCTTGTACATTTTGTACCATTAATTCTATCCCTATCAGTGATCCGCTCCATCGGGAGTAGGTTCCTTCTCATTAAATCACGCCCGGAACAATAGTTCCCTATCGATATAAACTTACGTTGTAATTCACTATTCGGGAAAACGATTGCGAATGAGATACAATTGTATGTCTTCTATGTCAAAAGATACATATTTTTTTTTCATGCTTTCACGCTTGTAACGCGACAACGCGTTAATCCTCTTTGGATCTTTTATGAGTGCTCTGGCACATACATACTTATTTCACCTGTCATAAATTTTAAACTGTATTCATTCATATTCGATTCTGCATTTTGGTTGTCATTCTTGGCCTAGCATCTACCGATATCTATTATTATAAGTTACTTTCATTTCATTATCAAATAATACTATTTTAAAATATTATTAAATTATAGACCCTTATCGCGTCTAATTCTTTATCAATAAATTATTATTACAACGACCCTGAGGTTCTATCATTTATTATTATTTAGAGCTCTCACGCTCTACGCTGAAGTCTTGAAACTTATTAATAATCTCTAAAAATAAGGCTGGCATCAAAAATAATGATAAGACTACTTGGACTAATAACTAACCTCAATATACTGATTTATTTAAAAGCTAGTATAGGTAGTGAAGTTAAATCGTCAAATAACATAAGAGCATTTTAATCGAATGCTAGGTTATGATATGAACACTCCAATTCAGTTGTGACTTGTTTTCTCAAGCGTCTAATGGCTCGGGTTGGGGATTAATTTATCTGTCCAAGTTTGTGACATTTCGTTAATTTTGATTTATCACTTGGATGGCGTGACTTTACAATTTAGTCCACCTATTACTTCCTTCCTAGTCAGTTGGAGATTTTGGATTATTATACTAGTCTTTATCTTACTGTAGGAAGGTAGATACCTATTGCGTGTTTATTTAAAGCCCGGAGTCTGTTCAGATTACTAAAATAATATGATGATGATATAAATTTCGTTGACCCTACTACATATTTAACCTAAATATAAATAAGATTTTCTCAGAATAGAAGGAGACGTCAAAAAAACAATTTAATATGTCCCACCAATGTGTTCTCAAAGTGAATATTGTGATATTTTTAACAATTAACTCACATATTACTTATTACTTACATATAAATCTACGAAGCGAATAAATTCTCTCCCTACTCAAATTCGGGGACCTATCTACAGTAAATTTAAATCAGTTGACATTATACGCAGCCATTCGAACACCTTCGCACAAGACTTGCAAAGTTGTTTTTGTTTGTTCTGAAACATTACGTTCCTTTTCAGGGCTTCTCTATTTGCATAGGCTTAGAGCGAGTATTGATCGAAGCATTTTGTCTATACTGCCACAAACGAAACGGTTTGCGTCTTCGTATATGATATATTTGTAAATAAGAGAAAATGATATGAGTTAAATCAATAGACATAATAGTATTATTCAGCAATAAATATTTGCTCCTATTTTAAAAATCCTTCCTTACTATTTAATACTATCTTGTCAGCAGTGTCATTAGGTGGAACATAGCAAAAGTCTCAAAGCCGAAAATTTTAGTATGCCTCTACACCTCAGGGATCGTTATACCGATTTTGTGTAGATTATTTTCTCTGCTAATTTCATTCGTATTTTGAATATGTTATCTTTTTCGGTGAAAGACATAATTCACGCCTGAAGAATTCAGGCTATATTTAGGTAAGAGGTTCTTGGTCGTTGATCCGTTATTATGTTTATTAAGTAAATAAGGTACTTAAATTCCAAACACTTTTTATTTTTTACTGCAAAATATTTCTTTAATGTTCTAGTCACTCACGCCAAAGCTTTCCCCACGCTTCACGACCCACTTTTATTTTGGCTGTGGTTGTGCGATTTCACTTGACGTTTATAAAAACTAATTTAAACTTATTATAGTTGATGTTGAGTCTCGAGGTTTCCTTCCACATTTAAAAATAGTTGGACAGCCAATCGTGCAAATATTTTTACAAATCGGATAATAGTTGTGGAGATCTGCATTCAAAAACTCTTTAGTGTTCATCTGATGATGACAAAAAATATTTTTCCACACCCTACAATAGTTACGTACAATCGCCTAGATGATCCTGCATATATTAATATGCATATTAATACTTGGAGCGTCCCAGTCCCACATCCACTAATGGAGAACTAGGCGGCGAGCACACCTGAGGTCGGCAATATCGCAGATTATCAGGATAAGCGCCCTGGGAGCGATATGAGATCGCACACAAGTGTTCCGAATTGGTAGGGAATTTTTTTGGCGATAGAATGTGTATATCTTGAAAGGTAATATTAACTATAGATATGTCATATTCCTTCCTTTTAGTCGTATTACTCATGACTCAGGGTCGTGGTCATTATATGGAATTGAAAACACAGAACGACTATCTTGGCAATGTTAATGGAGTGGTTTGCCATTGCCTTCTCCATTGCACACACTAGCTGATAATCACCAACCAGAGTGCAGGTTTGCTCAAGATGTTTTCCTTCACCGGAAGCAAGTGGTGGTCGATGAAAACTATCGAAGATACATGAGTCAGATTGGTATACAAACTCATGTAGTGCGGGTAGGATTTTAACCTGGGACCTTTGCAGCCACAGGCGAACGCCCTACCAGTCGGCCACCACCGCTTCATTAATATGTTACATAGGTACAAATATTTTTTTTTAGTCAGTTCGAAAATTCCGATAACCGAAGCTCTACAAACACAAGTTTGTTAACCGTATTAGAATTTATGCTAAATACTTCACCTAGTGTGTTATTACTGTATGTTACATTGTTTACGCTAGCCTTATGAAAATAGTCCGTATTTTGGGTACAAAGGGAGCCATGATGCGAGCCAAGATTGCATGTAATTGTTTGCATAATTGATAACGAGACGGGCAGCGCTCGTCTGATAACAGGCTAATTAATGTGGGTGGTGTGTACGCGCCACGAATTCACTAACGCTGCTGGTTGAGTGAAATTATGGACGGCTAAATGCTCAGATGTACGCCGCTGTTGTTGTAAGCCCCGACACAAAAACAAAGGGTGTTATAAGTTTAACGTATGTACATTGCTCAGAAACAAAGAATCGTGAAAATGTTATATTTTCCTGATAATAAAATTGAAATTTTCTGCTGGATTCTCTAGATATCTCGTCACAATAATTTCAATCATTTTACGAATCATAAAATCCGAGAAAATAGTAAAATCTGAAAACTCTTAAAATTTCTCTTAAAAATCCGAAAAATGGAGTTCTAACTTGGAATACGACCTATCCAATATTCGTACTGTCCTCAAAGGTTTCCGACATGATAAATATGGGTATGTCACAATCAATAGACTTGAAACCATATAGTAAATAGAATCTAAGATACCTATATCAGAGTCCAGCAAAGGTATTATGTTCAGGTAAGTACCTACCTATGTTTGGTACGTACATTTATACATGTTTACTCAGTAGATATGTCATGTTTGTGGAGAAGTGCAGAACTGCAGACGGTCGCAATTTGCAATTGGATGGAGTGCAGTCACAGAGGGAGCTTTGTTTGCTTTTATATAAGCTTGTTCAGGAACTCCGGGTTTAAAGTCGTTCATTTTATGCATTTTTTACAATAAATTATTTTTTTTCCTGGAATAGGTACTTTATAGGTAGTCTTTTAAATAACAATAATCCATTCTCACAAACTCTCCTCTGGTGGACGTAGAAACCTTGCATTATTATTATTATTTTTTAGCTTTATGACAACTTGTCTTTTTGAGCTTCTTTGTCATTGACAAGAAACAGAGTTGGCACTGAGTGGATACTGTTGATAATAAGAACATCCCAGTCAATATTTCAATTTAAGGTTGGATTGAACCGAAATTTAAGTTTTTATTAAGGTTAGTGTAAAAGTTAACAGTTTTTATTAAGGTTAGTGTAAAAGTTTACGTTTACTTTTTTCATACTAAATATTTGACATCTGGTGCAAGTCTCTTTAAACCTAACCGGTACGGTTAAGTTACTGTTACTGTCAAAGTGAGTCGGTGCAACTCAGCCTAACAACAACTTTATTTTTACCGAATTATAATTGCTATTTTTATTTGAATTTATTTGGCTTGGTAATTGGGAAATCTCCATAATAATATTGGATTTGGTCCCATCATGAGCACATGAGTGTCTCTAAAAACTGGGACTTGTGCCAATAAAGAGTAACATAGTAAGCTATCAGATCATATCAGCTCGATAGAAAGCTCAAGAAAGATGCCTACAACTCCCTCCCAAGGTGCAACTATTGTGCAGTAAATAGCATGAAATTGTTTAATAAGAACAATCTTTTGATAGTTTTTACTTATTCGCCTTTTTTGAAGTTTACAAAAGACACATGTGATGCCATTGTAGCTGAACACATGTTATGTCCTGATTTATGTAAAAGTTAGCGTCCCTGCTCATAATGTAGGTAGATAGCGGCGGTCGCAATCTGACTGGAGTGCAGGCTCTCAGGCCAGGCTTTGTGTGCATACGATATGATCATTTCCGAGTAGTTTAGTAGAAAAATAACCTCACTCAAATTATGTTGAATAGAGGAACAAAAACACGAAATACCGGGGAATTTAAGCAAATATAATTATTTATTAACACAGTCATAACAGTAGTGAGACACAATTTATACATGTAACAGTACAAAAAATAGTTAACGAATCCTTACAATCAAAGTTGTTTTTACATAACATATATTTTTGGTTTAAGAAAACAATATCCTCAGGCTACCGTGAAAATTTATAAAAAAAAAAAACATAATTCCAAATCGAATTTCCTTCCATATTTTAAGAGCTAAATTAAAAACTCTGTGTCACTGTAAAGCTAAATAGCTATGAGATTATATATTGCGAGGGGCAAAACATAAATGACTTCCGCAAAGTAACTATAAAATAATTTCAAATTATAGAACAGATATTAAAAAAACGCCTACAATTCAAATGAATATGGAAGTCAAAGAAATACGATAAGTCTCGAAAAACGCGGATTCTCGTCTTCCAAATGCCTCGTACCACATTCACAAGAAATAATTACGCGCATACATTATGTATGACGGGAACACATTGCAGGGGAGGCTGTCTTTCTCTATTTGTTTTGTTTTAGTCTCGCGTTACCGCGGTAAACACATTACTATTCATAGGAGTCATGTCACGACCTATAAAGCCGTATTTAAAGGAAACATTATTTAAAACCGTTCTGAATAGGCTGCCAATTTAATTTAAATAAATTCGAATAAATAAATGAAACTAATTTTCATTTGATTTTACTTGACTCGTAAAAATAGTGAGTATAAAATAATTCACTCGTTTTTACTATGGCAATAGTGTCATACTGTGTGATTTGCCTATATACCTATATTTATTTAGACTTCCAGTCCAACTACTGTACCTTCACCTTGCTGCTGTTTAGGTTAAGTTATCGGCAAATTAGACTAGGTATCGCGAAAAAAAAATAACCTTATAATCCAGAACGACACTCACAAATTCATATTTTATAAATTCCATCAAAAAATGTATACCTTAACGGAAGAAGGCTAGGCAAAGAGAGAGAGAGAAAGAAAAAAAATGTATATCTTCTGTGTATCGTAATATCCATAGTATTAAAAAAAATACGACAGGGAGATATGTTAAAAATATAGTAGGCGAAATAAAAAACAAAGCATGTTTACTTACATTGTCTTACGGTGAGATCACTCAGCAAGGCGTGACGGAATCTAGGGCGAGAAAGCTTTCCAAGCGGCGCACAAAGCGAAATATTCGTAATCTAGCCGGACAAAATTATATTTTTCACTTATCGTCTAGAAGTCAAATAGCTGTTTACATATAAAGTAGACATATCCTATCACAAGACACTAACATTCATTTTTAGGTAGAGGCGCTCAATAATAAGAAATAAGTCTGAACATATGGGTACTCGCATTTTGGCGATTAATTGTTTTAAGCGACCGCGCCATTCCTTTGAGTTGTGTACGTAAGTTAGCAGTGATTGTGAGTTGTAATTGTGATTTTTGAGTCATCAAGGTGAGTATAAATACTTTTCTTTAATATTATTTTCTTAAACATTGTTGTGAGTATCATTAGACAAGAGGTAATTATACAGTAAAAAAAAAGAAGAAAAATGTGTTTGTACTTTAGTTTTAGTATATTATATCGACGTATACCAATCTCGTATTACATTATTTTGGAAGACTAACATGCTGGCTTTACGATCAAAGTGTATTTACTGGCGAATTCATGCGACACTCATACAAGTTTTTTTTTTTTTAGTATCACTACGTCAATTTCACGTCGAGAGTTATTCGACATTTGGTGAGCTAATTTAAAAGAAACAAGACTAGATGTTTTAATAAGCTATATTTTGCAATAATTTGGTGTTCCGTCTTTTACGGAAGATACCACGAAAAAATTGATAGTTAAAATCAGGAGCATCTGTCACAAAATCGAGCAAAAATCCAGGAGACACTAACATTGTTTTTAAAAGCAAACTCTACGTGATTGGAAGATAAAATATTATTTCCTGATTTTGTCACAGCAGCTATCGAAGGTGATTTACTACATGAAACGAGGAGGGGGCCCGAAAGACCAAAAAAATACTTTAGATGCTCCAGTCTTAAGAACAAAATACGACGAATTCGACATCTACTGGTTTCATCAAGGAGGAGTTATCAATGGCGACTGAAATAAAGCTTAGCAGTGAGGGGCAGAGATTCGGCAGCAATCGTGGAAGAGCTTTGTCTCGCTTCACCTAAAAAGAGGTACCTACCTGCGTTTAAAAAGCGCGGAAAAGTTTGGCATGTCCTAAAAAGGCGGAAGATCAAGTTTTCTCACTAATGATCGATGCCAATCTGTTGACACATCAATATAATGTGATACGAGACTAAGCAAATAAAATTAATAAATAAGTAATTGTAACTGAGTGAAGTGTAATTTTAAACAGGTTATTTTATTTTGTTGTATTACCTATTCAATTCTTTTTCAATTACAAAATATTTCAATAATCAGTCATCATCTTAATTTTTATGTTGCCTTTCCTAACAATAGGTACATATAATAATACAGTAACTGGTCTGTGTCTGTACATAGGAAATATTTACAAAGAAAAACTATGAGGGATTTTTATAGGGCCAATAGAAACCAAAATCTTTTTCAATTTTTGTCTGTTTATGTTTATACGCAAAAACTACTGGACTAAATTTGAAGTAGTTTTCACTGTAGTATTATAGAAGGCCTAACATAAAATCTGGCGTATTCATTTTGATTCGTCGTCGCTTAGAACTTGAGATATTAACTTTAGTAAATTACGCGTGGACGAAGTCGCGGGCAAAAGCTAGTTGTACATAATAGACGTTTAAAATCTTGGCAAGTGTCTTTATATTCCATCCTAGAGCACGCCACTTCATATTTAATGGGTATTATAATTTTGTCCAGCTAGATTTCAAAAATATCACACTGTGCAGCGGCGACTTTCGTAGCGTGCGGAAAAACGTACGGCCGGTACGTGCACGTTCCCACTTGCATGTAACGTCATTGTGATGTTCATAACGTGTTCGTTCATAGACGTTTTCTATTAAATACTTCATCTATCTTTTGATATCGCTTCTTTACGTATCATATTTTTAATCGTTATTTTCCCTGTGACCACAATGTTGCATGGATTTTTAATATTCATGTAAGTAAATATAATAAAACTTTTTTCCAAAAAAAATGAACCGACTTCCAACATAAAACTTAAAATCATGAAATAACAATATAGAAAAATGTATTGGCATGCTACCTACTGAATGAGGTGAAGTCGGTGCCAAGTGCAGGAGTAAGGGTGTTATGTAATTGTTTAGCCAGGCATTTTATATATATGTGGTGATATTTTCTAAATGAAATGCTCGTGGTTCCAAAACTTCTTTTATTTTCTATCTTCGTTACAACTCAGCAAATCTATTCTATCGTCTTTAAAATTATTACACGTCTTTCTTTCGTCTTAACGCAATCCTCCATCTTCTAATACTCTCCTCTCTCTCCCTTTAACTTACTAACGCATCCCTTTCTTACTGTCACTTCTTCCGTCTCTTTCATATACAATAACACACTAGCTTTCTATCTCTCTCACTCAATGTTGCCACCCCACATTCGGCCGTCCTGCATGTGGATGCCCTCAGCCACACACTTCTACATACCAAGTATAGTTAAATTTATACAAAAATAGAACTTATCAACTCAGTACCTAAGTACAGTTAAACTTATACAAAAATATTAACTTAAACGAAATACGCTAATGTTTGACACATGAGACTTATCCCCTTAAATAAAGTTTAATAAATTAAACATTACAAAGACATTTTTAACTAGAGATAGTAAACATCCAAAATGTTAAATTAAAGAAAACAAACATGAAACATATTCTCTTAAGTAAGGTTTCTGAAATAAACGTTACTAAGATATTTCTTAAAGTAGTTACGTAATAATAAACAAAATGAACATAATGTTCATATACAACATGGTTAACAACATTAGCAAAATGTTAGCAAAAACAGATAACAGGATGGGCTTTCCTGTGTTAGTCCTACGAACAAGTCTTGGCGTCGGTTAATTCTATATAGTATACCACAAACACAGAAAGAAAATTGATGACATAGCACCACTTGAAACATTCTCTCTAAAATAAAATATAAGTTTTACATACTTTTAAGTTTAGAATTTAAACATGAAGAATATTAAATATTCCTAAACAAACCCACAGTCATAGGTCTAATGCATACCCCAGGTACCGGCGGACGCTACTCTCCCAGGCCTTCCAAGAACTCTGGCCATGGCTTCATATAATCTGCAGATGTGGATGTCTTGTTAGGTCCTTCTCTAGACTCATCTATTTTACAGACATCATATCTATCGTTTCTTTTCACCTTAGTCACCATGTAAGGCCCTAAAAATTTCTCTTTTAACTTCAATCCGGTACCAAACTGTGTTCTTTTAATTGCAACTCTATCTCCTTCTTTATACTTATTACTTTCTTTCCTTTTTCTGTTAAAATTTTTAGAATTCTCTTCCTGTATTTTCCCAATATGTTCCTTGGCCACACGCCGCAAATTATCTCTTTCCTGCATATAGTTCTCTATCCTCTCTTGTTCCAACATCTCATAGAGCTCAATATCATCATTAGTTCTCATTTTTGTTCCCATCAGTAGCTCAAATGGTGACATACTGATGCTTCTCTGGAATGTGCTATTCAATGCGCGTTGCAATCTGCTGACGTGTCTATACCACTGTGACCGATCTGAAATACATAGTTTGGTAAGTATTGATATTATTACCCGATGTATCCTTTCGACTTGACCATTACTCCGTGGAACTCCAGTCGTAATCACCACATGCTGTATATTTTCAATCTCACAATATTCCTTAAAATCATTACTAGTGAACGACGTCCCTCTGTCCGTGATTATACGTGATGGGTTACCAAAGGTCTGTTGGTGGATCCGTAGTTTGTTCAAGGTCTCTGATGTGGTGGTACCTTTAGTAGGAAAAATCCATACAAATTTTGAAAATCCATCCACCACTGTTAGGATATAATTATACTGCTTCTTAGTCTGCGTTAAAGGTCCAATATGATCACAATGCAGAGTATGAAGAGGCAAATCATACTTATCAATAGAATTCAGAAATCCTTCCTGCCGCCCCTCTTTCCGCGTAGCTAGCAGACATGGTATACAAGTTACTAGAAATTCCTCTATCTTTTTATTTAAATTTTTAATATAATAATCTTTACCAATCAGATCCATCATCTTCTTCTTTGAAAAGTGCCCTCGTTCATGAACTCTTCTAAATATCTCAATCTCCATGCTTTTAGGAATAACTAATTGCCTTTCCATACCTTTATACAGTAATCCACTCTCCAAAATGTAGTCTTCATAAGGTTTTTCATGTAAAATCATCTTAATAGCTTTTAATCCTTCGTCCAGATCCTGTGCTCTCTTAATCTCGTCGTGTAAATTTACTACCACTCCAGTAAAAGGATTTCTACTTAGGGCATCAGTATGCTGCATTCTGCTACCAGGTCTATGCTCAATCTCATAATCATACTGATCAAGAAAAAGTACCCACCTTGCCACTCTTGGTGTTAAATCTCTCTTTTGTAGTGTCATTCTGAAGGCTTGACAATCTGTCACTATTTTAAATTTAATTCCAAACAAATAATGATGAAATTTTTTCACACCTGCTATTATCGCTAGAGCTTCCAACTCATAGCTGCTATACCTGCTCTCCGCCTCGGTCGTCCTTCTGCTCATATAATAAACTGGGTGCAACCCTCCATTCGGATGGCGTTGCATCAAAATCGCTGCATAGGCTATGCAGGATGCATCCGTATGAAGCTCTGTAGGAAATCTTGGATTAAATAAGATTAATACTGGACTACTCACCAACTTTTGCTTTAAATCATTGAAAGCAACTCTCTGTGCATCTTCAAAAACAAATCTAGCTTCTTTTTCAACAAATCTGTTAACGGCTTGGCTATAATGGCAAAATTTGGAATATACTTCCTGAAATACGAGGTCAGGCCTACAAAACTATGAACCTGCTTGAAGGTTCTCGGCTCTGGATATCTCACGACAGCATCTATCTTGTCAGGCGAGGGTCGTACTTTACCATTTCCCACTATATGTCCTAGATACTCGACACTGTCACAGATTAGATTAGCTTTTTTCCAATTAATCTGTAAACCAAATTCAGAAGCCACTTTAAGAACGCTTTTTAATCGCTGAAAAGCCTGAAATTCATCTTCTGCATAAATGATTAAATCGTCGATAAAAGTTAACATGTAGCCTTGCCCTATAAGCTCTCTAAAAATAATTGAAATAAACCTAGTAAAATATTTAGGACACACAGATAAACCGAAGGGCGCTTTAAGAAATTCATATTGACCATGATGTGTCACGAAACGCTGTATACTTTATGGAATCTTGGCTTACTCTCAGGTGGAAAAATCCGTTTTTCAAGTCAAGGACACTAAACAATTTAGCATCTCTTAGCTTGTCTATCAAGTCTTCGATAATTGGCAAAGGATATTCGTCTTTAATCATCTTTTTGTTAATGTCTCGATAATCTACACACACTCTTGTCGTTCCGTCTTTTTTCTTCACCAAAACCACTGGGCTAGCATACTCCGAATAACTTACCCTAATAATATCGTCATTAAGCCATTCCTCCACCTGCTTTTCCACTATGTGTTGCTCCCTCAATGCCAGTCTTCTTGGCCTGTGCACCACCGGAATATCATCCTTGAGGACAATTTTTAATTCAATTGGGGCTTCCTTCGTCTTCACTGGTTGATAGCCCTCGACACATCTGATAACGTCTTCCTGTACCTGAGGACTGCAATTAGTACCTACAACAAAATTACATGTTGGCCCCACATTAAAATTAGACAGCCAATCTTCCCCTTTATTCAAGATATGAACTGACCCGTCATTGAACACTACAGTGTAATTCTTTAAGAAATCCTGACCTAAAATAATGAGATAGGGGATATTGCCTTTAGGCAGCACATGAAAAGTTATATCAAACTTCTTATTGTCTAAAGTTACAGGTATGCTACATCTACCGAGAGATTTTACCGTACATTGTCCAAGTCCAGTTAACGAAAAATCTTCATTTTCACATTCAGTACGCATTCGCAAATGTTCATAGCAACTTTCGTCAATTAAACTGACATCACTGCCCGTATCAGCCAACGCATTAACGCTAAATTCGTGAAATAATAACATTTTAATTATCGGCTTCCCTAGAAAACGCTTGTTTACATTTGCCGAATGACACCGGCTGTCATGCACATCACTGTCACTTTCACTTTCGATCGCCATGTTGAATTCATTCGTTCCGAATGAAGCGCTGCCAACCTCGCCGCTGTCGCACTCCGCTCCGAACATCGCGCGCTTCCCTGCCACCGTATCGCCCTGACGTTGGTATCTCCGTTCGTCGCCGCTCGGATGACTCCGGCTGTCTTCGGATTTACGAGCTTCCGGCACGAACGAGTATTGCCGATTCCGCCCGAAGCGATCCCGATCGACTCCTGCACCCTCGTGTCGTCGAAATGGAGATGCGCCGCCATTTTTCTCATTACAATGTGAAGCAATATGACCAAAACTATTGCACTTGAAACACTTTAAGCCTTCTTTTTCCGCGGGCATTCCGATGAGCGATGATTCTTTTCTCCACAGTTATAACAGCGTACCTCTTTGCTTTGCTGAATTTGAGATTGCGACGTAGACGATTTCACTTTAGACTTAACAGTTTCGTATATCTTTAACTTCTCCTTTAAATCGACGTATGTCGTCACACCATATAGTATGATTTTGTTCATTTCGCTATCCGGAAGACCGTCCACTATGTACTTTATAGCGACATAATCAGGCATTTTTCCTCTCTTGCCTAATTCCTTCATGATGAGCATGTAATCCAGATAAGATTCGTTATGTTTTTTCTTCCGGGTGGACATCATTTCGTGAATTGTTTTTTGATCAATCGTATCTGGAAACTCTTTTAGTATGGCAGCTTTGAGATCTGCCCATGACTTGAACGGGCGCTCGCTTTTGAGCCACAAAGCAGCGGTACCCGACAGTGATCTTCGTGCTATCACTAGACTTTGCAGAGGCGTCCAATTAAAGATTTCGACATGGTCGTCAATGTCCTGCGCCCATCTTGCGCAAGGATAAGTCTTGTCCTGGCCGCTAAATTTCGGGATAGTGTCCTCCGCGAACTGCAGCAGATGACGCGCCAGGAGGTCACTACTTTCTTTTGCAGAAGCTGCGCCTGCACCGTCTTCATCTCTTGGCATCTTGGTATTCCGAAAATATCACAACCTATAAAACCACGTGCCGCGTCGTGCGTCGTATCGTCTTTCTTCTTTCTTTGGCGTATCCCGGACGAGCCCCCAATCTGTGGTGATATTTTCTAAATGAAATGCTCGTGGTTCCAAAACTTCTTTTATTTTCTATCTTCGTTACAACTCAGCAAATCTATTCTATCGTCTTTAAAATTATTACACGTCTTTCTTTCGTCTTAACGCAATCCTCCATCTTCTAATACTCTCCTCTCTCTCCCTTTAACTTACTAACGCATCCCTTTCTTACTGTCACTTCTTCCGTCTCTTTCATATACAATAACACACTAGCTTTCTATCTCTCTCACTCAATGTTGCCACCCCACATATATATGCATACACGATTTATAAGTGCTATTTTTAAGCCAACATGAATAAAAATATTTGACTTTGACTTTGATTCTAATGTAAATTTAGATTATTTAATTTTATCGGCACCGACTTCACCTCATTCAGTAGGTAGCATGCCAATACATTTTTCTATATTGTTATTTCATGATTTTAAGTTTTATGTTGGAAGTCGGTTCATTTTTTTTGGAAAAAAGTTTTATTTTATCATTTTTAGTGCTTCTACACATATTTTCTTTAATAAAAACTTAAACTTTTCTTCTGGCCGAAAATAAAGAATTAAGAATTCGAAACTTTTTAGGTCAGTTTGATTTGAAATGTCAGAACATGTCAAATTATCTATTATTTTTGGCACATAAATAGACCGAAAGCCCGCGACGACCAAACCCTCCTTATTTTAAAAATGCTGAATGTTTCTCTGCGTGGTATATACGGTTTAAAACTATTAGCGACTAGGTGTGAAGTTTGGATCTTAGTTGCTTATGCAGGTAATTTGGCTAGCAAGGATGATTATAGGTATAAAAAGCACCCTTGGGGCCTCCCAAAGTAACATAAAATTCAGATTTTGTAATAAAACAAATATAACTATAATTTAGTAAAGTTACAATGTCTGGCAGGGGTTTGTTTCTGCACCAATTGCTTGGCAATGTATGTCATGATTTCTCATATTATTCGAAATAAAATCTTAAAAAAAACTTTTACTTTGAGAAAATTGGGCTATCACTTTAAATATGATTGCTACAAATTATCTGCCTAAGCAATCATGATCCAACTTTTATAGTCGCTAATTGCTATTTCTGTGTAGGGGACATGCATAGAGAATCTTGAGTTTTCATAAAATAAGGAAGGGCATGCTGTCGCGGGCTTTTGCTCTATAATCCAATGTTTGAATTTGAAAATTTTGTTAGGTATCTTCAAAATTACCGGATAGATTCTGACGTGGTTAAAATGGGACCAACTTGGGAATAAACTCTTTCGATTAAAACAATAATTTCGGAAATCAGTCCACTATAGGCGTAGAAATCGGCGAACATACATAAAAAAAAACATACATACATCGAAACATATAACCTCCTCCTTTTTTGGGAAGTCGGTTGAAAACAAATATATACAACAATTGAAGAGGTCTTGTTCGATTTCTTTTTTATGGGTATACCTACTGCAGTCGCTGCCCCAGCGACTTCCCTTCTATGCTTCTTTTATTTTGGTTATGGTATATCATTTAATGTACGTGTTATTATACCTTACCTTCTCACAATGAACGCCATATACCACTTACAATTTGTATTGATCTTCTTTCAACGCATACCTCATTGTTAGAGTGTACGTACTTAGTTGACAATCAACTAGAGTGCAGGTCTCTATGCGATGTTTTCAAACACCGGTTTGCGTTAAGCTGAAAATTAAAATGAACAAATTGAGTTTCATTTTAACTGTACCTTTCATTTATTTCGTTCATTAAATAAAGTGTTCAAAGGTTCAGAACATAGTTTGTTACCTGTTTGTTTTTGTTTTTTAATGTAAATGTTCTACATTTGGTAGGGTTAGCCTTGTGTTATTTAAATTATTTTTACATACTTTAAATCGACTATGCTTACCAAGATTAGATGAAAGTATATCATTTACCACAGTTTAATCCACAAGAATCGAGAATGAAGGCAATTCCTCCACGCTCCCTTATACAAATTCTCACCTCTTGCCTCCCGGGGAGCAATCAATTGCCTCCATGAATATTTCAAATACATCGGAACAGAATTTTCTTCCGCGGAATTCTGGTCCAATATGTATAAGGGAAATTTTGTTTTATTGTACATACTTACTATATGTTCCAGTTGAGTTAAATTCTATAATAATTGACAGCTATTCCAATACCAACCACTGATACTTATACTGATCAGCGCATTGTGTAGCTGTAAGTAATTCATTCGTGAATAATCTGAATACTGTATGTATCCAATTCAGTTTTGAATCGAACAATAAGCCAAACTAGCTCACTATTTGATTGAAATTGGATTCAGTATATCAATATTCAGTATCTTGTTCAGAACTTGACATTTCACCGGATCAATGTGGCAAGAACCATTAAAAGTTATTAACGTTTAAAAAGTAACACATTAACATAATCCTCTATTTCATTATTATGATAAATTCGATACATACGAGTAATTCAACCGATGCTACATGAAGAGTATTTTATTGTATAGCATGACAAACAAGTATTTAACTTAAAGTTTCGTTAACGTTATATTGTAGGTATTAATTTAAGATGCAAAACTAAAGTTTTTTTATTTTTATTAAAAATCTGAGTGCGTTTGACCTCTATCTTGCCTGATGGGAAGCAAATTGTAAATAAGTAAATTCAAGGAAAGTAGAACTTTTATAAGAAATTTGAAGCATTGTTGTATAGATGGGTTTTAGTGGGGAAGCCGTGAGTACAGCCTCTTCCGCTACTAATGGCCCACTTTAGGTATTTCCGGCTCATTCCGGAACAAAATGATCGTCATTCCGGGCGAGTTAAAGTGAAAAAGTCCCTGTTATGATGACTCTATTTCTGGTTCTTTATTTCTACTGCTTATCTTCTTATTATTATTCGGAAAATATATTTTTTCGCCCATCATATGACACTGTATACGATTTCTACTGTTTGTAATTTCAGTTAAATGTGTATTGTACACATTTAACTGAAATTATTTATTCAGTCGTTCGTATTTAATTTTCAATTAATTTAATAAAATAACATTACTGTTCGGCGGTTTTAAAATATCTGCTTCATATGGAATTCAGCTATTTTTTTTAATTAATTTAAGTTTACCGTCAATTTCTAGGCCGATTACCGAAATCTTTCTGATTTTTCATTGATCTGAATGAATCAAAGTCAACTTAGCAAACTCACGTGAAACCACAATATCAATGAGCGTTAATTCGGAGCGATAAATTATAGCATAGCAATTTGTGGCGGGCCCTAATTGGGCTGGCCTCAGAGATTATTACGCAATCAGTAATGACCAATGGCGTGCTATTGATTTGTTAGACTAAAACTAACTCACAAACTGTTCACATATTTGTTGACTAATTGCAACTTCGCTTCAGTGAAAATGCGAGGTATTAGTAGATATGGCTATCATACAAAAAAAAGATTTTTGTCAAGAAAATAATCGGAGACTCTACCGTGAGTAGTTTTCCACGTTGATGACGTCACAAATTGTAATATGGGGCCAGTCGACGACTAAGTTTTCCTTAGTGATAATGACGTCATAACGCTTTATGAGGTATAAGCCTATTGTGGTAAACCCGGCACTTTAACAGCTATTTATCCCACCAAATATAGAGTATTTTTATCCTGCAGGGTAAAAATACCATGAAATGAGGGCGATAAATATTTTATAGAGTTTTTTAAAGATTGAAAGTAAAAGGTTTATCACAGTTGATTATATTTTTACTGGTTTTATATTTTATCTCTCTCTCTCTCTCTCTTTCATCTGAACGTTTTCCCGGTTACATCCTCAGCGTACGCGTCGTAGCCTAGGATCCGCTTTCCTACCTTTTCTTCTCCATCTGGCACGATCTTCGGCATCCTTGGTTGTGAGACCATTGGCACGCATATTCTCCTTGACGATTTTTTTTTACTATGTGGGGACGCCAGCGCGAGCACCAGACGGGTGATCAGTCCACTTATGCTGGGACCATTTCACACCTTGACGATATTAAGCCAGCTTTTCTTGGAGTTTCTCTTACAACTTATTACTTCTTCCTTGTCATATTATTATCTCCTAATTTTATTTAATCTGTACCAATCCAATCTGTGTATCAATCCATTGTGACTTATTTGAAGTAGAGTCCTGGGTAGCAAGTGTTTACCTCCGTACATCGGTGAAAACCAAACAATGAAATATTAAAGAAGTTTTGTATCTCTCTTGAGTTTTCGAGCTTATCCGAGACATGTGCGGGATCAAAGCTGCAGGCAGAGAGCTTGCTCGCTGGGTTTCTCTGTATTTTATTGTAACTACAAATAAAAATTGCATATTTATTGCAGCACTGTTGAGCACAGGAAGGGTATTTAACAGAAAAATGGTAGATCCATTATTTGTCTTTTAAATATACATGTTAGTTTATTTCTTACTAGCTTTTGCCCGCGGCTTCGCCCGCGTGAATTTCCCACGGGAACAGTGCTTTTTCCCGGGATAAAAAGTAGCCTATGTGCTATTCCAGGTCATTATCTACCTCTGTACCAAATTTCATCGAAATCCGTCCAGTAGATTTTGCGTGATTGAGTAACAAACATCCTCACAAACTCACAAACTCACAAATTCACAAACTCACATCCAAACTTTCGCATTTATAATATTAGTATGGATTTTAAAAGATTCTTCTTCTTCTTCTCTCAGCCGAAAGACGTCCACTGCTGGACAAAGGCCTGACTGGATTTCCACAACGACCGGTCCTGCGCTGCCCGCATCCATGCGCGTCCCGCGACCTTCACCATTCATTTTAAAAGATTACATTATTATTATTTTAGAAAGAAATTATAGAATTTTTAGTATCCTTAAGATTCACTAGCTCTTACTAGTTTGCGATTGTTAAACCTAATCAATAGGGTAGATGACAACAAGTCAAATTATAATCGGGCCGAAACCTAAACTCCCGTATGACAGGTGTCACCAGGGTCGAGCCCATGAAGTTCCGAATTTTTTGATTTTTGAATCTATGCGCGGAAATGTAGTACTTGAACTTCCGGCTTGCCCGTTTAGAGAGTTCCATTGCATCCGGCTACAATAAATCGATAGTGAAAATATAAAAAATCGCGAAATATCGTCAAATTTTTCGATTGATTTAATAAGGCTTGTTATTTATTTTTAAATGCTGAATATAACAATTATTGCACCTTAAAATTTAAAAAAAAAATAACGTTAAGGCAATACAAAAAAAAAATAGAAAGAGGGACAAGAAATTCACGCAATCGTATCGAATCGTAAAATCAGAGTAGATAATATTATTCACTATGAATTTATTATCCATGTTAGTGACTATGACAGCTACTTTAATGGTTCAGACTTCTGATTATGAAAAAAATAATTCTTTTATTTGGATTTGTTCTTTTTACGTAAACTCAAATAATCGTAGCGACTCGTGTTTAGCTACATCACTATTATTGTCAAACTGACATACGTCATACGGGAGTGTTTCGGCACGATTATATACTCTGGATCGTGTAAGAAAAAATAAAAGGTCATTGCCCTGGCACCTACAACAAGACATTTTTTTTTTGCGATAATTATCGCTTACCATAGATTGGTATCGCAAACTATCGTCCCTCGTGAAATCTTAGTACCGGCGCGTAAAGGTAATTGAGCTACACTGGCGTAACTCCAAATAAAATAAAATCGAGTTATTACTTCACGTATTATAACGGCGAAATCTATAGGAAATATTAATTATTATTATGTTTTCGAAGTTTATTATGATATATTAGATGCCTTCTTTTACTCAATTCCATCTGTAATTGTAGAACCTAATATTTTTAATAAAGCAAATTTTGCAGGTTATTTTTAGTTGTGTGAATAATTTTTAAAGGTGTTGTTAATTGTTTTTGTTTTTTTATTTGTTTTTGTTGATGTTCATAGTTTATTACCTAGTTGTTTTGTTTGATTGAGCAAAAATTGTTCTGGCTTCTATTGGCATAAATACCCCCATATTTTTTTCTTAGATAAATAAATATCTCTAAGTACAGACACAGACCAGTTACAGTTTTATTATATACATTATGTAGATGTGATCATGGTTTCTGATATGTTTAAATATGTTGTTATTGTAACAATAAAAGTTATTCTCCAAAATACTGAATATTTTTTTAGTCACGTAACTGCGCCTTAGGCTTACATAGGTACTTTTGTTCCTTTTGCACAACCAGCACAACCTGTCATACGTTATATTCAACCCCACATTCATTAATACCAATGGGTTTGTTTTTATTTTAATGTCTTTAAAAAAATGTTTGTGACATCTGACAAGGTCATTATGCTCACCCCGCCTTCTACTGCGATTCGCAAGGAGACGTATTTGCGATAATTTTGAAAGACATTGTATAGTATCGTTTCCAAAAATGGTGTACATTGGTAGAGTGACGTCAATGACCTTTTGTCCAGATTTATATCGCTTATACTATAGTTACTTTTTTTTAAATATCAAAAACAATTATTTATATGGGCCTTGTATGACAGTACTCAACGGTCACTTTTAACGGAGTCAAAAAGCATTCCCAATAATAATACTTTAATTAGAACTAAAAAATAGTTAACCATGTTATAAATAAAATTGATCAATTACAGTGACATTCAAATATAATGTTTCATTATTTAAATAGCATCATATATTTTATTTTTTACCCAGTCATCATCCCTATTTCGATTTAAATTTTGAATGCTAATTACAACGAATGCAAAGTAAACTCTACTTTAACTTGAATCTAGAAAACAGTGAGCAGTTATTCCTTAAGTGAGCATAATAAATCACGAGGAAGGCTTCATTGTGCCCTGACAAAGGCAAGTAATGGCGACGTGCGTGCCGCATTAAGGGGATTACAGCCATGGAAATAGGCCAACAATTGAATAAAACATTTTAGCAGAGCTAGGCCAATATGATGGCAAATATATGTATAAATTACACCTTCATACATTTCTTATCTTGCAGCGGGGTCCGTATTCACGGGAGTCCTTGACCGCTTTGTACTTATCCCCAAGCCTTACTCACACACAGCGGGATTCCTGAAGAAGGACTGCATAAGCTTCAGAATGTCACCTGCTGCGATGTGCCTGTAGTCCTCCAGTTCCGGATACGCAGCCAGTCGCTTGTTAGCCAACAAGTCACATACATAATGTTGTTCATAGACATCAAGGGCTTTATAGCTAGAATGGGTGCCTACGATATTCGAAATTATATATACCTACATCATTTTATCTAGGCGTATTTTAAGGCGTTTGGATTGCCGTTGTTCTGTGAAATGGTGTTTTTGTAAGGACTAAAGCTCAGCTGTGGTTAGCCAGAAAAATCTGAAAAAAATATATGTGTACTATCAACTCTTTAAGAACATTTGTTTAGATTATTTTTATTGTAAGATAAAAACTACTATATGAAAAAAAATAAAAACGGAAAGACATGCATTTTTATAATTTCCTTACTGTTCCGAAATGGCAATGACGTTCGGGAAAATTTTTACATCAAAAGAGACACCATTTATTATACTTCAATCGCTTAGATTTTCGTTCAAATCAAGCAACATTTTTCATACTAATGTTTATAAAACAAAAATCATTCGCCCATTTTTCATAGCGGGGCTCTGTGCGGGCGACGGGCGGCAGTCTGCCACTGGCTTTCAGACGAGGAGGTCGTGTCGCTCGTTTCCGCATCTGTCAATATTCCTGTCGCTTTGTTTACCATGTAGCGTAGAGAAAAACATACAGTAATCAGCCGGCTGTACCTGTACTTTTGTACATTACAAGAATAAATGAAGGTCACTTTACCTCCGTCTGTTAAACTTTTACTCCTCCTAAACCACGCTATGGATTTTTATGCCAGTTTCACTATTAGATAAGGATTTTTTTGTAGATGTAAATTGATATAAATTTGATTTTATTTAAAGGCAATTTTATTATTTTAAGAGCATTGCAGAACGTCAAAAAATTTATCCATAGAAATCATTTTCCTCCATTTGACGACCTCCGTGGCCCAACGGCCATCACGCCGTACTAGTACACCGGACACCGTACACCGGAGGTCCAGGGTTCGATCCCTGGTCGGGTCAAGATAGAAAATGATCTTTTTCAGATTGGCCTGGGTCTTGAATGTTTATCTATCCTAACTATCGCAATTCTAACTAATATATATTTGTTTATTCATTTATTTTTTTGTTACATCTTCACGCTTTATCTACTGAACCAATCTTCCTGAAATTTCGCATACACATAGAAGTAGTGAGAAGGACATAGGGTACGTACATTTCATCCCGGGAAAAAGCAAGGTCCTTGTGGGAAATTCACGCGGACGAAACCGCGGGTAAAAGCTTTGTTTTAAAATATAGTATCGTTGAATTAGTATCCCATAACACAAGCCTCGAACTAACTTTAGGGCTAACTCAATTTGTGTGATTTGTCAGTTCTGATATAGGAATAGTTTGTGACTACAAACGAAAACTAGAAAATCCTAAACAAGACCACAAGAAATGACGTCAGCTATGATCGGTGATCAAGATCCAATTCGAATCGCTGCGCCGCAGCAGTAAGTAAAAATCCTAAAACAAATTACGCGGGCGAAGCCGCGGGCTAAAGCTGGTATTTAGATACCTATTAAATATATATAATTATTAATTTGATAAGTAATTTGATAATCGATGTACAAATTTAATAAACTAAGAAAACATGTCACTCGGTCTCATAGACGCAAGTATGGTCTGCAGAAAAAAATAGATGCAATAAAAATATTATTTTTAACAAACCAAACAATCCGGTAAAAACTAAGTAAGTTTTTTCTGATATAAAGAATGTCTAAATTACTCAACTTTGATCATGGTGCGTTGGTTGGTGGCATTTACATAGGTACCGAAATTTGAAGAATCTATTTCTTTAGTTAAAAAATATGTTCGTATGTATGTATGTATGTGTATAACTTCTTTTTATTTAATTAATTTAGTAGAAAACAAAATACTATAAAGAATAATTGGTAAAAATTTTAGTGATATTATTATTAATTTTCGTCGAAATATTTTTTGCACACCGTATAAAAAGTCAAAATGACATTAGCCCAAACTCTGATATCTAGCATTTTATTCTCATTAGTATGAATATATTGTTGCACAGTCATTTCATAAAATACGATTCAAAAATTATATTTTTAAAACAGTCTTCAATACTACATAGTTACATAGTTATTAAATATACGATTTTACAAACACATTATCTTATACACTCTTATATTTTTTTAAATGGATACGTTGCCAAGACTTAAATTTAGTAGTATTTGGTATTCTCTTCAGTCGTGTGTTTAGGGTTCCTTACCTCAAAAGGCAAAAACGAAACCTTTACAAGATCACGTGTCCGTGTCCGTCTGTCAAGATTATTTTACTCAGGAACTCATGAAGGTATATAATTGAAATTCATATCTAATACTTGGGTTAGAGATGTAAAATGACCGAATCTGACCGGTCATAATAAAAAAAGTTGAAAACGATAAATGACCGATCAACTGTTGTCAAATTTTGCTATTTGTTTTTTTACTTCTTTTATTAAATTCAATTGTTAAGGTACATATATATGAGACTAATAGATTCTTTTATCTCAAATATCAACGGGCAAAGCCGCGGAAAAAACCTCCAGAATACGCGTGAAAAACCTGACCCTTCCTTTGCAATCGGTGAAAACACTTTCGATGAAAATGACCATAAATGACCGATTTTGTCAGTCAAATTCAGTCACCTTGGTCATTTTCAACTCTACTTGGGTTTATGATCTCTTTCAGCTGTAAAATAATCAAATTTATATGTAGACTCAATCAACAAATATAACCGTGAATAATTATAGCAAATTTTCGCAAATTATGCAAATTCAGAAGACAACCAAAACCTATCGTACTTCCCGTTGACCTAAAATTATGAAATTTTGTAACCAAAAAGGTCTTATAGTACTTGTACAGCAATAAATCTGAAAACTGTAAATATATTGTTAGAAGTCTAAAACTTCTATCAATATATATTTAGGGATCAAAACTGCAAAGTTTCTTTTTGAAACTAGTTGGTCTTTCAGTTAGAGCTATAATGTGAGATGCTTTGCATACACGAAACCCTCGCTGCGGGAGTTTGATTCGCACTTGGCCATTTATTTTTATAAATCGGGGGACTAGCATTTCATACCATTGTAAAAAAAAACTATTTTAGCTGTGACCTTTTTTGTAAAACCATGACTCTGTCAAGAGATTATTTTGGTGAAATAAAAGTTTTGTAAACTACAGGTGAAATAAATAAATAATATTATTATTTAAATATTTATCTAAATTTGCCCAATTAATGTGATATTAGCTATGAAACCACAAAAATATCTGGGGATGCGCATGAGCAAGCACATTTCTTGCGACCGTCGCGTTCCGCTGCTCGTAACAAAGTGCCGTCTTTGTTTGGGTGGTCGTTTCGTTCACCACGCCTCGCCGCCGCTGCCGAGTGGGGCAAGCGTTAGCGCACACTAGGTGGCGCTAAAATCGTGGTGTAGCTGACAGTTTATTGATACCTATTTTAGTAATCCTACCTATAGGTAGGATACTATAGTATAGGTAGAGGCAGAGAATACTATAGTATTCTCTGCCTACCCCCACGGGAAAAAGGGGGTGACAATATTTATGTGGGTATGTATGTACATGTAATCCAATTATAGTGAAAATGATTTGTAAAATTTTTGTGTGTCATACTGCCATTTTTAAAATGATAGGTTAGTAGAATGCGATATTTAATGATAATTTGTGAAAGGTTTTTTTGTGAAATATTAGTGAATCGTATATAAGATAATATTTTTCTTAGCTAGTGCCCGCGACTTAGTTTGCGTGTGAAATGGAGATCGCTGTGGCAAATCACTCCATTAAAATTATCAAAATAGTCGTTATGAGTGTTTCATTCCACATAATCATCCCGATCCTTAGTCATGAGAAATAAGGATACAGGAAGAAATTTTTATGCACAAATGTATTTTCTAACTAGCTTTTGCCCGCGGCTCCGCCCGCGTGAATTTCCCATGAGAATAGTGCTTTATCCCGGGATGAAAGGTACCCTATGTCCTTCTCAGTACATCTAACTATGTGTATGTGTGTAAATTAGTGAAGAGGTAACAAACAAACTAACAAATTAACTCACTTTCTCATTAATAAAGAAAAAAAATCTTAATGGTATCTACTTACCATTGAAAGTCAGTTTTGTATTTACAAAATCATTTATCTATACCTACATATAATAAAACTATATACGTATAATGAAACAGTAAAAATATTTTGTCTGTACATTTAGTACTTTGACTGAAATGGATAGAGGGACACTTAAAAAGAATAAAAGAAAGAAAAAATTTTTTTTTTTAATTTTTTGTCTGTCTGTCTGTATGTATGATCACGCTTATCTCCGAAAGCACTGAAACGATTTACTTAAAACTTTCACCAATTAAATCGGTTCATTTAAAAAAAGTTATCGTGATTTTAATGAAGTCAAGGCATGAGTTACGCGGACGAAGTCGCGGGCAATAGCTAGTACCCTATAAAAAGTTTCATTCAAATTAATTCAGTAGTTCTAATGATTAGCATGTGAAAATAAATAAACAAACATACAGACAAAGACAAACAAACTGATAAAATTCTTAAAATTATTTTCTTCATCACACAATATTTTTTTTGTTTAATATAAATTCACCGTACCTACAGACATACCTACTATTTTTACTGTTGATAAAATGTTATACATTACTCGAGCGCTCGGGTGTATTGGCGTTGTCTCTGAGAGCGCGTGATTATGCAGCGGGGGTGCGGGGTGCCCGCGTCATGCTTTGCCCGCAAAAACAAAAGAATAAAGGGAATCTAACGCCTTAAGGCCGACAAAATTAATTTAAATTTCGATTTATGTTTAAAGCATACCTATTTCTGCACAGGATTTCCATCTTTAAAATGTAATGTGCTGCACCGGAACTCTTGAAATTAATTGCGCAGAGGCATCATATTCGCGGTTACAGTCATCGCCTTAAAAGCCGCCCAACCGCATGTCCGGTCTGGGATGGTCCGTCCGTAAGTGTACTGTTAAACCTTAAGTTAAACCCTATTTCCAAACATAACTAAGTGTCTATATAATTCATTTTGTGGTATTATTATTTTAGATACAACAGAAATAAGAATATAATGCTTAAATAATGATTCTCTTAAATAACTAAGTGCTCACAGCAAGCGATATTCGATATCATACTGAAAAAATAAATCAAACTCAAACTCAAACTTCTTTATTGCGAAACTGTGTAGTTACAGGTATAGATGATATCATCTATCATTCGTATACATTTTTTTTTTGTATATATACAATACAAAGTTCTACAGTTTACCCTTTCAGGCATGCAATATTTTATATAACATTGTTAGAATGTATCACGATTGTGACTAATAAAAACAATCAAGTATTATCTTTAGTCGATATTTAGATCGATTTGGGTAACAATAACGATATTTTAATCAACTATTATCTACATATTTATTCTTATTATAAATTACTTAATAAAAAACAGAAAATAAAAATTTATGAAAACGATATTATAGCTCCTGCGTACAATACGCAACTAAAATATTCTTCTATATTATAGAATACATGTTCTGTAAGCCAAATCTTAAGCTTATGTTTAAACAATTTAAAATTATATGTACATTTCAAAGCTGTCGGTAAGTGGTTAAAAACTTTAATACCATTTATATAAGCACTTTTATTATAAATTTCGTTATTAACAATTGGAAGATATAAATCATCTTTATACAAGAGTCTTTGGTTGCTTCGAAAATCATTTCTTTTTTAGGGTTCCGAAGTAAACAAGGAACCCTTATAGTTTCGTCATGTCTGTCCGTCCGTCCGTCCGTCCGTCCGTCCGTCCGTCCGTCCGTCCGTCTGTCTGCGGCTAATCTCAGAGACTACGAGTACTAGAAAACTGTAATTTGGTAGAGATATACATATTTATTACGCGGGGCGAACTGTAGAATAAAATTAGGAAAAATATTTTTTTTAGGGGGCCTCCCCTACACCTAAAGTGGGGATGATTTTTTTTTCTTTCGATTATACCATCGTGTGGGGTATTATTTAATAGGTCTTTTAAAAATATTATGAGTGTCTGAAGAACATTTTTTGATTTAGGGATCCGTGTGCGAAATATTTAACTTTAAAGTGATAAATTTTGTTAGAGTCAAGTGTCCCCCCCCCCCCCTCGAACAAGAAAATGGTGGAGGGTGGATACATGAAACAAATTATAATAACTAGCAAATATAATGAATTTAAAAGGAAAATTATCACGGCTATGTAGACTTTACACGTTAATGAGTAATAGACGATAAACTTACAAAATTGATTTTAGTATGAAAAATATTCGTAGGAACAATTTTCATTCTATATGATGGTATATACTTAGGTTATTTTCATTAGGTATATAAAAGTGGAAGTAAATATAAGTTCATGTGTCCGCATTTCTACAGGATAGGTACCTTCGGAACCCTACATTGTTCGTGGCCCGACACGCACTTGACCAATTATTTATAGTAAAACATATTATTTCTTACAAATACACAAAATTCAAGAATGTATATATTGTTAATGTATAGAATGTATATGTTAAGTATCCCTCATTTTTAAAAACATACCTAAGTGTTTCATCAGAGTACATATTGTGAATAATTCGTATACATTTTTTTTGAAGTAAAAAAGTAGAGTTAATATTTACAGAATTTCCCCAATAAATAATACCATAAGTGAGGTAAGGAAAAACATTTCCAAAATATGCAGTTCTGGTTACGTCAACTGAAGAATTTTCAGAAAGTATTGACAGAGCATAACAATAACTTGAGATTTTTTTATTAACTTTATTAATATGTACTTTCCAGTTTAAGTGGCAGTCGATTGTAACACCTAAAAAGTTAGTTTCATTAACTTCTTCTATTTTTCGGTTTGCTTCATGTATGTTTAAATTGTAGGGTTCTTTATTATAATTACGAAATTGGATTATTTTTGTTTTAGATAAGTTTACTTTAAGATTTATTGAGTGAAGCCATTCTATTGTAGTTTTTAAAGTTTTATTTATTTCTATTTCAAATTTGGATTTGTCTTTGCTCATATCTGAAATGAAAAATGTTGCATCAAATACCTATACAAGGTTCAAAATAAATCCAATACATAAATTAAATATGGGAATTGTTCCTATAAATATTAAATTCACAATATGACCACAACAAATATCAATAGTAAACGCGAGTAATAAAATTGAAAGCCGATTTACAGGAAGCCGATTTTAAACGGCGTTTTCATGACAAATTGGGTTGCGTATGAAATATTATTTCGTTTTGCATTGCTGAAAACCGGACGGCACCGTACACCGCGTTTATCCATGAATGAACGCGCATGGTTCGTTAGCACACTATTTTGCACAGACTATTCATATGTGGCTCAAAACACTCTCGCTGTTACCATGCATTACTAAAAGTTTTTGGTTACAATCACTGCGTCCGTAGGTCTAGTTGGATCGTGTATTTAGAACGTTTCTGTAGTCACGAATGTTTCTACTTAGATAATAAGTAATAGTTTGCACATAAATGCTTGCTTAGTGTAATGCAGTTTACAGCAAAATCCGTACTACCGGTAACGTAATAGCAAAACGCTGATCTTCAATCAAATCAAAAATCATCAAATCAAATTAAGTACTCTTTGGATGATGAAGCGGCTGGTCATCAGGTCAGCTTATGTACTAGATGACTTATGTCAAAAAGGCACAGGTTCCGTACATTTCAAGCAATAATAATAAGCAATAAGAAATAATTCTACTAATATTATAAATGCAGAAGTTTGGACGTGAGTTTGTGAATTTGTGAGGATGATTATTACTTAATCACGCAATATCTACTGGACGGATTTCAATGAAAGGGGTTGTTGCACAAATGTATGGGGAACGGGCTATATCATTAAGCACCTATCTAAACTTTTCATTTTTGGGTCAGTATCAATGCCTTATAAGTAAATCCGATAAATTCGTAGCATTTCTATGGTAACAAAATCAACAAAATCGTAATGAAGGTTAGGCGAGTTCCGCCAAAATGGCCGACACCCATTATGATTTGACGTTGACGCGCTTCATTTGACAGGTTCGATTTCCGGTCCGTTCAAAAATGTACTTTTACTACATACGTGCCCGCGGGAAAGAATTTGTTTGTTTTATTTATTATTCATCTATTTATGTGAAATACACATATGTTTTTATGATATTGCTTGTAACATGTGTTAGGAACGTTTACTTTAATTAATTTTCTAAAATATAATGAAAATATCGAGCATTGTATCTGATTTTCTGTATCATATTTTCCGAACGTACGTACGGGCGCCATGTCAGTATGGCCATTATACGACATTAAGCGATATTAAATGTATTTTTGTACCATAACAAGATCGCAAAAAAACAAATATATGATAGTCTTAATCGGTTTTTGATATTATTTCTGATTTTTGGGGAACTGCTCATGATATAGCCTGTTATGGAACATGCCCTTTGGTATACGGGTAGAAAAATAGTGGGAATAGCACATATGGTAGTTTTTATCCCGAAATTCCCACGGGAGCAAAGCCCGGTGCGCGGCAAGTAATTTATAATATCGTTATTAGTATTTACATAAATGGACGACCGCGCGCTAAAGATTTCATACATTTTTGTTTAAAAATCACAGAGAAAAGGTAAATACCTACTCGTCCTGGAGTTTGCGTAAAGCGTACTCAGCATAATGCACTTTGTTAGCATCTAAAGGTTCACGTGGAGATTTTAGTGCTGTTTTATTTACAAAAGTAGTATTTTACTTTGAGGCTAACAACTTCCATTAGGTTCAGAGTATTCAAATTAAATGAAATGTCTTAATTTAAAATATTCAAGTTTTAATGTGACTAATAATTTATTTCGGAATGGATTCCCCGAAATACCTTTCGTACATTTATAATTTTTGTAATAATGGTTATGATTTATTTTTAAACTAGCTGTTGCCCGCGGCTTCGCCCGCGTGACTTTGGCTTAGATGAAAAGTCTTTTTGTGTTCCAAACTGTTTCCTATGTTCCAATCTTCGATTTTTATACGTCTACAGAAAATGCTCATCAGATTAACCAAGTTTTGCTAAGGCGCCATTTCCGTATATGTTATATATATATATATTGCAAGGAGATATATGACTCTTTAAATGACAATAAATGTGTAATAACTGTGTTCATGGATATGTCTAAGGCATATGATCGAGTAAAACACAATATCTTGCTGACGCAGTTAGACGCTTTAGGCATACGCGGACCAACTAAATTGTGGCTTTCTTCTTACTTAGCAGATAGACAACAAGTCGTGCAAATACCACACTATTCTGAAGCCAGCAGAGAAATACTACATTATCGGTCGTCTAGTAGTTTAGTACAAGGGTCCATCCCACAGGGCAGCGTGTTGGGTTGTTTACTATTCCATGTATATATCAACAACCTACCCACTGTGGTCGAGCCTCATAAAATTGTTTTATTCGCGGATGATGCGACCCTCGTTATATCTTGTGATTACAACAACTCAAATGAATTAAAAAATATCCTATCCGAGGCCCTCCGTAAGATAACAGATCGTTGTACCAATATAGGACTAGAGCTCAACTTCGAAAAAACTAAAGTAATGCATTTTCGGCCATACCAAAGAAATGAAATAACATTAAATTTATCTCATGGTAATAAAAATATCGAAATGGTAAATACATTTTCGATGCTGGGTATCAAAATGGACTTCACGTTAACCTGGAAAAACCACGTAGAATCAGTTGTCAGCAAGTTGAGTAGTTTCTCCTACGCATTACGACAACTTAGAAAGAGCACGAACATGGAATGCGCCCTCACTACTTACCACAGTCATGCCGCAGCCTGGATAAGGTACGGGTTGATCTTGTGGGGAAACTCAACGGAAGTCCAAGCGGTATTTGTGATGCAGAAACGTTGCGTAAGAATAATAACTTTCACCAAGCCGAGAGAAACATGTCGTGAACTATTTAAAAAACTCAACATTCTTACAGTCACGAGCATGTACATTTTTGAATTGTGTCGTTTCGTACGGAAGCACCCGCACTATTTTGAAAAGAACGCTGACAAGCCTCGACGCTACGCTTCACGCCGTGAAAATGACTTGGTCTTACCTACCCCACATCTCACATTACACAGAAATAGCCCATATTACATGGCAGTTAAAGTGTATAACCACCTACCAAACTCAATTAAATCCCTCCAGGGTAATCAATTTGACATACAATTAAAAAAGATATTGATTACTAAAAGTTATTATAATTTAGATGAATACTGGACTGACAAATTATTATATAATTAATAATATGTATAATTACTAAATGACATACCTATATCTTTGACAATTTCTTTTTTTTTATTTTATTTAATGATGGATTAGTGCATGATTGACATATTACCTATACCCATGTAAATAAATATTGTAATAAATAATGTAACATTGTTTTAGACATTTAAATTGTTTTAGATTTTATTTAGGGCTAAGCCTTTTTTAGGTACCATTCACAATGCCTGTAAAGGTAAATTTGTATATAGAAATTAGACATTTCAATGTGCATGTACAAATTAAAGTGAATAAATGAATATGAATATGAATATAGTGTAGCTGGTCTCTTGGAGCTTTTCATCAGATGTTCTAGATCTTCAATTTTTATACGTCAGCAGAAAATGCTCATCAGGTTGAACGATTTTTGCTAAGGCGCCTTTTCCATATATGTTATAGTGTAGCTGGTCTCTTGAAGTTATTCATCAGATGTTCCAGATCTTCAATTTTTATACGTCAGCAGAAAATGCTCATCAGGTCGAACGGTTTTTGCTAAGGCGCCATTTCCATATATGTTATAGTGTAGCTGGTCTCTTGGAGCTTTTCATCAGATGTTTCAGATCTTCAATTTTTATACGTCAGCAGAAAATGCTCATCAGGTTGAACGATTTTTGCTAAGGCGCCTTTTCCATATATGTTATAGTGTAGCTGGTCTCTTGGAGCTTTTTATCAGATGTTCCAGATCTTCAATTTTTATACGTCAGCAGAAAATGCTCATCAGGTTGAAAGACTTTTGTTAAGGCACCATTTCCATATTTCTTATAGTTTAGCTGTTCTGTTATGGTTCTTCATCAGGTGTTCCAGTTTTCACAATGAATTATAGCCTATAGGCTTAATAGCTATACAACAAAAAAAGTTTCATTCAAATCCGTCTAGTAGTTTTTGCGTGAAGTACATACATACAGACAGACAGACAGACAGACAAGAAATTCCAAAAAATTTTTTTTGCTTTCTATTGTTCTTTTTAAGTGTCCCTCTATCCATTTTAGTCAAAAATACTAAATGTACAGACAAAATATTTTTACTGTTTTATTATATGTATAGATAAGTAGGTAGATTTTATCCTGAGCTTTGCTTCTTTTACCTTTTACAAACCCGAAATTGTATTTCGTTTTTAGGAATTATTTATCAAAGATGTCTATTTTAATAATATAAAGCAACGATTTTGTAAATATAGCTTTAGCTAAAGGCTGTGATTTCACAGATAAATTCAGATAGTGAACGTCACCGGATCGCGTCGACGGAGACAAGAAAAATGGCTTTTCAAAATACGTTTTACATTGGAAATGTAAAAACTGTTTAGTTCCATTTTAATATTCGTATTCGATTTGTTAGTTAATACGATTCCCTTGGATGTATAAAATCTTTGAAATACAATGTGTGTCTGTATATGCAAAATTTAATACAAATCTTTACACAGATAAAAAATAAATGAACCTAGTGACATGCCTACATCCCAACTTTTTCATTTTTATGGTAGCTTATCCATACTATCCATACTAATATTATAAATGCGAAAGTTTGGATGTGAGTTTGTGAATTTGTGAGTTTGTGAGGATGTTTGTTACTCAATCACGCAAAATCTACTGGACGGATTTCGATGAAATTTGGTACAGAGGTAGATAATGACCTGGAATAGCACATAGGCTACTTTTTATCCCGGGAAAAAGCACTGTTCCCGTGGGAAATTCACGCGGGCGAAGCCGCGGGCAAAAGCTAGTAGTACATATACCACAGACATATACCCATTCCATGTGAAATCATTTGGCACAGTATTTTAACTTAAAACTTAAAAAAATTACAATATCGATTATATAGTAGAATTCTGATCTCTCTCATATTTTGCAAATTATCAGAAGTAGCCTTCTATTTGAATTTTAGTTAGTTATAACACCAACTGAATTAGATCCCTAAAAGAACATCCATACTTAGAATATTGCCGTTTTATCATAAGTCAACACATATATTTAGTTTCTAACAAGACTCAATAAAATATCTATTCTCGTTAAAATGTAAAGCATATCATATAAAATGTTTACGCCCTCAGGTCCCATAAAAAGAAGGGTTCTTTCATAAATATGTAACTTAAGGATATTGCTTTAGTTATACGATACGGTGGATAGCCCTTGATCCTTGCCAATATAAAATTGGAAAGGGCTGAATATGAGATTTGATAAATCCAACAATAAAATATTTTATTTAAATATTAAGTACTTCTAACCTTTAGCCCAAGAATGTCGTTTATCCCACGGCTTGTCCCGCGGAATTGCATAAAAATTTCGAATAATTTATTTTAAAATTATCCGAATTTTCAACCCAATTGTTATGTTGTTGAGTACCTAATAATCCACATGGTAAGTATTCAAAATATGTAGGTCTGTAATATTTGGTTTCATAAAGATTCAACTTGGCAAATCAGTCGAGACAAGGCACTCGATGGAGGCCTTATAAAGATTTTTTTACAGAAATATTTTTACCTCGAATAACTATACTTTTTATTTGAATACCTTAACCTCATAATACGTTCAAAACAACGTAATTATCATAACACTATCTGTTTCGGATTTAATCCTAAGTAGTGCTAAATGTGTAATTATACCGTTGGGCTTGGGTCGAGAAAACATATTTATCAAGGCTTAAATGTGCTACAATTAAAGTAGGGAAGGTGTACAGTTTCCAGTTAAATGAAAGGGGTACGTCCACACGCCGCTGTGGTCCAACTTCATTAAAGTTGGCTTTCGGAGCTCGCCTGTACAGCCCAATCAAAATGACGGGTTTTGTGAACTCACCTTTTGTACGGAATTCCACCCCGTGGGAGTAATCAGATTTCAAATGAGTCTACCTGGGAAATTGTGATAAATGGGTATTTTATTACTAGCAGTACTTATCTCGAGTTATGTACCTAATTCAGAAACTTTAAAAGTAAAATAATAGAGACAATGATTAGGTGACCAATGGAAATAACATCATAGTTTCTTCTTCAGTTATAAAAAAAGTTTTGTTAACTGCACCCCATCGCTCTAGTCTTGTGCGAATTTAAAAAAATCGAGGACTCAAAAAGGCCAATCATCGTCGACAGGCAGGCAGTCTTAATTTGAGGACATTAGCATAGCACTGTAAAGTTTTAATGAGTCAAACGGTCGTTTGTGAGTCTTCTGTGAAAACACCTATTGCTACTTGGAACTAAGATTAAACGGTATTGCTTTATAACACCACCGCCCTTTTATATGTCATTTTTATATAACAGGATTAGAAGAACTAAATAAAAAGGAAAGAAGAAACAAAGTATTAACTGAAATCATAGCTTTCTAGAAAAAAAAAATTAAGCGTCTAAAATAGCAAAATATGCGAAAATTCGCGACAATTACGGTAATAACTCCTGGGGCCCTATCTTTGAAAGTATGACATACCGCCGAAAACGAATAGACTATTATGTCGCACTCGTCCGACTATGTCACTAAAAACATAAAAGCCGTATTTTTTAAATCACTCGTCTAGCAATGTTGCCAGTGACAAGAAAATAATGCGAGAAATAATTTCTGCTCAATTCTACGCAACGAAAACCGAATCGGTAACGAATCGTAAAAAAAATGTTCGTAAATTTTCAATCAAAGAGAACGTAAGCATTAAACGGAACACAAAAATGAAATTCTAATAGACTCCATCTATATCCGTATCCGGTTGTCTATGTCATTCATGATTTTGACGTAAAAAACGTTCGACTACCAAATCATACGAAAACGAATGGTCTAGACCACTCGTTGCGAATTATTCGACATAGACAATTCAAAAATACGGAATAATGTATATCGAATGAAAAATCATTCGGCTCACGCTTTTTTGGTGAGTCACACTTTCAAAAATAGGGCCCCTGATCGCGTTAACGTAAAACTTTAATTATTTTACTACTGAAAGAGACCATGGTTAAGAGTATTTGATATTTATCTAACTTGAGCCTTTAAGCCTTCCTAAGAAAAAAAAAAAGACAGATCTTATAAGGGTTCCGTTCTTGCCTTTTGAGGTACGGAACCCTAAAAATTAAGTATAATCCAATACTACTTAATTTAATGATTGTTCTTTATCTCGCAAACCTAAATGAAACACCTGTGCACGACAGTTACCAATTAATTCGTTTTTCACCTCGACTGAATTCGCTGGACCTTTAATACAACTTTTGTAATTCCCGACTCACTTCACTGGACGCTGTTCGTTGGGCCGGCTAAACGAAATGAAAATCCAAAAAGAAGCAAGAAGGCAAACTTGAAAATTCCTCGCTTGTAAAGTTTCCCATCGCCTCGAATACCAGCAAACACTCAACACCTGCGGGAATACGTACTTCCTAGAACTTCCTTAAAATTAAAAGGCTTCCAGGCTTGTTATGTTGGGTTGGGACCACAGAACTTCAAATGAAGACATTGAACTGTCAAAGGTGCTGGGTTAAAGTGGGGTCTGGCGAATACGTCGACTGTAGTTAGAGTTAACAGCACACCGATTATCACGAGACCGCCTTTAAGCCGCAAGAGTCTGCAGCACGCGACTACACTGAGTTGTAGTGATAATGTGTGTGATATATCTGTCTCTTTTTAGCACAGCATTTAGTGCATATGAAGAAAGAGTACATCCAATATGTCAACAGTTCAACTTATAGCGGCGTTAATCAAAGTGCTGCAGGGTGCTGTCGAGTGTAGCTGGTCGCTGCGACCGGCGGCACCTTGCAGCACCTTGCAGCATCTTGATAGACGCCGGCTTAGCGATGTATGCAAACACGAAAACAAAACATCGATATATCGATATTTTGTCTTTCTTGGCAGGTACTTACAAACTAGGGACAACCCGTCTGTCTGCTCGCGATAAACTCAAAAACTACTGAACAGATGTTTATGCGGTTTATACTAATGGACTGGGTGGGTCATGTCATAATAAAGGAAAGCTTTGATGTACAATTTTCTCGGGCAAAGCCGTGAGTATAAGCTAGTCGATATATAAATATGTAATTCTATTGCGTTGCACTAAAATGATTTTCTAAAAACCGCATCAAAATCGGTACAGCCAAACGCCAGATAATCGCGGACAAACATACATACAAAAATCCAGGTCAAACTGAGAACCTCCTTTTTTTGAAGTCGGTTAAAAGTAGCATTTTTAATAATGTTTTTGGTTTTTTATAAGATGTTGTGTAGTTTATCTTTGTATAGTAAAGTATTTAAAGTATATTTTATAGATTTTCTAAGGTTACTAGATTGATGGAAATACACTCCTTGAAACTACTACAAAAACAAATTTTACCTACCAAAAAATAAAATAAAAGCTTCTATATAACTAATAATAAACATCGATGTTTTACTACACCCCTAAGTCTCGGTATAGTTAACGGAGGCCGCAGGTCGCAGCGGCTAACGCCGTCTGCTGCTAGATTAAGGGGATGTAATCCATGGTTACCTAATATTTTATTTCATCGTATTGTTTGGTTTATTATTTTATTTAGGTGAAGTTTATATCACTGATTACAAAATAACACATTAATTTGTTTTTAAAACTGGTATTGCCTTTTGCAACACACTAATCGTCATTATTATGGATTCTTAGCCATTACCATCTCTCTCTTTAGTCGTATTTCCTCATGACTGAGGGTTGTGGTCATTATATGGAATGAAACACACACAACGACTCTCTTTGCAATTTTAATGGAGTGGTTTGACATTGCCTTCTCCATTTCACACACTAGCTGATTATCATCAACCAGAGTGCAGGTTTCCTCACGATGTTTTCCTTCACCGGAAGCAAGTGGTGGTCGATGAAAACTAACATGAGTCAGATTGGTATACAAAGCCATGTAGCCCGGGCAGGATTCGAACCTGGGATTTTGCATCCACAGGCGGGCGCCCCAACAGTCGGCCACCACCGTTTCAGCCATTACCATAAGTATTAAAAAATAGAATACTATTAGCCTGATGCGATTACCACCAGTAATTATTGTTTAAATCAAATATCACCTAATTTCTTTCGATATTTTTAACTTTGCACGCATTCCAGATGATTTAAAAAAGGCTTCAAAATAAATCAGAAATAATCCAAAACGCGGCCCCTTAAGTTTGCGACAGTCTGCGTTCCTTTGTAGAAAGCCGCTTCTCTCGTAATAACTTTTTTGTGAATTTATTTTTTGTGGAGTTGTTGTGACAATATGTCTATCTCTTTTTAGCTCTTTTAAGACGAAAGAGTGCAACCAATTTGTTAACAGTTTGACCTAAAATCTGTCGAGAATCCCAGACGACGCAAAGCCACTCCCCACTCGCCGCTCTTTCCCCTCAACGTTACGCTGGTATCGACGTTACAAGAGACCATTCTCAACGGTTGTCATATAATTTTGTGTCCGATGTGACGTGTAGCCGTCGCTGCGTAAACGCGAGAACGCGGCATTATGTCTCTTATTTCCATGTTATAAGCCCTCATGTCCCTGTATATATACACAGGGAACTCAATCACACCATTATTCAAATTTTAATTTTCAATTGTTTTATTACGCGTAAGAGCGAATGCCATCCCGTATTAAAAGACGACATTTCTAGTCAGTCTTATTGTTTAATTTCTGTGGTTGGATAAGTTGAAATTACAAACATAACTCGCGGAAACAAACAATAACCATAAGTTTGTCAGACCACATTACATCTACTCGATAAAACAAACTGTGCATTTAAAGTAATTCTATCATTGTTCAAGATCATAAATTTGTACACTTGTTGACTACACAACATACTATATTGAAGTTTTTCATACTAAGTAACCAGTAAACCTACTTAGTATGAAAAACTGTGTCATTTTCTTGCAATGGTATTTCGAGAGACTTATCCTTCATAAAGGACGTGGAAGGATTTAGCGTGACATGCGCGCATGACATCCGCTCGCTTTTTGTAAAGATGAAATGGTTAAGTAGGTACTTATGTTAGTTTACTTAGGAGAAAAGATCCTTTTCTTCTATACTGGTTTGGAAGTGTACAAAAAGCATACAAGGTGCTAGCTGCTTCTCTTTCAGTATAGGTTGTAAAAGCCAATCACGGGAATTCTTTATTTTGCGATGCTAACAACCTTTCAGTATTTCTGATTGTTGTTTCTATCAATAATCCATAGAGCTAGGAAAAATTTTTTTTAAAGAATGATTTTTTTTTTCTATGTCTATGCAATAATCCCACTATTGCGCTAACGTGGCCTGTGACTCGTGAGAACATAGACTGTGTTTACCCCGTAAGTGATAAAGATGTAGATACTGCTGCGGGTTCGGAAGAAAATCAAATTTTCTGTTTATTCGTAACTTACGACTCAATAAAACGGGTCCGGAACATTGGTGAAAGTCGCCAATCCAATAGGAAATTCAATCGACTTTTTTCTTTGGCCCTTAAAATTTAAAAACTTGATATTTCACCGGATGTTTACATTGCGATTTACGTACTTAATAATAAACTAGCATGTTTTTCGCAAATTATCAAATAAGTATCTTATTTAATTATAGGCTTATAAGTTTTAACGCGACACGGCCAGCTAGTAACAATAACCCGGTGTAACACGAGTTTAACCTGGAACTGGTAACCGCGTTAGTGCGGTCGGCAGCACTAACTTACCGAGTTACGGACGCTAACGCACTGCGATACTGTTTGCTGAACTCCATGACTGTATACTGTAACCCATTTACTCTACGTTCTATGTACAATTGCTTATCAATATAACAGTGAAATTGTATAATCAAGCTGCAAATTCCTCTGTTTGTAATAAACTTGTTGATGTTTATTAAATCTAAGCATTGCATTGAGCGTGTGCTGTGCCGTGAATAGCAGGCCTTTGTTTTGCCTGCTGGCAACATTGCGCGGACGGCTTCCGGCCGTCGACATTCAGTCGTCCTTGGAACGCGCGCGCACGAGGCCGTGTCGCAGGAAATATCGCGGTGATATAGCCACCATCTTGGGTTGTTGCATTTTGAAGCCGCGCGGCGTGGCGTTAATTTTGTTTGTAATAACTGATTTGAGTTATAATTGTGAGCTTCCTTTTGTTAAATAACTATTGAACGTTCGTGTTTGTGAAAAACCCTGTTATTGTGACTGTTTCTTGTGAGATGCGAAACGTGGCTGCCTGGAGGCGCCGAATCCCGTCGCCGAGTGGAACTGCTGGAAGAAACCTACGTATTTATTCTGGGGAAGAGATCTCGGGGTAGGTTGGGTGTTTAGGGACCGCATCCACTTCCGAAAACACTCGAAGTTGGATCTGAAGATTAAGAAGATTCAGTTTGGTAAGTGGTTTGAATTTTAGTTACTTAGTTATTAGTACATAGGGTTCTATAGCTCCCTTTATAAGCTATAGTGGTAGCAGACTGCGTATAGGTTAGGTTTTAGGCTCTAGTCGGACAGACGCAGTGCCGTATATAATCTTTACCGTCGGGTATCATCGGGCTTTTTTGGGGACCTATAGGTCTCCACTTAAAATCTGGTCTTTTTCGGTGAAGAGGTTCACGGCGCTTCGTTTGTCCGGATTCTCTGCGCACATTTTCTGGCAGCAGAGCGTAGTTGTTCTGCACACTTTCTGGTAGCAGAGCGTAGTTTATCTACCCTCTATTTGTTCGTTTGTAAAAAATAATTAATTGTTTGTAAAAATTATTAGATTTTTCTTAGTTTGTTTGTATAAGAATATTTGTAACCTTTTTTGTATTTGTTTGCGGTTTGTACCGTGCGTTCCGGGTTTGTGCCATTCTCATACCTACCGCGGTTCTTCGTGTAGTTGTTTGATTTTGTTGTTTTTTTATTTACATTTTGTTATTTTTTGTTTGTGACTTGACGCGATGGCGAAGGTCCCCAATGCTAAGGCGACACTCGCCAACGAATTGAGATGGTTTGTGACGGCCGGTGGACTCCTGTCCCGGAAGGACAGGGAGGCCGCTATACTGGAAAGAGCGGATCAGCTCCGCTCACGATTGAACAACGCGGAAGCGGCCATGGCGGCGCTTACCGAAGCCGACCTTACCCCGGAGGTCTACGCAGGTCACGTGGCGGACCTGGACCAGATCCTGAGTCTGCACGATGACATCGTGGAGGCGGCGGCCGCAATAAGGGCGAGACAGGCTGGCGGACCAGCCCCTCGCACACCTGTTAGACAGGAAGGACCAGCGGTTACTGGTCGGCTCCCCACCCTTCAGCTGTCCCACTTTGGGGGTAGGATGGAGGAGTGGGTGGCATATAAAAATATGTTTGAGTCCCTGGTCGTAGCACGACAGGATTTGTCGAAGGCCCAGAAGATGGCCTACCTCCTTTCCACTCTTGAGGGTGAAGCGCGGTCGCTCATCCAGCACCTCCGGGTGGAGGACGACCAGTACGATACGGCCTGGGAGTTATTGAACTCCCGCTACCAAAACTTACGTTTGTTAGCGGATGCGCACGCCGCACAGTTGATGGCCCTGCCCAAGGTGGCCAACAGGGCACAGTTGCGCCTGCAGTTGCTCACGCCCGTTACAGTGGCCTGTAACGCGCTCCGCACCACTGGGGCTGCCGGTGGACCAATGGTCCTTTTTGCTGGTGCACATTGTATTGGGCAAATTACCCAATGACATCCGCTCGCGATTTGAGCGCGAGAATGCCGGAACGGGAAGTTAGCACCACCCTACCAACATTCACTGACTTGGTGAAGTTTTTGGAGTTTGAGGCACGGGCGGCTGAGAATACCATGACGGACTCAGCGCCATCCAGAGCGCCTGAACGTAGGCCCCAACAGGGACGGCAACCGCCACCGCGTGGAGCTGGTGTGCGGGTTGCACACACGGCAGCAGTCGCGGGGGACGCGGACTGCCTGCAATGTGGCCGGATGGGCCACAGCCTGCTGCAATGCAGGGACTGGCAGAGACTGCCAGTACAAGATCGGCGCCGCATGGCAAGGCGGCATGAACTTTGCTTTTACTGTTTGGGCAGTCACTATGCACGTGACTGTCCCAGAGCCATACCATGCAGTGCATGCCGTGGGCTGCACCACGTGATGCTCTGCATGAACCGGAACGGGGATGGCCCCCGGTTGTTGAGGCAGGGGTCCCCTATGGGCGGGGGCGCTCCTGCGCGAAGCCCTCCACCATCGGACGGAGGACGCGGCTTCGCTCGTCGCACCCCCCCTCGGGAGGGGGGTCGCGTACCGGCGCGGGTCTTGGCGGACCAGGACCACGCGCCCCAAGGTCGTGGCCAGTATGTGGCTGGCCAGGCCCCGGATAGGGCCCCCATGGGCGGGGGCCCTAGATCGGACGTGAGAGTGGGGACACCCCCCTCCACGCGGGTTACCAATACCCAACACATGCAGCCGCAGCGGTTTTCTCCGCCGCTGCACGAGTACCCACGGCTGGAGTACCACCCGCCCTACCATAGGTATGGCCGGGCCGCGGGTTATGCCCCCCCTCAGATGGGGATGTGCACTCGCCCGACATATTATCCGGGTCAGTGGCGCCCCCCTGGTTTGGAGAGAGTGGGGAGCCCGTAACTAGCTTGCTCCCTTGCTGGGACAGAGCCGCGGACGGTTCTGCTCCCTACCGCGGTGGTCCGCGTATGGGGTCGTGGGGGAGAAGCCATTAATTTGAGAGCTCTGTTGGACTCAGGGGCTCAAAGCAGTTTGGTTACCACTCGAGTGGCACGCCAGTTAGGTTTAGTCGTGGAAGACTCGCCTGTGCCACTTCTTGGAGTTGGTGGCATACAGGTGAAGTGTCTGACGGGCCAGACACTTGTCACCTTTTCTTCGCTGAAGTCCTCCACAATGAGGATCACGACTTCGGCTATGGTAATGGATACCATTGCGGGTTGGCACCCCTCGACAGACATACCGCCGGGTGTGTTGTCTTTGGTTTCGGGTCTGGATTTGGCCGACCCCTTTGTTTTTCATCCCGGCCCAGTGGACTTGCTCCTGGGCTCGGACGTATTGGGTTGGATTTTGTTGGGTACCCAGAAAGCTCTGGGTTCGTCTTCACTGATGGCAGTGTCTACTATCTTTGGTTTCGCCCTGATGGGCCCTGTGTTTGATAATGGCACCGTGGAGGAGCCACCGGTTGTCGCATCTGCGTCCTTGGCCAAGACCATGCAAAGGTTTTGGGAGGTCGAGGAGCCACCTATGAGTTCCAGGATGGATCCGGAACACGCTGAGTGCGAAGCCCTTTTTCGATCGACCACGGAGAGGTTGCCCTCCGGTCGGTTTGTAACTAGGTTACCCTTTGTTGCCTCTCGTCCTAGCCTAGGGCAAAGTAGGGCGCTTGCGGAGAAACGACTGCTGTCCATGGAGCGACGTATGCAGCGTGACCACGTACTTCGCGATAAATATATTGAATTTATGCGCGAGTACGAGGATTTGGGTCACATGTCTCCGGCTCGAGTTGATTGGAGCTCAACTGAGCATTATTTTTTGCCCCACCACGCGGTGGTGAAGGCCTCAACAGGCAAATTGAGGACCGTCTTCGATGGGTCCGCACCCACTTCCAACGGAGTTTCGTTGAATCTATGTTTGCATTCAGGTCCCAAATTGCATAGGGACATAATTGACATCATCTTGAACTTTAGAAGACATCAAGTGGTTTTTGGTGCGGACATCCGGATGATGTTCCGCCAGACAGTCATACATCCTGAGGACAGGCGATTCCAGTTGATACTCTGGCGTGAGCGCCCTGAGGATCCTGTGACGGTGTATGAACTCAATACAAACACGTATGGTTTGAAATCTAGTCCCTATATCGCCATCAGATCATTGCTTGAATTGGCAGAGCGGGAACGGATCCGCTTTCCCCGTGGGGCTTCCGTGCTGTCACGTGACTTGTATGTTGATGACGTGTGCACCGGAGCCCAAAGTATTGAGGAGGCCCTCCTACTGCGGGATGAATTGATCGAAATATTGAAGACAGGTGGCTACGAGCTACGTAAGTGGTTGTCCAATGAGCCTAGAGTTCTAGAAGGGATCCCGGAGGATCACCAACAGAACCCTCACCTGTTTGAGGATGTGGATGATCCCAACAGGATAGCGGTGCTGGGCATGCAGTACCAGCCGCTAACCGATATTTTCACATTCCAAGTGGACTTGGAAATACCAAAAGTCTGGACTAAGAGAACGGTGTTGTCCGTAATAGCTCGTATGTTTGATCCAAGCGGTTGGATCAGTCCAGTGATATTCTCTGCGAAGTGTCTTCTTCAGAGACTTTGGACTTTGGGCGTCTCGTGGGACGAGCCGCTGTTTGGTCCTCCATTGGATGATTGGCTCGAGTTGTTTTCATCGATTAAGGAAGTCAATCGGATTGCCTTGCCTCGTCGAATATTGCCCCCCGGGAAATATCGAGCCAGCCTGCATGGCTTTTGTGACGCGTCGGAGCGAGGCTACGCCGCGTCAGTCTATATGCGGACAGTTGACGCCGATGGCCGGGTCAATGTCTCGCTTTTGTTAGGGAAGAGCAAGGTCGCCCCCATCAGGACTAGGCTGACTATTCCCAAGCTTGAGTTGAGTGGAGCTCACCTTCTCTCTAAATTGTTGCATCACGTTGCATGTGAGCTGGCGGCCACGGTCGAGATACGGGACATCTTCGCCTGGTCGGATAGCCAGGTCGCGCTTGCATGGTTGCGCGCGGCCCCACATACCTTGGAGGTTTTTGTAGGAAACAGGGTTTCCCAAATTCAAAATATTGGAATTGATGTAACATGGAGACATGTGCCGGGAGAGCTTAACCCAGCGGACTGTGCTTCCCGAGGTTGTACGGCACCAGAATTGGTGTCACACCCGCTCTGGTGGGGTCCAGAGTGGCTGATGGGATCAGAAACATCTTGGCCTGTCTGTCAGACAGATGTTACTTCTTTGAGTTTGACTGGACTTCGTGTACATGCTGTAGTCGCTGAGACGACGTCGGAGCCGGATTGGCTACTTGCTCGGTATAGCAGTTTGGATAAGCTTCTGGGTGTTACCAGTTGGATTAAGCGTTTCATACATAATTGTAGAAACCCACAGGCAAAGCGGTTGGAGCCGATTGCAGGTGCAGAAGAGCGCCGGAGCGCATTGTTGCATTGGGTCCGTGTCGTGCAGACCGGACGGTTTGAGTCAGAGCTTCGTATTTTGCGCGACGGACGCGCTAAGTTGAAGGGCGCGGTCGCTCGTTTGAACCCGTACATCGACTCGGATGGGCTTCTTCGGGTTGGAGGCAGGCTCCGGAAGGCGGATCTTCCATATGAGACTCGCCATCCTCTGTTGTTGCCCAAGGGCGGACCCTTGGTGCAGCTTTTGGTGTCTGATCGACACATTCGTAACGCCCATGCTGGGTGCAATGCTTTGTTGGCTATTTTGCAACGCGAATTTTGGATATTGTCTGCCCGAAGAGCAATCCGTAGTGTTCTGTTTCCGATGTATTTGCATGTTATAGGTTGAAGGCATCCACGATGCAACCACAGATGGGTGATTTGCCCGCTGATCGAATCCGACCTTCGAGACCGTTTGACGGCGTTGGAACCGATTTTGCCGGTCCCTTTTCGATCAAGGCTTCTCCCTTTCGTAATGCCCGTATTGTGAAGGGCTATTTGTGTGTATTTGTTTGTTTGGCCACCAAGGCTGTCCATTTGGAGGTGGTATCGGCTCTGACTACGGAGGCCTTCGTCGCCGCGTTGGATCGCTTTGTTTCGCGTCGAGGTCTACCTTCCCTTATTAGGTCTGATAATGGCACAAACTATAAGGGAACTGTAAATTATCTTAAGGATGTTTCTGTGTTTATTGATAAAAATTGTACTAGTTTAAGTCAAATTGCTGCCCAAAGGGGAATAACCTGGAAGTTTAGTCCCCCAAGTTGCCCCCATTGGGGAGGGATTTTTGAAGCGGCTGTGAAATCCGCAAAGACCCACCTCCGCCGTATTATCGGAGAAACGGCTCTAACTTTTGAAGAGCTGGCCACAGTGTTTTGTAAAGTTGAGGCGGTCCTCAACTCTCGTCCTCTCTGTCCGCTATCTCCAGATCCAAATGACTTGGAAGCTCTCACCCCTGGTCATTTTTTGGTGGGAGGGCCTTTGAATGCCCTGCCCGAATACCCGTGGAAGGACGAACGCGTATATCGGTTGTCGCGTTTTCAAATGTTGCAGCAAATGAGCCATCCTCTTCCCATCCCACCAATATATAAATGCATGGATGTAGGTAAGTATGTTTGTTACTCAATCACGCAAAATGAAATTTTGTATTTCGATGACACTTTGGTACCCATATGGGTAAAATATAACCTGGAATTAACATAGGGCAGCTAGTTTGAAATTTTGTAACATTATCCTATACTATCGACAATCGATGAAAGGTAAGATATTGGATACTATCATACATCGATGACAAACATAGAGCAGCACGGACTTCCGTTCCGCGCGCGGAAGTCCTTGTCACAGACATATAACTTATATTAAAAAAAAAAAATTATTTCTGTGGTCCTTGTTGCTCGAACACACAGACATATAATATAATATATAATTTCAAACCTTAGTGGTTTCGCTATGCTAAGTTATTACCTACTTAATGTTTTATAAGACCTTTTATATGATAATAAATAAAAAAAAAAAAAAAAATTAAAAATTTTACTTCTGTGCTCGAAGATGACAAATGCATGGAAGTATCTAATAAGTACTTTGTACAAAGTACTCATTACTTCCATGGACAAATGAAATAATGGTTTCTCTTGCTTTTCTATGCATTCTGGCATCGATTAAAATGTCCATGACTGTTACGAATAAAAGTATGTTAGGCTAACTTTTGATCACGACCTCGTATGCTAATTTTAAAGTAACGTTTTATCAAAAGATAAAATTACGCTTTTGAAAACAGAGGCGTCTTGAAGAAGGCGATTGAATTACTTCCAAAGTTTAACCTTCAAACATGCGAATGACGATCAAAGACGTGGAGTATATTTTGGAATACGCGTAGGAAGGGTCTGGAATGATTTTTATCAAGTATCCAAAACAAAAAAGGACAATCCATAAAAAATATCATTCATCACTACAATATGTAAATTATGGCGGACTAATTGATTAATGACGAAGTATTTGATGTAGATACACGCGGGTAAAAGCTAGCATCAAAAATAATATGTATTTAAAACTGACTTTTGGTACTTATTAAACTGTACTGAATTACTAAAATTACCAATGAAAAGTTTATTTTTAAAATCTAAATCCATACTTTGTTTTTATCTGATCAATATTTTTTTATAATATGATATTTAATGGAAAGAGGGAAAATTCCCCGTTAACCTCAGGCAATACCAGCACACGCCTCGCGTTAAAATTAATATTTAATGCAAATTGCCCAAAACGGCCCTTTTCGCTCTCCTTGTGTCATTTTGTATGTCCTTGCTGCAAATCCCCTACCCTTTCTGTTATAACGTACAAGGTATTGTCTTTTTTGTTAGTATATATCTACTGAAGTAGGTATATTATGTTATATATGAATGAGAATAACTCAGTATGCAAGGTAAAATTGTGATTAAGTGTTCAAGACAACGCCTGACGGTTTTTAAAAGCAATAAGTTCGACAACAGTTTGATAATGTCACTCACCTAAAATCCATTTATTCTTACCAGTCCTATCATGTAAACAATCTTCACAGTACTTTTTGTTGAATTTTGTTGAAAATAAATCAAATATTAGTTCAAACCTAAACATTCTAAAATAAAACATTTATTAACCACGAAAGTAATTTCCTAAAAAGTCTATTTTAATTTATATTGTTGTAAAATCATAAAAAGACATGGTAAGATTGTTTGCATGATAGGACTGGTAAGAATAAATGGAGTTTACAAGATCGATTTCTTGACCTGCTGTCTGAGTGCAGATGTTTCAAAATGTATCTTTTATTTTTTAAATAGAAGTCGAATATGATAATGCTTTATTTGGTTTCATTCCGATACCCCAAAACTTCCTTTTCAGCTTTTACCTACTGAGTGTTCAATTGATTTATAGAGTGGCAAAGCTCCAATGTTACACGGTTATTTTCTAAAAGCAATCTTAGCTCACCGACCAGCCGAGGCCAACAGTCAACAACAACCATCGAAACTCAATCCTAGTTTTACTCATGAAATAAACAGGCTTTCTGTTTGGCAAAATATTTTAAGCTTATTCACGAATTTTGTTAAAAGATATTAACTGATCCGAACCGTAATCTACCAGTAGAAAAATTGACATTTCTAATGAAATCTCGAGAGTAAATAGAGAAGACAAATATCACTAATTTCTCTTTTCCTGCCCTCCTCGTATCGATTTGGGCGTAATAGGGTCGTTGGCATGAAATTAAATCTTTGCTTAAACATTCCCGAGAAGATCTTGCTAATACCGTCGTTTCGTTTTCGTAGTATCATGTTCCTAACTTCGCCTCGATCTTCATTCACAGTTTAATTTTTAAATTCAGTCTCGTTTTCGTAAGTAAAGATAACAAAAATCGCACTCTAATTTATTGTTTCAATAAAAATATCTTAGCTTAATGTTAGTACATAGGTACTCTATGCTAGCATACCTACGGGGTCTCTATTGTTTCTCCTAATTTTTGTATTCCTAATATCATTTAGGGCACAAACTATTAGTACAAAAATTTTTCGTACATTTTTATTAATCCTAATTAAGTAAGACTATTTTTGATTCCCCTAAGTTTTTTTCGCAGTATATTCACTTCCCAAATAAGTCATTAGGCCTAATAATTAATTATTTCTTATATTCACAAATACTAATTAAAATTTCGCACAAAACAATTAAGCACAAAAGTGTAACGCCTAATCATTTTTGTGCAGCAAAATAACTTAATAAACTTAAACTTTTTTTGCACCCGAGCGCGAGCTCTATATAAGTGCTTTGCTCACGCTTTTTGACATTTCCCCCAGTTTCGGAACATAAATTGTCTTTATTGTATTCATATTGCACTTATAGGTTTTTATGAGTACACGAATATCAAGAGAAAAAGTTTTACAATCACATTAGATGCTATGATAAAAGAAAACTGGTTTAAAATGAACTGTCATGTATGTCCGTGTACAGCGGAGACGTTGTGGTCACGATTGCGGCCGAAATATTGAACCTATCGGAATGATTTCTTTTCTATTAGCTTCAGGATTGCTGTGAGAGGTTTCCTATTGAAAATGACTGTTAAATTCAATATCGTTTAATTATAATATATGAAAAACCGTAAGTTCGATAGGAAATTTATATCAAGTATTACAGAATTCTACCACCAGAGGCACGTATTTGGCGCAGCTTCGCGTATCATGTCGTGTCATGAAAGTCATGTTTCATGTCGAGAAACAACAACACAACATTATTGTTATACGTAGTAAAAATAATAAAAATCATCTTGAGATTATAATATATACCCCAAAAAAATCAAAGAAAGTAACAAATTTCAAACCCAAGTAGGTATATTGATAATATCAAAACAATTTCTGTGCATATTAAGAAATAGGTAAGTACTTCAGTTTATTCTTGAAAAATACATAGGTAATAAAATTGTTCTTTATCAACCTCTAAATAATTATTACGTAATGACTATTTACAGCTAATACCTCAAATTGACCTCAAAGGAGTTAAAACTTTTATTATCAGAAAAAAAATTACAGCAACTTGTAAATCCGGGAACAGGGTGAAAAATACGAAAGTGGGAACCATTTCCCACTTTCGTATTTTTCTGAGTAGATCTGGACCGAAAGGAGGAACTGCCCGCGGAAACTTTAATAGATTGAGGGGGTGCTCGACCTAATGTTATTAAGGGCCCTGGGCACAGTCGGTGGTAGAAAACGTTTCGGCTACTACACCTAATCTAACCCTAAAAAACTAAAATTCAACGCGAGGGTGCACTAAATTGGATATAACATTTTTTTTAAATTACTTTTTTTTTTGCTTTTGATTTTTCATACTTTGGTTCTTGAATGTAAGTAGAGCAAGCAAGCATGCAGCATGCAAGCGAGCATTCACCATGCAAGCAAGCAATCAGCATGAAAGCAACCATGCAGCATGCAGGTATTTCTAGGTGGCTCCACCAGAAGACTCGAAGGAATGACACTCTCGTATAGGACAAACTTGAGCCACGTGGATTCGGGGTGCTCTAAGTCGAATCTGTGACTTTTAGGGAATTCTTATTGCAACTCTATTCTCAGTGCATTAGATGTGACCAACAAGTTATAACTATTAGAAGTGATTATTATAGACGAGATTATCGTTACGTGTAAGAAATGAAAAGCCAAATTTTAGAACATAAATCATCAATAATAATCATAAGAGATTCAAAAATTGCATATATTAATTATTGGGTTAAATTATTATTGTGCAAAAACATCAATTAGGCGAGACAATGATTTGCATTACAAGTTTAGGCCAATAAGGTTTGGCGAAGTGAAATTAGAAACAAAAATTTTAAGCGAAACGAAGGGAACCCCCATACCTACGTAAATCCTCAAAGTTATCTCAATCGGTGTGATTTGTCCGTAAATATTTATTTATTTATTTATCTAAAAGAACTGAAAATTAAGAGTAGTTACCTACTTTATGTGGAGTAAATCCAATATTTCCTAAGTTACGAATTATTTTGAAGAAGTATAAATAACTACATTACGAACATTACGCGTGGGTGTTACTTTGCCTGTCAAATAGAATGTAAGAGTTTCTCTGTAACTCTGCTACAAAAACTTTTATTGCGTAATATTGGTCTTATCGGACATCCATAGGCTACGGTTCATAGAGGTCTTTAGTTGTAGAATGTATATTATTATTAAAAAGTCATATACTTAATCTCGCTCTCGGTCAAATATTGTATCGTTATATTCCATCCATATAGTTATACGAGTACGTATCAAAATGTCTGGCTTCATACCATGGCAACTCTGACTGGGCAGTCATATGTCGGTTTCGGCATTTGATCGACTTCCAAAGGGCCGTTCTTCGGAACAATGAAAAGCATTTTCGCGGAACATCTATTGTTTTGATTGAATATCTTTCAAGCCATACTCAAAACACAATAGGTTGATATTGGTTTACAGCTTTTAACGATAAAATTCCTGTTTGATATCATACTCCGTATATTTTAACTCGATTTTCATTAGGGACGGTGTCATTTTATTTCGTTGTTTCGAGTTGTAAACTTGTTTTGGCAGCAATATCAAAAAAATATAAAAATGATCTTTAAATTATTTTACATTTTATTAATACACTTTTTCATTTGTAAAGGTAATAAAATTGATTTTTTTATTTATACCTAACCAAAAGTTTAATTTATTTAAGTGAATGTAATAAACTTAATCTTCGTATAGAATAGCATTTTTAAATTTCGATGTAAATAGTTTCTTGTTTCAATACAACAATCAATCTTTTAAAAACTCATAAAAACAATTATATGTGCCTAAAGTCTTTTATGCAAACGCAACTAATTTATTTAAATATTATTTCAGCTGAACCAAGAGAAAATGGACCACTTATAGCACCACCTCCAGGCTCTGGCGTGCCTTATACTCGAAACTTGAATAATGGTTTACAAGATTGTAGACCAGTTGTGCCTGAATCAAGATCAGATCAAAATCAAGGTGCACCTTTGAATACGAATTTACTTGTACCTCATTCTCTCCAAGATCAAAGACAACAAAATCAGTATCCGTATGTTGCTCCAAGGAAATCAGTGTATGACGAAAATGATGAAAGTGATGCGAAACTAAGTAGAAATCAAACTCCCAACAAGGATTCTGAGGGAGAAAATCAGAAAGGACAAAAACCACTACAAAGAGAATCTAATCCAACAGAGCTCGGTAAATTAGTTGAAAAGTGTCTTACAAACAAACTCAAATCGGCAAGGAGAAATGAATCACCAAATCAAAATGATCTATTGGACTCTGAAGATCTTTTGAATACCCGAAGAAATAATCCTACAGATTCTAATTTGGAAGAAGATAGTCTTGAAGCACCGAATAGCCAAAATGAATTAGATGAATCATTGGCAGATCCTGCGCAGGCTGTTGGACTCAGACGCCTGTCTAATCCCAATTCTAATTTATTATTGATGAATAATAGGAAAGTTTGCTATGCGTGTACCAGTGCTAACAATCCCAACTGTTGGGTACCTAACAGTCAAACCACAGTCAAATACTGCAACAGGGCAAATGATGGTTGCGTCACTAAAACCTACGATGCCGGGAGTAAGTATAACTGTTCTTTGCACCAAATTCTAGAATACTTTTTAGAGTAAGAGTAGGTAGATTACAGGACGCTTTGTCTTTTGAAACCAAAAGTGTTAGCGGGTTAGTAAAAATACATGTATTTTCAGATAACAAGGTTGTAATCCGAGACTGCGGTAATTCTTGCGTCGACAAAGATGTCGGAGTCCACCCGGAATACACGTCCTGCTCAATCTGCAACTCCAACCTCTGCAACGACTCCAATGGAGCCTTCAACTTGCATATCAACTTCCACAGCCTTATTCTGGGTATTATTCTTATTACCTTAGTAAAACGAGCAGTTTAGACATTTATTCAAATGAATTACATATTTTATCCTTACCTGATGCCGATCTTGCATTGTACTTTGTACATTGGTTTCGACAAATATTTATTAAAAATGTAGACTTTGTAACTCAGACAGCAGCAGACTCATTCGTTTATATAGATTTGTATGGTACGATCATTGTGTGGTATGACTTTCTTTTTCTCTATTATAATGAATCTGAAGACCATTAAAGAACGTCCATTGATGACGAGCTTTGAGAGTATTGTTTCATTTGGCTGCATATTTACCTACACAAGGAAAAATATTTCATTCATTCATTCCATTACTAAGTACTCATACATACAACCTCAACTAAATATTTTTCAAGGGATAGAATACAATGGAAACTAAATTATTGGAATATAGGTCTTTCCCTTCGTTAGTTCGGGATTTTGTTGACTATATCTAACTTGAAAATGTGGAAAGAAGAGGAATAAAGCTAATGTAACAATCCCCATTCTACGCCTTCGCCGCTATAAATCCTTTCGTAAGATATACCTTATACCTATTGAATCCGAAGGAACGGAAAAATTAATATCATCTTAGAGAACTTGAAATTAAAATGTGCTTTATAAGAAGACTCAGCTATTTGCCATTCAGTTTGTTATTTTGAAAATTAAGTATATTGAGGTTTCTGTACTTTTGTTAAAAAAAACGTATTAGTACGGGCAGTTATGTAATGCTCCCATACATAACCTTTAAATTTTTCATTAAGCTATGAGCTTCATGTCATATGTTCCTTGAGTGATTCTAAGCATTTTGAGCCCGGGGGGCAAAAAGAATCATGCGGCTACTAGCGGCTGGGGGCCCACAAAGGCGACCGCCACCCGTCAACTTTAAAAAAAATCTGTTCTTGTCCATGTGGCTACTAGGGCAACTTTGGTATCATTTTCGTATAAACCGAAGACGTAGAATTCATTTTTGATATTAATTATCTACAATTTTATAGTAATTTTACGAGAAAAACGTAAGAATGTGAAAATTTTGGTTGAAGATTTTTGCTTTGAGAGCTTATAATTTTTGTATAGTGACAATAAATATCAAACAAAAAATACTGTAATAAAGCACATTTCATGCAGATTTTAAAAATATAAACGTTTTAATATCCATCCATACAAAAATATGGAGAAAAAAAATTGACAACCGCAGCGCGTACCCGCTCAGCTGGACTCGCGCTATACGACGCGTCAGCCGCAGCGATTTATCTTACAAAATGGTCTTTGTAGTAGACATGTACTCTGGACTTTTGTAGTATGTTTTGAAACTTCTCAGAGGTGTTCCCTGGATCAAACCAAGCATTTTAAGCCCGATTACTCTGTGGTACGACCCTTTTGGGCCAGTGGGATCCGAGCAGGAAGTATGCACCGTACGCTTCAATAAAAATAAAAAATCCAACCGATCCAGTTTTAGTATTATATCGTGTTTCGTATCATTTTTGCATATATCAAGGACCATTATTGCAATATTTCATAGAAAAAATCCATATTTTTGTTAAAAAATAAAAAAAAACATAAATATCAATTTTCGGTTTAAAGTGCTACAACTTTTTATAATATGGGTAAATCACAATAAAAAAATATAAGTAATGAGAATATTTATTCTAGATTACGAAAATATTAAGTTTGGATAACCTAAAGGTAGAATTTCCATTCTAAAAAAAATATTAGAGCCCACGCGGCGTCGATGAGTCAATGAGTTCTTCCCAGTAAGTACTCGTAAACCGCTCCTTTTATTTATTCTAATTATTGCAATAATAATATTTATATTTTTAAGAACTATTTTACAATAATAGAAATGAAAAATGTTGAATAAATTACGAAAATATATTTATGGTGACGATATGAAGATATTCAAATACATTGTTTTTCTTTGACGCAAAATTTTCATGAAATTTAGTATGATAATTACACTAATACATATTATAAAGTACATATTATAAGAGGAAAGATTTCGTATTATGACTAGTAGACTCAAAAAGAGTTAGTTAGTAGACTCAAAAACTAGAGAGCCGATTCAAAAAAAAATTTAATCGTTGGAAACGTAACTACGTTGTCGCTGAGTAACATAGGCTATTTATGTATCACGGATGAAGCCGGGGTGGAGAGGTAGTCCACTTAGAGCACTAATCCGAACAGCACAAACGCGAACAGCACAAGGCCTTGTCCACGAACAGCACAATTTAATATTTTGTCATGTGCTCTTCGTGGATTCTAATTTTTATTTTATTTTGGTCCACGAACAGCACATACAACTATTATACTAATATTATCTATATTGATTTGTAAATACTGTTGGAACCTAGTGCTGTCTGCTGAATGTGTTCCTTATACAGGCGATATTCTTCTGTTACTAAATGTCGCCTAGACATATTTCGTATGTACCAACGAAAGTATGTGTAATTAATAAACGATCAAGTGATGTAATCGATATCTTTCATTTAATATCGTCCTGTATAAGGAACACATTAGCAGACAGCACTAGGTTCTAACAGTATTTACAAATCAACATATATAAGTATAATAGTTATATGTGCTGTTCGTGGACGAAAATAAAATAAAAATTAGAAGCCACGAACAGCACATGCCAAAATATTAAATTGTGCTGTTCGTGGACAAGGCCTTGTGCTGTTCGCGTTTGTGCTGTTCGGATTAGTGCTCTAAGTGGACTACCTCGGGGTGGACCGCTAGTAGATTACATCTTGAATTAACTTAATACAATACTTTTATCCCTAAATTATTAAGAAAGTGGTACCATGAGGCACAGCTCGTATGAAATGCAAAAGTTTGAAATGATAGGTGTTAGTCCTTCACACAAAATAAAAAAAGACTCCCCTTTATTTCTCCAACTAGTTCTATCGCTCACCAGTTGTTGTCACCGCTTATTAAAGGCTGACAATTTGTCGGAACACTTCATTTTAAGGCAACATACCAAGGAGTCCATGTCTGGGGCTAGCCTTAGTGCCTACCGAAAACCTTCTGTCTGAGTCCTTCTTTTCGTGGCTGTTGAATGGAGGAAAGTCCTTGGGCTCCTATTAGGTCAGAGTTACCAGATGCCGCAAGTGTGCCTGGACTCACTCGGGCATGTGCAAGAGCAAGACGGGTTGCATGAAACGTATCGTATAAAGAATCTGTGCCGAAAATTGTCGACATTAAATAATTTTATAAAAATATACTTGTAGAATAGTATTTAATTTTGCATTTTAAACTTGAGGAAGTAAGAATAAGCATTACTCGTACGTAATACATACCATTTTATAAGATAAATCGCCGCCTAGCGCGAATCCAGCTAGACGGATAGCTACCCGCGCTGCGGTTGTCAGATTTTTTCTCCATATTTTTGTATAGTAGGATATTAAACAGATTACATTTTTAAAATCTGCATGAAATGCGCTTTAATATAGTATTTTTTGTTTGATATTATTTGACAATATACAAAAATTATAAGCTCTCAAAGCAAAAATCATCAACAACATTTTTCATATTTTTATGTTTATCTCGTAAAATTACTATGAAACTGTAAATAATAAATACCAGAAATGAATTCTACGTCTTTGGTTTATACGAAAAGGATACCAAATTTGCCCTAGTAGCTACCTGGACGAGAACAGATTTTTTCAAAAGTTGACGGGTGGCGGTCACCTTTGTGGGCCCCCAGACCCTAGTAGCCGCATGATTCTTTTTGCCCCCGGGCTCAAAATGCTTAGAATCACTCAAAGAACATATGACATGAAGCTCATAGCTTAATGAAAAATTTAAAGGTCAATTACATAACTGCCCGTACTATATAGAAACATACTTAGGTAGGTACTGCTCCTTTCGAAGTATTGAAACTAGGATTTAATAGATTTTTATTTTTATTCTTACATTTTTGGTTGTTTTGTCTATACTATACATGAAAAATAATGGAAGAAGATAGGTTTATATAGCTTTATTTTTTCACTGTCAATGAGCTGATCCCCAATCCTTGTAAACGACAAAAGATACGGCTCTATTCATGTTCGCAGCTCCTATTTCCCGGGCACAATGGCTCCCACGGAAATGAAGACACTTATACTCTGATTCGTCTCTATTCCCAATAAAAATACAATATTGAAAAGGGTTTTCCTAGTAAAGACTCAACTCGTCCCTAAAAATTCGTATAATAGAGGAAATGAAAATGTTTCATTCACCATATATTTGCGTAGAGAATGTAATTTAAGATGCTTTATGGAAACATGATTTCAGCCGAAACCGAGCTTGGACTCTAAGCAGGATTAGGTATTATTTAAGCATAGGCCCGAGACCTTGTTCCCATGGGAATTTCGGAAAATTCTCACTTTGTTCTGCCCTACACTCCCTAAGGAACCAACATGTCAAATTTCAGCTTCCTACGCCCAATACTTTTGACTGTGCGCGCGTTGTCTGTCAGTCACTCCGCCAGTAAAGAAAGAATTTTATAAATAACTAGCTTTTGCCCGCGGCTTCGCCCGCGTGAATTTCCCACGGGAACAGTGCTTTTTCCCGGGATAAAAAGTAGCCTATGTGCTATTCCAGGTCTTTATCTACCTCTGTACCAAATTTCATCGAAATCCGTCCAGTAGATTTTGCGTGATTGAGTAACAAACATCCTCACAAACTCACAAACTCACAAATTCACAAACTCACAAACTCACATCCAAACTTTCGCATTTATAATATTAGTATGGATGATAACATAGGTACCAAGTATTAGACGAAGCCCCTACCTTTGTGTGATAATAACTTGTGTGACTAAAGATTTATTGTTTCAATGCTATCTAATGGTGTAAACATACTTCCATATTTTCCCCGTAATGTAATGGCTCGTTCAACAGAGGCCAAGCGTGTTATATGTTGGTCTAGAACACCATTACGTATAATTGGCATTGTTTGAACCGGCCAGGTGTCGGGCTGGCCACTGCCGATGATGTATCGTTAATGGCTATGGACTACGCCTTACTCCTGACAATTGGCGGAATTATCCTTGACTTGCACTGTAATGCTATAGATATTAGAAAAGTCCTATCGATTAGAAAAATACAATAGATGCTTTAAGTGCAACAAAGTAGGTACTTAAATTTTATTAAATTAACTAAAAGTACATATAGGTACAGCACACATTTATCATATATTTATAGAAAATTTTCCATTAACTAATTCAAATAAGCGTCGAATAGTAAATATTAAAAATCCAGTCATAATCTTCTGTCCTTCAAATAAATAAATTAATATATACGTATAAATCACACAGATTAAGTTATCCCCAAAATTACCTATTTTGGGTATAACTTAATCTGTTCGAGACTTTGTTATGGGATACTAACTCAACGAACTATATTTGGATGTTTCGTTACCAATTGAAGCATTGAGCATGAATAGGGCGTTCGGTCCATAGTAACTCTACGGACCAAACGCTCTTGTTGCACCCAATGCTTCAATTTCACAACAAACACGTACATTTCTACTTATTTGACCTGCCTGAAGTAAAAGATAAAGAGTAAAAAAGTAAAAAACTACCTAACCAAAGGTTCGCACATCACAACTTCACCAAAAACTTGAATCCCCGCAAGATTACAATCGCAGGATTCAAGGATCAAAGTAGACGGCGGGAAGGAGGATACAGGTGATAAAATAAAGGGAATACAGAATGATATCATGGCATCCTAACTTCCTAACTAATATTATAAATGCGAAAGTGAGTTAGTTTGTTTGTTGGTTTGTTTATTTGTTTGTTTGTTACCTCTTCACGCTTCATCTACTGAACCAATCTACCTGATATTTCGCATACACATAGTTAGAAGTACGGAGAAGGACATATGGTACCCGTCATCCCGCGAAAAGGCACGGTTCCCGTGGGAAATTCACGCGGGCGTAGCCGCGGGCGAAAGCTAGTGTTACTATATTTGTGAGTCCCAAAACTAATGTATAGTAATAATACTAAATGAGACAAAAATTAATAGTTATTTATTGTTTAATAGGAAGGATAAATTTACTTAATGAAAAGGCATATAAAAAGAGAAATATAAAAGTACACATAAGAGTTCAACAGCACATACGAGTATAGTGTATAATGGTACTCGGTGAAATAAAAATTGAGCAAACGACAAATTCACATCGGGACTCTGTTGCAACGTTATTATGATAGGAACTTACCCAGTAAACTATAGTATAGGTACTGACTTACTACTGCGGCGCAGCAACCCGAAGTGGATCTTGGCCTCCAACACGAGATGACGCCATTTTTTGCGGTCATTTTTTAGGTACTGGCTTAATTTTATTTTTGTGCATTCTTTAATTTAGGTATAGGGTCTGAGTTATGACACCAATAGATTAAAGTCCACAGCGCAGATTGTAGAGGCACTTTCATACTCTCTCAGAAGTAAAGCCAATTTATCCCATACTTATGGGGTTGTTTGTATACTGAATCTTGCCGCCATGATTCATTATAAATGATGGTACTAAACTCTGGCCATTAATTCAGCGAAGAAAATTTATCAATTTACCTACCTACTTCGAAGATTCAATGGACAAAGGGCGAAGTTAGAAGGAATATTGAATAAGTATATAATACTAGCTTTTGCCCGCGGATTCGCCCGCGTGAAATTATCACGGGAACAGTGCTTTTTTCCCGGGAGAAAGGTACCCTATGTCCTTCCCAGTACTTCCAACTATGTGTATACGAATTTTCAGAAAGATTGGTTCAGTTAATGAATGAGAAAGTGAAGAGGTAACAAACAAACAAACAAATTATTAGGATACAATAAAATTAAACATTAACACATGGTAAATAGCCTATCGGTCTTCGTAGAACTCAATGGGAGAGGCTAGTCTAGCATTGAACTTCTTGTGGCTGAAATGATGATGATATAAATATATGTGGTACTTTTAAAATTCATTACCGCTTTAGGGAGGGAAGCAATTACCTACTATAAGTTCTACTCACGCACGAGTTAGGATACAGCATCTTTGCCCCGCCTACTCAGATAAAAAACACTACTTTTCGAGTACCTATGAGAATTGAAAAAATATTTTCGCGTCTCTACTATTACTATAGTACCTAAGAGATTCGTAAAACATAATATTTAGCAGTGGATAATGTTGGTTGACCACAATAATTCGTTTATCGGTAAAATTAGAGCGACGAAACAAAACATCGATAGCCCCAGGGACGTCTGTTTATTCATGAGCCCGGAAACATTGGCAAGCACTTCAATCGCGGCTCATTGCTGGATCTGTCTCGAGGGCCGCCGATGGTTTTACAAACTTGACACATTTGCATATAACAGGCATCATTCTCATGCAAAATACCAGTTTTATCTTCTGTTATTGCGCGCAGTAACTTCTGTTATTTTCTTTAGCTTTCCTTTTGTTTTGGTTTCAAATTTTCAGAATAGGTACCTAAATACAATAAAATTTAGATTCATGATCACTCATTGATTTTGTGGTTAATCATAAAATTAGAAAGAAAAACCATGTCATTTTTTTTTACTTCTATGGTGGAAATTAAAAGCAATAAGCGAGGTTTGGTCTATTTATTAAGGTAAAATATTAGGTAATGCATATGTTGACTGTTTTCAAAATGTAATCATTGTTTTTAAAGAATAATCCTGTAACAATCAGTACATTTATCAAACATATAAATAAGATTAAAATTTATTGTTTAACAAAATTTTCATTATAAAGTTCAGCGTACACATATTACATACCTAAAAGAGTACTTATAAATCTAGAAATCTCATTAATTCGGATAGACGTTAGGAGAATCAATTAAGGACAATAGGGTAGGCCTAAGATTAAGGGGATTTCCAAAGCGAATTTACGAGGAACCATTATCAAAAATTCACATCGCCAACCCAAGTTAAACCTCTTAATAGCTGCGTTCGCAAACATTTATTTGAATTTTGCTCAGTCGATAAGGTAATCTAAAAGAAATCTCTCAGTTACGTTATTATACCAACCAACCTGACTCTCTTCAAAACCAGAGTGAATAGGCTGCTTCTGAGTAAGCTCGCTTCATCGTCGACCTCATCTCTGTCCTCGGGCAAGATTGTCAAGAGCAAACCCATATTTAATAATAAAATATATATATATATACTAGCTTTTGCCCGCGGCTTCGCCCGCGTGAATTTCCTACGGGAACAGTGCTTTTTCCCGGGATAAAAAGTAGCCTATGTGCTATTCCAGGTCATTATCTACCTCTGTACCAAATTTCATCGAAATCCGTCCAGTAGATTTTGCGTGATTGAGTAACAAACATCCTCACAAACTCACAAACTCACAAACTCACAAACTCACATCCAAACTTTCGCATTTATAATATTAGTATGGATATATATAGGGTCTCTATTGTTTCCCCTAATTTTTTGTACTCCTAATGTAGTTTGGTGCACAAACTTTTAGTACAACATTGTTTCGTACATTATTATGAATTCTAATTTAGTTTAGCCTATTTTTGATTCGCCTAAGTTTTTATCGCCGTATATTTACTTTTCAAATAAGTCATTAGGCCTAATAATTGATTATTTCTAATATTCACAAATACTAATTAATATTTCGTACAAAGCAATTAAGCACAAAATTGTAACACCTAATTATTTCTGTTATAATAATTTCTGATAATTATTACAAAGTATTTAAATCTAATAGGGGGGGGACTAAAATTAAACATTGATGGATTTGTGTTTGATAAATATCGAGAAGTAAAAGAAAGTTACATTAGGCATGTGAACTAAAGCGTGCAGCATGCAAGCAAGCATACAGCATGCAAGAAAGCCTGCAGCATGCAAGCAAGCATGCCCCATGCAAGCAAGCATGCCGCATGCAAGCAAGCATGCAGCATGCAAGCAGGCATGCAGCAAGCAAGCAAGCATGCAGCATGCAAGTATTTCTGGGTGGCTCCACCAGAAGACTCGCTCCGTCAGCCCTTCGATTCATTCGTGCACTCGACCTCGCTACGCTCGAGAGGTCGCCGGCTCGCTTCGCTCGCCACCTCCCCCCCTCGCTGCGGTTCGGCCTCGTGCCCTCATTTCTCTCAGGACCTCCTTCGCGAGCTTCTGGTTCCGCGCGAAGGAATAACACTCTAGTATAGGGCAAACTTGAGCCACGTGGAGTCGGGGTGCTCTAAGTCGGATCTGTGACTTATCAAGATTTTTAGGAATTATTATTAGTAGTGCATTACTAACATCATTCTGAAAATGATTGACGACAGACTGGACTGTTCTTATCTCCGGCACTGTTGTGATAGACATGTCACAGTACCCATGCCGGTGAGAAATAGCTAATACTTAGTAATAATTAAATTTACTAATATTCAATTAGTTATAATTACAAGAAGTGATTATTACAGTAAGTAATAATTGTCTCAAACAAATTTATACGAGGATATCGTTACGTGTAAAAAATTAAAAGCCAAACGATTTTAGAACATCTAATAATAGAGACTCAAAAATTGCATCTAATAATTATTAGGCTAAATTATTATTGTGCAAAAACATCAATTAGGCGAGACAATAATTGTGCATAACATGTTTAGGCCAATAAGGTTCGGCGAAGTGAAATTAGAGACAAAAATTTTAAGCGAAACAAAGGGCACCCATATATATATCTACTAGCTTTTGCCCGCGGCTTCGCCCGCGTGAATTTCCCACGGGAACAGTGCTTTTTCCCGGGATAAAAGTAGCCTATGTGCTATTCCAGGTCATTATCTACCTCTGTACCAAATTTCATCGAAATCCGTCCAGTAGATTTTGCGTGATTGAGTAACAAACATCCTCAAAAACTCACAAACTCACAAATTCACAAATTCACAAACTCACAAACTCACATCCAAACTTTCGCATTTATAATATTAGTATGGATACTAATATTATAAATGCGAAAGTTTGGATGTGAGTTTGTGAATTTGTGAGTTTGTGAGGATGTTTGTTACTCAATCACGCAAAATCTACTGGATGCGCGGGCGAATATATATATATATATACTAGCTTTTGCCCGCGGCTTCGCCCGCGTGAATTTCCCACGGGAACAGTGCTTTTTCCCGGGATAAAAAGTATCTACCTCTGTACCAAATTTCATCGAAATCTTTATATATATATATATTTCGATGAAATTTGGTATATATATATATATATATAAACACTACTTTGGGCCCTTTGTTGATCCAGCAGTGCGCTGAGAACATTATCGACTCCACCTTTAACCCGGAATAACTCGGCTCCTCTTGTTGCTATCTCGCTCGGAATCGAATATATCTCATCTACGGATTGTGACGGACCGATATATTCGTTAATATACCTTTCTACTCCATAAAAAATTTTGCTCGAATTTCGAAAAAAATTTGCTCCGTAACGGTCAATTTTCTCAAACTCAAAATCACTTTGTGACTCCCAAGATTTTTTAAAACTTGAAATTTATTGGCTCCGATATATATTCACTGACATATATTTATCTAAATTTCGGAACATTATCGCGGCACCGCGCTTTTATCAGAACTTTGTACTTTGATGACTCCTTTTTATATTCAATGATTTATTGAATTAGTATGGGATTGCTCTTGAAATGCCAACATTTGTTAATCCGGCTGATTTTATATTCGTAAAGATGGTAACTTAGGTGGTCTGTGTGGTAACTTATAAGATCCACTTCGTACGCGGGGTGAGGGTGGGGGCTGGTGCGCACGAGCGGAGAGGGCTGTTTCGTTCCGCGCTACTGTGTCGGTCGACCGATACAGACCGCTCGGCAGTGTTGCCAACTTAGCAACTTTATAGCTAGATCTAGCAATTTTTTGATATTGGTCAGCAACAATTTCATGAAACTTGTAGCAAAATTTTTTGGGTACATTTTCTAGCAACTTTTCATTTCATTAACTTTTTTTCAAAATACCCAACCAAAGAAAATACTGAACAACCACAGCCATGGACATCTTCCTCTTAAACTAAAATAGATATTTCTAATATCTACTCTCTGTTTCAAAAATATGTTTATTTTTCAACGATACTTACAAATTTTCTTAAAAAAATAAAAATATACCACGACTCTTAGAATTGGTAATTTCATTGTATTCTACATACTGTATCACATATTACTGTACATATTTATTAATATGATTTAGTCGACCGAGCGAGCGCAGCGAGCGAAGCGTCTCAGTTTCCACTAGCCGAAAATTCTTTTGTCTGTCCGGATGTTATCGCCTACAGGTCGCATTTCTGAACCGATTCTCATGAAATTTCGTAAGCAGGTTCGGTAATTTTATAGAATTTTTTAGTCGAGCCAGTTTTTCGAAATTTGAAAAAATGGCCGAAATATGTAAAAAAAAACCTCATATTTCAGCTATTTAAAAAATAATTCACAAATGTGATTAGACATTTTTGTTATTCTTGTTAAGACGCATTTTTTTTGTTTGAACAACATAGTAAAATTCAATAAAACCGCTATAAATCCATATGTTATAAATTCTCATACGATAATTCACAAAAAAATCAATAGATGGCGCAGCAAAGCTTTTAATACTCGCAAAATCGCTAATACGTTTACAAGAGTGACTTAATTTATTTATTAAATAAAATTAAATGGTTCTTAAAATTCATATAGCTTTTTTTTGTCTTGCTTGGCTTTGAATTGTGTGTATTTATTTTGTTAATGGTATTGTATTATGGATTGCTTTGCATGGTAGAATTATCTTGAAAACTTGAAATAAATCTGATATCAAAAAAATTCATTGTATGATTAGAATCCTATTATAAAAAAAGTAATATATATAATACCTACATACCTACTAATCAGAGAGATTCGATTTCAAATTGAACTTTCTTTTTTGAACTTTAATTTTGTCGCGCAAATAACATATACATACCTACATATAACCAAATAGGTACCATGCATTTCTGCCGACTGACGACCTCCGTGGCCTAACGGTCATCACGCCCCGGACGGCTACACCAGAGGTCCCGGTTTCGATCCCCGGTCGGGTCAAGATGGAAAATAATCTTTTTCAGATTGACATGGGTTTTGGATATTTATCTATATGTATTTGTTATAAAATATAGTATTGTTAAATTAGCATCCCGTAAAGTCTTGAACTTACGTTGGGGCTAACTCAATCTGTGTGATTTGTCCGTCTATATTTATTATTATTTATATTATTTGAGGCAAAAAGGCAGGTTTCAGTATTTTTTTTAGTGATATTGACCAACCACAAGAACATGTTTGGGCTTATGGGTAAAATATGAGAACTTTTTACTTTCTTTCCAGCATTGGTAGGTTGGTTTCAAAACTCTTTTTAGCCAGGGACACGGTAAAATATCGGTTATTTCGTGGAAGGGCTCGCGAGGTCTACTGTTCTGACAGAACCACTAGTGTACCTATGTATGTAATAATAGTTTATGTGCATTATATTTTTGCACCCTCATAGCATTCTCTGTGTCTGTATGACCAAAAGGTAGACTGTTAGATCAAAGCTGTTAGATAATGCTTTTGGCATGAAGTTCGTCTATTCTTTTACTTTTCAAATAAAGTTCAAATAAAGATAAAAAATTTAGCTACTTCTAGTAGTACGGCTCCTTGTCCTAACAAAAATCGATTTTATGGTCCCATCCGGAAGAAAGCACAAAACTTGGCATGAATGTAGCTTTCATATATGTACTTTAATATTGATATAGAAACACTTCGAGGAATTAATGGGAAAGGGGGGGCCCTTTCCCTCCCTTTTATGTCCCAAATCGTGGTTTTTCTCATTTTTTATGAAAACGGTAAGAGCTACACAACAACTGTCAAGAACCAATATGATCTTCATTAAATTATCTATAATAACATCATTGGATGTATGTTGATGGGACTTAGTTTACAAAATATGGATAGCTTTCGACTTCTGATATACATTGTAGTGGTCCCACACTTCGTGTAGACATATGTTACCATCATCAACAAAGTACCTCTTCCCGGGGAGAGTGCACCCCGCGCTACAAGCGAAGAACTACTGCCTATTCTGTTTAAACATTATATCGTGTCTGGTATCGTTTTCGTATTATCAAGCACCAGGCATTTTTGATAATAACTTGGCAGCATTTCATAGAAAAATATCGATACTTTTCCTAAAAAGTGAACAAAAAATTCTTAATATAATTGTCTGTTCAATGCACGTTCAAATTGCTTTAAGATATAATAACAAGGGTAAATCTGAGTAAAATAAATTCTAATGGTAAGTACGGATATTCTAGTTTATAAAAATATATATTTTAAATAACATTTTAGTTTAACTTCCATTCGAAAAAAATGTGAAAATATAAAAGCCCGTGCGGCGTTTAAAATTCAAAACGTGCTTCTAGCTAAGTCTATGAGTTTTTCCCAGAAAGTCCTTAGAAACAGTTCCAATTTTAATGATAAGTTTCTTTAAATATTTGTTTTAAACAAGTGAAAATAAATTATTTATTTATTGAAACTGTTTCTAAGGACTTTCTAGGCAAAACAAATTGACGAGATTTAAGTACGTTCTGAATTTTAAGCCGCACATGCTTTTAAATTTTTGGAATGTAAAAGTTCAACTAAAATGTTGTCTAAAATGTATATATTTTTATAGAACTAAAATATACATGCTTACTATTTTTACTCAGATTTAGCCAAGTTGTTATAAAATCTTGACAGCGTTTTTGAATAAAACAATTAAATTAAAGAATTATTTTTTGACTTTTTTAGCAAAAATTTCGATATTTTTTTGTATGAGAGAAAATTATGCCAAGTTATTATCAAAAATTAATTCATGATGCTTGATTTATACGAAAACGATACCAGACACGATATAATGTTTCAACAGAATAGGCAGGAGTTCTTCGCTTTGTATTTTTGAAAGGATGCCTCCTCTCACCTGCGTAATTGGAAGGAATTGTACTGTTGTTGATGATGACAGTAATATGTCAACACGAATTCTGGGACCACTATGATTTATTTCCGAAGTCGAAAGCTATCTATATATATAGTAATAATTAAATTAATAAAGTTTATTTTAAATGTCAATAATACCTATAATGTTAATGGAGAGCACATTTCATTTCGATTAATTATCATCCATTTCCGAGGCCTGGATACCATAGTAGCATAATAAAGTGCTTGCCAACAAGACAAAACAAATGAGCCTAAAGTAAATGAGATTGACAAAAGGCAAAACTTGCGCCGCCTAATATTGTGTATCTACTTAGTGAGTAGCCGTCAGAAGCCAATCACAGTTTACGACAGGAATGATGTGCTCTGATTGGCTCATTTGAATCGGATCAACATGTGGGTGAAAGCGAAAAAGGTGGAATTGTATAAAAATTGCGTAATTATTATTATTAGTCGCCCTGACACTTATGGCTCCGACTGGAGCCAGTGTTGCAAAGGAAAACAGCAATGGAATCAGAAAATCAAGCCGGATCAACAAATGAAAAAGGATCAACAAAGTGCTGCTCGTACGGCACGATTGAGCCACTCTAAGTGCCCGTGGGGATATCTATATATATATATATATATATATATATATATATATATATATATAACTTCTGTGTACATATTCTGTTCCAGGGGACGTTCGCACTGACAAGGATGCAGCGGCAGCGGTTGAAGCATTGACTTGCTTAGGTACGCCTCATCGTGCTAACACCAAAATCACCTTCCAAATTAATGACCCTATTTACCAAAATTAATTAAAATATGGACCATTAATATTATTTAAAAAGTTCTGATCAGTAGTTAAAGTTACAAAAATCGTTCAAAACATCATCAGACTAAACTCTTACATAATATTAGTAGAATTCAAGTTAATTGCATACACTTTATACGTAATTTCTACACTAGTATTGAAGATAGATAGATGTATTCTATGGTATCCCATATAGTTTTGAATGTAAGAAGAAGTAGAAGTAGATAAGATACACCAGAAATTAGGACTTCGAGAACTGCACGATAATGCCACATAATGGAAAGGTTTCGTAAAGCCATTAGCGTATAGCATTATAACATTTCGACAATTTTTGTTAAGAATTTTCAAAGTACCCATTCAGAAAGTACTGAGTACCAAAATGTCGTGAAAGACAGCTGCGATTTTTATGCTGCAAGAAGGTAACTCTTAATTGTCAAGGGGTCCAAGTGAAAATAGCTTTCTCTCGTATTTATAGCCCATTTATGTTTAGGGCTAACGAGGAAAAACAATAAATTTTTATAAATCCGATCACGGCAATGTATATTTAATTTAATGGGAAAAGGAGCTATAGGTAATGAGGAATTATTGCTTCTGACGAGAAAAATTAGATATAGGTAACACAAAATAAGTACCTATGATAGTCGAACTATTTATTAAACCTACGAGCAAATATTTTTTATTTACAAAATGATACAAGGACAAATTCTAACAGCAAAAATCTAGCTACTGATTGCCTAAATTTCATGAATTCGATATTGGAATTGGCGCCAGGTGTCGGGCTCATTCCATTATATGAAAATACATCTCATTTTTTTTGATGTCGCCAAAACTGGTTTGTGATCCCTGTTGTGGCTGATTGTACGCAGTCCAGCTACGGAATAAAAGTTCAATGATATATTATGGGGCGTCACTAAATGCACATTTTGCTGTCTCTTTGTAGAGAAAAATCAATTATTGATAATCCTAATCTATTCATATAATAAAACAGTAAAAATATTTGGTCTGTACATGTAGTATTTTTGACTGAAATGGATAGAGGGACACTTAAAAATAATAATAGAAAGCAAAAAAAAATTTTTGAATTTTTTGTCTGTTTGTCTATCTGTCTGTATGTATGTACGCGTTTCACGCAAAAACTACGACGGATTTGAATGAAACTTTTTTTTTTGTATAGCTATTAAGGCTGTGCAACATATAGGCTATAATTGATTTTGAAAACTGGAACACCTGATGAAGAACCTTAACAGAACAGCTAAACTATAAGAAGTGGAAATGGTACCTTTGCAAAAGTTTATCAATCTGACGAGCATTTTCTGTTGACGTATAAAAATTGAAAATCAGGATCATCTGATGAAGAATTCCAAGAGACCAGCTACACTATTAAATATATGGAAATGGCGCCTTAGCAAAAGTCGTTTAACCTAATGAGCATTTGCTACTGACGTATAAATAGACAGGACACGGGATAGGACAAAGAGGGACTCGAGGTGGGAATGGTGGTACACGGGAAATTGTAGTTAATGAGCAGACGAAGATCGTTTATTGAATGAAATATCACTTTCAATTCATTTTAACACCGCGACTACGAGTACCTACCTAATATATTTCCGAGGGACACGGGATAACCAAATGGCTGAAATTTTGAGTAATGGAGTTTAGGTTACTACAGTTTGGAACACAAAAAGATATTTCATCTAAGCGAAACTCACGCGGGCGAAGCCGCGGGCAACAGCTAGTCCTAACTAATATTATAAATGCGAAATAGAGTTTGTTTGTTTGTTTGTTTGTTTATTTGTAACCTCTTCACACTCTATCTACTGAACCAATCGTACACATAGTTAGAAGTATTAAGAATATGCTATATGACATAGACTATGACATAGGCTACCGTCTACGTCATAGCCTATGTCATACCAGTGCTTTTTCCCGGAATGAAAGGTATTTCATCCCGGGAAAAAGCACTGGTCCCGTGGGAAATTCACTCGGGCGAAGCCGCGGGCAAAAGCAAGTGACAAAATGGCTTCTGTACCTTAGCTCTGAAAGAAAGATTACGGCCTGGCTACGATCGCACTAGGACTACGACCGAGCTACGACAAAGCTACGATGTTGTCGCTACGATTATGCTACGACCACGTTCCAACCTAGCTACGATCGCGCTACGTACGACTACGACCGAGCTACGACCACGCTACGATTATGCTACGACTACGTTCCAACCTAGCTACGATCGCGCTACGACTACGACCGAGCTACGACCACGCTACGATGCAGCTACTATCTATGGTCCATTTATCCATAATTGTCCTATGATGTAAACAATGTTCACAGTACTTTTTTAGAATTTTGTTAAAAATAAATCAAATATTAGTTCAAACCTAAACATTCTAAAGTTAAACATTTATTAACCACGAAAGTAATTTCCTAAAAAGTCTATTTTAATTTATAGTGTTGTAAAATCATTAAAGGACATGGTAAGATTGTTTACATAATAGGACAATTATGAATAAATAGACTTTACGTAGTCTTTTTTGACTTTTGATATATAAGAATTTAGTGGCTAGATAGAGATTTCCATGTAAAATGACAATGAACTAATAAAAAATTTCAGATTTCTCCAGAATTTTCTTAAAACAATTCATCACTCAAACGTATGAATACCTGTACATTGAGACACAATATTTTTAAAAAGAAGATTTCTTTATTTCCAATAAAAAATAAGCCGCGATAGTATGCCCCTTGGGGAAATCAAAACAGTTAAGAAGCTTTTGAGACCCTTGGCCCGTAAACAATACGTCTTCTGATACAAAGATTTATTTATTAACCTTTAAGTTATTATTTGATTTAAAACATCAAAATAAATAATGATTTTATACATCGAATTTTTTTAATTTGTTCAATTGAGACTGTTTCATGAGTTTCTTTCGGCATTTCTTCTCAGCAGTGGTCGTTCCGAAATGCTAGTAGTTTGTAGCTTTTAGACATAAAATATTATGATTGAATAATTAGTTTTGGACGTGAAAAAGAACCTTCTTTGAAGGCCAAGTATCAATAAAAAAAATTGACTTTTACTTTGAGTGTGCATTCAATTAAAACCTAATTAAACACCCTTAATAAACGCCGTAGTGGCCGTCTTATTCACAAAATAAGTTAACATGTTACTAACAGGTGTTAGGAACCCAATCTACCGATCGAAATACGATCTAAGAGGCATGAAAGCCTACTTACCTATTGGTACTATGAATATATTCAAACTACTTCACATCAAACTATCGATCTTATGGAAGTTACAGGAAAACTTAGTATGTAGTTAAGCGCACTTCAGATTTGATTAGACTACCGAATCAATTGCGCGTCTACCGTTCGACCCTCATCAAGAACCGAAAACTATTCCATCCGGGATCTTTGGGATAATATTGAATATAGGTACCTACTTACTTATAGTTATAATTTTTCGACCCTTCTGAAAGTATTTATAAAATCATTTTTAGAGTGTCGTACCTCAAAAGGCAAAAACGGAACCCTTATAAGATCACTTTGTTGTTCGTCTGTCTGTCAAAACTTTTTTTTTTTTAAACGCTAAAAGGTATCAATAGAATACTCGGATCCACTCCGTCTCTTTAGCAAAAAAATAATCATAATTATACGTCAAAGTAGTTACTACCGTAAATGTTGCGATTTATTGCATATTTTGCGATTTCAGACAGCAATCAAAACCTAAGGGTTACCTAAACCTAATCCGTTGACCTAAAATTATGAAATTTAGCAAAAAGCAAGATCTAACAATACTTGTACAGGAATAAATCTGAAAGTTGTAAATATGTATGCTGTTGGAAGTTTTAAAAAGTTTGTTTTTGAAACTAGTTTGTGCTAGATGCTTTACGCGTACTGAACCCTCGGTGCGCGCGTTTTTCCATGGTCTAATTTCAGAGAAGCCTTGGATTAGACTCTTGACTGATTTTTTCAGTAACGCCATCTTACGACAGATATGTAACTTAAAACGCTTTTCTACGCGTTGTTTGAATTTGAACTCTTTACAAGTTTTACGGGTATTATGCTGGTGCGATTTAAATGTTTATATAGTTACACGGAGAGATGTCGCAGTAAGTATCTAATTAACACAGAAATGATTTAAAATATTTATTATAAACTAAGATATGATGGATGGATGTTTGTTACCTGCTCTATCACGCCTCAACTACAGAAAAAAAACCTATGAAATTGAATACAATGGGTAAAACTTGGAATAGAGTCATACTCATACCTTAGTAAGTAGTAATGAAGTAGGTAATCAAATGGTAATCACTTTTATCCCGAAATTCAAACGACATACATTACATTACATTCCACAGCTAGTGTGTTAAAACTTGGACTTTGCATTTACTTTGGTATCTATTGATTATATTGAGAATTTTGTCCTACGACAAAATGACGATAAGATTATGGTCAATAGTATCTCTTTTTATTTATTTGTAATGAAATGAGACATCCTTATCCTTATCATAACATATTATAAAGCAAAGTCTCCCGTCGTGTCTGTCTGTCTGATCACGATAACTCAAAAACTAAGTACTAAACGGATTTTCATGCGATTTTCACCAATGGACGATATGGGTCATGAAGACAGATTTAGTGTATATAAATCCCTAGGGCAAAGCCGTGGGAAAAAGCTAGTATGTATATTAAAATACAACTCTCCCTTTTAATTTTCCACCGAAATATTATAAGATTTTTTTACTACCTACTAATATTATATCATGGAAGTAATAAGTACTTTGTACAAAGTACTTATTACTTCCATGTATTATATTAAAACGTAACTAAGTTGGCAACACTGACTTTGACGTATGTTTGCGTGACGTGCTATTGTCCCCCAATCGGCAAAGCTCGTGCAGTCCTCGTTTTTTTCCAATTTCCAGTCAGTCGTGTGACAGACAGCTTCGGGAGAAGTGTCATTTCAGAAAATCGAAGTTCACGTATTGAGCTTCAATCAAAATTAGTTTTTGATTTTCATCTAACAAAAAAAGTGAGTAATATCAATAATACAGTTCTGTTCTATCCTATAGTTCGGAGTGTAAAATTCAATTCATGTTATCATGGTGACCTTCAGACTCCCTCGCACACACCCGTGGCCCGTGTTACTTGTCATAATAACCTAAAACCAAGCAATAACCTTAATACTTCTGGATAATGTGTTGATGTGATGTTTTATATTCCTTAATATCATAATATCGAACTAATTTTCCTATTATCTTAAGACTAATTTTACAGATCACTACGTATTCACTCACTTACGTAATGATGTCATTACGACACCTTGTCTTGGAATTCCCTACTGACATTGATTTTGACCTACTTTATTGTGTTATTTATTGTGTAATCATAACACTTAGTTTATTTCCGTACTTCAATGTTATATAATTGCTCTCCATTGAAATGGTGTAATTTATTGTAATTACCAATTTCAGCAAAATGGGCGTCCCCCCTGGCAATTCTGAAAATGGAAAGAAGCTCTTTGTCCAGCGATGTGCTCAGTGTCACACTGTAAGTATGCCACAGCCTACTTTATAATGCAAGATTATTGTGTCTGACCTGAAATATGTGTCTGAAGCATCCTATGTTTTTCTGCTAGTTAGGAATATGGATTATGGGATTAAACATTACAACTCGAAAAATTACCAAATTTTCCATATAAAGTATGGAAACTACCAGTACCAACCGGTAACAAGCCCTCGGCAAAGGCTTATGTGGTTCTATTAACCTCACAATCCCCTTGTAACATACTGTAAGTTGGTGATTAACTAGATTAAGCCACTTAGCCACGATCAGAGTCTGTTTAGATAAGACCATCCAAGTCTTTGGTGGTTTTGAGTGGACTCTTCTGAGTAATCTTCATATGAGAGTTGTCCGAGTGCGCTCAGTTCATAAGTTGCCACAATAGAAGAAGATAAGCGTCCGAGTGGGAATCAGAGTCCACTCGGTCCGAGCAGACTAATCATGTCAATGCTGTTTTAGATAGTAATTATAAACACAAGATTTAAATGTTTCAAGAACTAGATTTTCTCATCATTCTACAGAATAAGACATACGTAACTTTGTTCTTCAGGTTGAAGCCGGTGGCAAACACAAAGTGGGCCCAAATCTGAATGGCTTCTTTGGCCGCAAAACTGGTCAGGCTGCAGGATTCTCCTACTCAGATGCCAACAAAGCCAAGGGTAAGTGTTGTTGTAATAAATTAAACCATAAAATTGTGATATTCTTAATCTAATCTGCAAATAATTATTTCATATAGAACTTGATTAGACTAGAACCTTTGACCTTTGATTTATCTATAGTGGTTTTCTTCCTTTACTATATCTGAAATCTGCAATACAGATTACATAAGAGGTTGACCCTTCCAATTACAACCTGAACTCTGCTACTTCTTGTTAACTTTAGCAAAACTATTTATTTTATTTTATTAAAGACCTAGATATATTTAGAGACATGTATCCTTTGAATTTAGTTAAAGTCTATGTTTGTAGTTAGTAATTAATTTTTTATTGTATCTATAAAGACAGGCAAAATATTCTAAATTCTTACTCTATTTTTTATTTTGACCATGGAAACTTTTTTTTTAAATTAAATTAAATGATGTCATAGCTTTTTCTAAAATCATTTGAATTATGATCATTTTGTACTTTTTTTTATTTCTTGAGAATTGTTTGAATATACCTATATTGCATATCCATTTGTATTGATATCTAAAGGATGTTATTATAATGCCATTATTCACAGGCTGATACAGTACAATGGTATTTATTATTTCTCATTGTGTAAACTCATTAGACTCACAACTAAAGACTCCATTTATATTTTCAACAACCTCTAGTGCTGTTGCTACTAATTGTATGTATATTGTGACCACATTATCCGCTTTGGGGATATTATCTTGCTTTTAGGCTGTCTGTCCTGCTATCCCCAGCATGATCAAAAATGTCCCACTTTTGAACTGATTTTCCTTCTTTCAGCTGTCTCTCCTATTCAAAATTGTTCCACTATCATATTATTTAGAACTTTGTATCGATAAATTAAATGCTGTATGTATGTACTTTTTCCCAATCAGAATTAGATTTGGCACACTTTATGTTATCTTGTCTAATGACATGAAAATATCCTCAATATGAGCAAATATTTATTTTATAACATAGTCAATCTAGTTATATCTCATAGGAGATAATTTTCAAGCACATAGTACATTCCATAATGGTTATCAATCACTGATAAGATTAGATCCATTTTTACATAATTAGATTTTATGATTTTACGGATACTTACTTGTGTTACCGTATTAAAGTCATGTCTACTTCTTACTTTCTTTCTTTAAATCAAGTTAATTGAATTTTATTTGAGTTTTTTCATTTGCTCTTTGTTTATGGGAGCAAATGTTTTTCTAATATAGACAAAATTGTACCCTATTTTACTTAATTTTGGCCTATTTGTCTAAATTTTGTCTTGAAAAATAATCAATAAACCATTCTTCTTTTACAGCAATCACCTGGAATGAAGATACACTATTTGAATACTTGGAGAATCCCAAAAAATACATCCCCGGAACCAAAATGGTGTTTGCTGGCCTAAAGAAGGCCAACGAACGTGCAGACCTCATCGCCTACCTAAAAGAAGCAACAAAGTAAAAAACTTCACCCCATCTTAGAAGAAAATAAAGTAGGAAGTGCTCTCTGTAATTATGGAAATCACTTCTTATTTTTAGCCCAATCAGTATCTGCAATGTTAAAATTGCACAACACATAGGAAATATTTATTTATTACTCATCCATGTCATTACGTAGATGCTGTGAGTGCAAGTTAATGTGTGGACTATCTTTATTCGCCTACCTAGTTAACAATGTTGTGAATGGAAATGTATTAAATTAATAATATACACCACACTTAGCTTTTCATTTGCTGATGTTCCTTCATTTCGTATATAATATGAACTTGAATAATGTCTAAGATGTTGTCCGTGTTACCAGTTAGTTAGGTAATGTTATTTAAATTATAATTTTAATAAAGAAATTTTAAGTTCAATTTTTTTTTCTTATTTTTTTTAACCATGAAATTTTAATGATGTTATTAAGGTGAACGTGTACTATGGCTATGGCGCTCCCCAAGATCCACTGATATCACATTTGCGTGCAGCGCAGACAAGTGCGCGCCGCCACCGCCGTTGCATACGTACAGCTACACTACACTCCATAAGGAACCTATATGCTAACCTTATTGCACCAAGCGCAAATAACTTTTCTGCTTAATATACCTCGTGAACTCCCTACTTTGGCCAACCTAGACAGAGATTTATTTAGTTTGTACCCTAGCCGTGCCGATATTGTGGGCGCACGGTAACGGTGGGGCCGCAGGGGAAAAGATGCGTCGGACCCGGGTTCAAATCCTATCTGTGCGTCGAGCAACAAGGCTTACCTACTTGCGTGCGTACCTATAGCCCGTGTTGCCTGTGTTTGTAGACCAATCTGACCCATGTATGATAATTTTCATCGACCACCACCACTTGCTTGGATCGTGTAGCAAGTGGAAATCGCTAGTCTACCCCTACGGAAAAAGTGTTAATATGTATAACCACTTTTTGAAAACCTGCACTAGTGTGCAGTGCACATTAACTAGGGCTCACTTTCAGGAGTCGGTTTAGTTAACTAGTATGTATACGACTACTGCTACTAGATGGCGGCAGTCGTAAAATTCATGCATGGAAGTAATAAGTACTTTGAAGTACTTACTACTTCCATGAATTCATGTTAGATGAGACTTGAAAAAAAATCTGACACCCAGGCTCACCCAGCCATACCCAAGATATGAGTAACCATGGAACTAATAAGAAAGAGACATCAAATATTATTATTCTTCTGAATGAACTTTGTTTAGGTTTTATTTGCGTCAAAAAAAGTAAGTTGTTTAAGAAAAAAGTATTTGACTTTGATTAGTCCTTGACATCTTATTATTTTGACATTGACAGAAAAGTATATTTTGCTTGCTGCGCTGCAGTTTCTTTTTACCTGACTGAACAGAATTTGACAAAATTTCGCTTTCTTGATGCTAGCTGCGGGCTGGCTAGCTATATTTACCCGAAACGAAATAGAATTTCGTGAATATAAATAAATCTGATGTGGTTTGGTAACTGTTGACTGCAAACAAATATTTTAATGGACTGAAATTCTGTGCTCAATAGTGACTGCTGACTGTACGTTTTTGTGAGTGAAAATCATGATTTAGGATATACAAACTTTGGTAAGTTCTATATAAAATTATGTTCTAACTTCTATTTTGCTTTTCTTTTTGATTTTGTAAATTTTGTCTTACTTATCAGATGTATGAAGATCAAGTTTCTTTAAGAGGGTTCATATCAAGGAATTGTGTAACAAAATGGCAAAAGCTTCAGTTGTTTTGAGCTTTCATGAGATACTTCTTCGTCAATCAGATATTGCACTATTGGATGGCCCATACTGGTTAAATGATACTATCATATCATTTTACTTTGAATACCTTGAGCGAGTACGATTCAACCGGGCTACGGACTTGTTATTTGTATCACCAGAAGTGACACAGTGCATAAAGATGGTGCAAACAGATGAAATCAAAATGTTTCTTGAACCTCTTCACATTCATAGGAAGAACTTTATTTTCTTTGCTCTCAACGACAATGACTCCCCAGACAGAGCAGGAGGATCACATTGGAGCCTCCTCGTGTATTCTAAACCAGAAAGCTGTTTCTATCATCTTGACTCATCATCAGGGACTAACCACAATGTGGCTTGGGAATTTGCTAGCCATTTAATAGCATATTTTTCTAGAGGTGAGTGTATTACTTAATTAAAAATTTTGGAATTAAAAATACTTTTGATGTCTTGATGATAATTGTTAACAATGTGTTAATTTTTCCACAGCATCTATCAATTTCGTAGATAAAGAATGTCTTCAACAAAGCAATGGATATGATTGTGGAATCCATGTGATTTGCAACACTGAGAGGCTGGCTGAGTGTGCTGAGGCTGATGGGCACATAGGATCTTGTAACATGCTAGTCAAAGTCAACCCAGCAGTTAAGAGGAAAGAGATATTATCTATAATTAGAAGTTTGACAGTATCAAGTTAAAATTATTTTGCATAATTTGATACTATGGCTGTAAATTACCTTTATTTACACTCTTTATGACTCTGTACCTAATCAAATATTAAAACTGTTCTTTTTATTGGCTTCTATTTAATCAAAATCCACCCTACTCATATTCTAGATGAAATTAATTAAATTTATTCACAAAAATAAATAACACAATTAAAAAAGTATATTTTATTACAAAATGATTTAATATAGTGATATTTATGAATCTGGAATTGTTAAAGTAGTTATATTTAAGATTTTTGTGGCTCAACCCAGCCACCAAATGCTCTACCCAGCTCTTCTGCTACTGCAAGACACAGCCGGTCATTATTGTGGTTAGCAACAACTTGAATGCCAATCGGCAAACCTTCCCGGCTAAGGCCTAGTGGTACAGCAGTCGCAGGCAATCCCAAGCAATTAATAACACAAGTGTAACTAAAATTAAATGCTCTCAACAAAGCTTCATTGTGATACGGTGCAGGCGTCGGATGCGTCGGGTACAAGAAAACTCCATTATCGCCCAGCATTGTCTTAAATTTCTCCTCCAAATCTTCACGCACTCTTAAGTAATGGTTGTACTTTTCACTGCCGAATGGCACTCCACCATAGTCTGTCAAAGCAGTGAACAGCCCTATAAAAGTGTTACCGGAGCAACCAATGATATTTTTTAGCATTTCAAAGAGAATCGCGCCAACACCTCTCTTTTTCATTATAAGTCTCTCGAATTTATCGGCACCTTTCATTGTGGCGAACCATAGGGGTACTGATTTTTGAAGCCGTTCAATGTTCTTTTCTTCAGCTTTTAAATCGTGTTGTTCTTTAAGAAACTTGATGACTTTTTCCATAGCTGCTGTAATTTCGGGGTCCACTGGGTCTACCAGTGGTGCATTGTTGCTGATCTGGTAATATACTTTCAACTTTTTTACGTCAACAGGTTCGTCCAGTTTCAGCTTGCTGCTATTTTGCCCCGCCATTACTTTCAAAAGATGTTTTAGGTCAACTGCATGACGAGTCATAGGTCCGACACCTGAAAATTTGTATATACTTAACTATGTATATTTATAAAACATGAGAATAATTTTATAGGTAATACATAAAACTCAACGCCGTGTTAACTGACAGGTATGTTTATTGGTTGTTTACATATTTACATTACAGGTTGTTTATATATTTACGACGGATGTGCAAAATATAAAAAATTAAAAATCTAGCGCGTCTGGCACTAAAGTCGACTCTGCATGTTTTACATCTGCCGGGTGACCCGTAAATGAATGCCAACAAAATGTAACGACCTTGTATGGGTACCTATAGCCTGAAGATATGGATAGAGTCACAGGTTTATTCTGAAAACCATAATGATTCCCAAAGAAAAACATTTACCTCGGACAAAACCGGTGTGGCTTTACCACCATAAAATAACATAGCTAAATTTTGATAAGAAAGGCAAATAGAGGTCATAAAGATTACCTAAAAATGAATCTGTAAGCTCCGATTCTGGAACAGGGTATTGCCCTTCATTGGAAACTGTGTGTCGTGATGGTTTATGCCCGAATATTCCGTTGAAAAACGCAGGCATACGAATCGAACCACCAATGTCAGACCCTGAAAAAAAAAAACAAAATTACTTGTTCATACAAAATAGTCAATAATGTGATCTATCATCATTATTTATAGCCATTTTAATGTCCCCACTGTTGGGGCTATAGCCTTCCTAATGGATGGATAAGAAGGAATGGCCATGACCCACCACGCTGCCCAATGCGGAATGGTGGGTTTTATAGTTATAATGTAACTCGGCGGTCATGTGTAGATAGAGTATAAGAAGTCCTAATTAAGGAATCTTAGGATGCCTCACAAAACTATATCTGTCAAGTCAAGACTCAAGACGTTTAGGAATTATGGTGGAATCGAGGAAAAAAGAATACCATATTATTCATAAAAAAGTTAACGTACAATCCCTATCTCTCTTTCCAATTCTTGACTGACATAGAAAGATCGAGAAAAAACATATTTTCACAGAAGACCAAGTTAATTTAAGTTTCAAAATTTTTAATTTCCGAAGGTTCCTGAAGGTTGACTGCAGAGAATGCTGTTAGCGTTAAGTCCGCCTTTTATTCCAGATGTATTTTTGGTTTAATGAAGTTTTAAAAAAATAAACTTTATGCATAAACTAGCTGGCGCCCGCGGCTTCGCTCGCGTTAATCCTTTCTTAACGGAAGCCTACGTCATAACATCTACCTGCATGCCAAATTTCAGCCCGTTCCGTCCAGTGGTTTGGGCTGTGCGTTGATAGATCACTATGTCAGTCAATCAGTCAGTCACCTTTGAGTTATATTATATATAGAAAGTGCCATATAAAACAAATACGAATTCGTTTTTTTAAATATAATATGGGGAACTTGCCAACGCCAAAAATGCTGCCTGCCGCAGCTTGCAGACATCCTTCGCCGCCTGATGAACCACCAACTAGTCTAGTCGTGTTGTAGGGGTTCTTGGTTCTCCCAAAAATATGATTGTGGGTCTCCCACCTGCCAGAAATAAAAAAACGTAACCCCAAAAAAAACTTCTTTATATAAAGAAAGAAAAATGTATCTAACGCTGTGATATAAGTGCGATATCCGAAATTCCAATAATTCACTAGCAAAGCCCGTGACTTTGTTCCCGTAAGTCGATTTCGGAATAAAAAGTGCTAGTACTCAAACCCTATATAATTACAAAAAATCACTCGAACGGACGTTCGTAATTGCCGCCTAGAGCTAATTACTGAAACTAATTGCTTTGTTCTTCAAAGTCTAGCCTCTTGTGACAGCAATTATGTATAATGGCAATCCCAAAAGAATAATGGGACATATTGAACTAGGTACTATTTCTAATTGAGTAAAATAAACCTTGACTGCGATTATCGCAGTTATGAAGAAGACTCCTGTCACGACTCGCGCCTCGTACACTCCATAAATAGTACTAATAGTACTTTAATATTATAGTAGCACTGCCTAAATATGTTGAATGAAACAGAGAGTAGAAACACACCACATGCAAAGTTCGGGAACATTGGTGAGCCCTAAGATGATGGCTCCACTGTCCCGCAGCAACCGCACTGCCTCAGCGTCCTTGTCAGCTATGACGTCTTTTCGCAACACCACGCCTGAAGTGTGATGTAATCCTGGAAACAATCGGTATATTTATCAAGAACCGGTTCACTTGGAGGGAGGCGCGGATTCAGGGTCAAAATAGATGCAATTAATCTATTTGAAACGACTATCCATATCAATGTGTAATCAGATAAATCTGAATACTGTACCCAACTGTAAAGATTAAAGATACACACATTTAAGGCTAAGAGTGTGCTGTGATATTCAAAATCGGACTAAAACCACCACTCGCCGTAAAATATGTTTAGTGTTATGTTCCGTGTGGTTTTATTTTATTTAAAACCTTTTTGTTCCCATCAGTATTATTCTCATTACCTACTTATTCCTCTTAGTTGCAAACGTATAAACTTAACTAAGTATACATTTTATAGATAAGTTACCTACAGGACTTACATTAATTCTGTGCTACAGGTCAAAAAGATTGCAATACAAGCTAACCTTATTCTTTACAAATTAAAAGTGAAGCACATATACATACATAGTATGTCATAAAAAATGTTTGTTTTCTATAGTTATAACCAACAAATTAATTTATACTTACACGCGAAGTTAGCCGATTTGATATGCTAATTTTGTCATCTTGTTGTGATCTTGAGCTTATTACCTGCGTCAAATACCTACCTGATTACTATTGTGAGTATTCAGGCAAGCGTAATAAGCTACAAAATTAAAATAACCATGCTATTTTTAACCTTATTAGATTTAAAGCTCGTTTTATTATTCTTTTGACCTTTTAATAGGTAGTGCCCCGAAAATCTTATGATAAAAAGACATCGATGATGATTTGATACACAACTTACCCTTTACGGCTATGCAGTCTTTTGTGGTGAATGGAACACCTAAGAAAGGCTTTACTTTCTCCAATTGCTGTTCAGAGAGGGTACCGCTCCGGACGAGGGCATCGGCCTCCCGGGCTTCCTTGAGAGCCAGCTCAAACCGGTCTTCGACGAAGCAATTGAGGGCTGAGTTGACATCTTTGATCCGCCTAATGCATGCTTCTATTACCTCCACGCTCGTGATCTGGAAAATAAGTATAAATTTATTTAATTAGATACAATAAAAATTGGAGGTGTCAGATTCTAAATTCACAGTGATGTGTGAGATGAGAATTATTATTTAAAAAAACCTGCCAAATTTAAGTCAAGCTCGCGCACCAAGGGTTTCGTACATGCAAACTAATGCAAAACATCTCAAATTATTGGGCAAACTAATTTAAATAAAACCGGCCAAGTGCGAGACCCAGCAGTGGGTCACGGTAGGCTGTTGATGAGGAATGAATGAATGAAATATTTTATTTGCTGAATATGGGTACAGATAAGATCTTAAAATTAATACATATAACAACCAAACATATTCTACTGATGTTACAGCATGCAAAAATTGAATTACAATTACTATACAATTAAATTAAATAAAATTTCATATGACTAATTAAATAGGATAAAATGTCAATTTGTTGGATGGATGATGAAGTGAGAGTCAAATTCGCGCACCGAGGGTTCCGTACATACAAAGCATCTCAAGTTATTGCAAACCTAAAGACATACCAAGACCTACTAATTTCAAAAACAAACTTAACTTTGCAGTTCGATCCTACAGACAAGTTCCTGATTCATACTGCATCGAGCACAATAATCAATAGTTTGTAAAACTTTCAGTTAGAATTCCAATTTTCAGATTTATTCCTGTACAAGTAAGCTGTTAAACCTCACTTCTTACCTTAAGCTTTTATGCTAACATAACGCCGCCATAGGTACTATGAGATGGGAATGAGATTTACAAAATGAAATGGACTCTGCTTTACCTCCGGCTTCTTGCAAAGGCAATTTTTTTAGTATAAATCATATAGTGTGAAAGTAACAAACATCCAATTACTCGCAGATTTCGACGAAATTTGGTAGCTTTTGACTAACATAACTCGGATACTTTTAATCCTGAAATTTCCAAGGGAGCAAAACCCCGGGGCGTACGTTGCCAATTAAAAACGAACTAGGTAGCTTAAATTTGCATCAATTTTCGGACTCACAATGCTCGTTTTATATAGAATATCAATAAGTTACGTCATTCATCAATGATTCACGCTCACACCTACATAATCTAAACCATCGCTATAATCTACACAGTTTAAAATAAAACAATTTTCATCACACCAAGTATTATTAAAAATGTAAATCTAATTTATACGAATGTGAATAGATAGATCATTCATATGTTTTGAATGTGGCTTTTCTCGTTAGATGGTAAAAAATACATTTGAATTAAAATTTTCCGTCAAGTGATAAAAACAAGTTTTAATAACGACCCACGTCTTCGTTTTCTAACAGTTATTAGGAGTTAGGAATTAACCATTAAAGAAATGGTGGGTATTCGTTTAGAATGAAGGAGCATTAATCTGGAATGTGGGTTAAAATATTGGAACAGACGAAGCATAATTTTTTTTAAATGCTGTAATCTAAACATCACCTACACGTAAATAAATAATAATCATCTATGATAACGTCTTTTTGAGACCGATAACAGCGATTATGGTGTAATTAATTTGTTAATACTAACCTCTTTTTGTCTAATTTTCTTTGCGACTACAACGGCTGGTTCCTTTAGAATACCATCTTTATCAGGTATGGCTGGTATTTTCGCACTTTCTGTACCATAGTACAAGCTAAAAAAGAACCTTCCAATTGAAACAATAGCTAATTTCACTGCATGTAACACTTTGAATTTCAATCCAAGCTTCGTATTTCGTATTTCCTTAGTAGTCATATTGATAGACTGGTGTTTTGCGCGGCATGTGTTTTAAATATTTATATCTAAATGTTTTTTTTTTTTGGAGCGAACTTGCGACGTGTGGTGCTCGATACCGCTTCCCTTCTACTGTGGGTGGACTATTTACAATGAGTGTGAGACTGAATACAATCAGCGGGCTTTGCTCGTCATGCTATCGGGCGTCTCGCTCTTGTGCCTCGAGACAGCTAGCAACTGATCGTGTAGTCAAAGGTCGAAGCGAAACAGCTAGTGTTGTCCATTTCCACAATGACCGCGCCGGCTGGTTTGACGTAACATGAACCGACAACAACCAGTCCAAGGTCCTGTAAATAAGGATGTTGATATGAGAGATGTTGTTAAAAGTCTGCAAGATTTTAACAATTCTACTTGATATTAGTTCTCCTTTCATGTCGCAACGCAGTGGCGGATTATATATACCTGTATCTACTTGCTTTGTCCCGGGGCTTGCCTCTTATGGGAATTTCGGGATAGAAAATATGTGCTATTTACCCAAGTATATATAAATCCGGTCAGCAGTTCTAGAGTAGGTAATAAACTATGTAGCTAACCAGACTTTGTTTCATTCATGTAAATAGATGTACCTATTAGCTTTCTAAAATAATAAACCAAAAATATAAAATTAAGACAGGAAAATTGGTCCTTTGTCATAATTCACTTTTTAATTTTAAGTCAAGTCCGCCTTTGGCTCCATCTTCCCTAAAAAAAATATTTCTGAGCATCTTCCACAGAGAAAAAAAACAAAATAAATCCATGTCCATCGCACGACCAAACGATAACACTGCTTTACAATTTTTTTTAAATTTTTATAGATCTAGTTTAGTCTAGTTTTTTGATAGAACTATATTGTGTAGAATATAGGTTCTATAATGAACTTCCCCGTAAGATTTCAGAGAAAAATTGTATCAAAAATTCAAAACTATTATTTTCGCATATATTTTGAGACATCATTAAAATTCTATAATTTTTAACTTGCTTTATAGCTGTAAATATTATATAATACTGTTCATTATTACAAAGCAATTTAACTTTAATTTATTTGAGATTGTCTAACCCGCAAAAAAAATTTGAAAGTTGTGTTAATTTCTCCATACAAGGACTATATTGAGAGGGTATTAATTCCCAAAAAATACTTTAATGGTTTAGAAAGCATAAATTTGAACGATCCTTTTTTTTATGCGTCTGCCTTCTAAGAATCATGAGTAAAAAAATTAAGAAGTGTTGTCTTAGAAATGAAACTAATTTATTGACGGACCGAGGTTTCGTAGAACTCTTAAAACTCACATCTGTTAACCACTTGTGACCTTGTGTTATCGGACATAGACGTAAAAAAACATTGTAAGTTATTACGAAAAATTCCAGAATTTTACAACGAGGATAAAGCTATTCTCTGTTCCTTTTACACATTGCTAAAACAAATATGTTTTGTTTCATGGTTATGAGAGATACGCCCCGGATGACTGCAGAGCCAATGAGAAAGACAGAGCAGGGACGCACACGCATCACCGAGGGATGAAGGCGGGGATGAAAAATGATGCGATGGGGAAAGAAGGGGGACATTCATCGTATCGCAGTGTGTTCGTTTAGACGTGTTTGCAGTGAGACGTAATAATTACTTTTTGTGGGAGATTTAAATATTTTGCTTTTGTTGGGTCGATATATGCTTAGAATTGAATTGGGGTAGGAGTGTGCTGTATATTGGCAAGTCCTAGAAAATAAGTTTTCAGTTTTGTCAAGGTTTGGTTGCAAAAATAAAAGAAAATAAGTAAATTACAAACCTTTACGAAACACTTAATTTTACCGAACTAAAACTGATCTTGAAGGCTTTGCCTGGTTCATGTAAATAATATCCTTAGTTTTAGTTCCATTTTCCCCTTTTATTGTTTTGATTTCCTGAAAGCTTTTAAGCTAATTAAAGTATAACTAAAAATATGTGTCTGGTAGGGACTGAATATTCATTCTGAATATTCGGCAGCCCGAGGTCTAAGGGTCCTATTTCAATAGAAATTCGACATTTGCACGCAATCTTAAATTCGGATATCTAATGAAATATAGAGTGGAGGGGACACAATTAAAACCATAATAATGCTGTGATTTTATTTCAGCTAGAATTAAGATTGTCTGTGTGTATATTTATTGTTTAAGATCTGTTTAGTATTTTCTTTAATTGTGTGTGAGAATCAGAATATAAACACCATTTATTTCTCTTGAGTCTTTTAAATCACCATCCCTCTAATTAGGACATTTTTACTATTTAATTGATCACTCAACATTTCCTTTCATATTATAAATGCTATCATCATCCTAAGTCATAAGGTATGAAATAGTTTCTAATTAGTTCAAAATAGGCTAAGACCCTGATAATTATTAAACTAGTATCCTAAATTAAACTCTTTGCTATTACTCAAATTTAATTGTTTTTACTTGTCCATTCAGGACTTAAAGAAATATAATATTAAATCTATTTCTCAGGGCAGAGTTCTACACCGAAAAGGTGAGGATCCTACAAAGAATTTATTTAATTTGCCAATAACATCAATATTTGTATACGGCTCAAACAAAAGAATAATAAAGGTATCAGCCCAAAAGACTAGCTAGCAACCGCTCCATACAATGGAACGTATATACATTATTGAATACCAACGGTGCGCACCTTCTAATTTCAAATAATACAAAAAAAATAATAATTATCATAAAGTTGGTATTCAGAGATTATATTATCTCAAAGATCACATATGAATGGGCGGGGCACTATCTGCAGATAAGTGGCCCCATATCATACCTGTTACTCTATCGAGTACAATTTATATGGTCTGAAAACAGTACCAATCAATAGGCTTACAAGCCTTTATTTGAACCTGATTCATTGACAATCCTAACTTCATTATTAGTTCACAATATTACTATTTATCAGATTATTGAGATATTTAAATGTATGAGCAACAGACGTGTCAATCAAAGATAGTCTATTGTCATACGATAAAGGCTGTGTCAATTAATCAGTTGTTCTAGAGCAATATATGAGCATTTATGTTATTGAAGAGGGCTTTGATGTAATTATTTCGTAACGTCTCCAGTACGGGGTTTGGCCAAGCCCCAGGAACACGAGGCGACGTGTTCAAACACCCTAGCTTTGCGAGAAAATATTATCATACCTATTTGGCAAAATAGCATTTTTTAGAAAATAAAATACGGACCCCAGGGGTAACCGTTACACGTGGTGACGTGGTCCAGGATTCAGTTTCTGCTACTTCATTGAATTGGCAACTGGATAAATTATTTGGTTTACTACTTTGATTTTATATTATATAAAAAAAAAAAAACACAACGTAGATATTTTTATTTTCAAATTATTATTCAGACGATCACAACAGATGAATAATACTCAGATTAATCAAACGTATTAACTGAGCTTAAGCTTAATATATTAATAAATTTATTGATGATAAATATATTTTCCTTATTAGTAGGAAATAGATATAATTTGATTTATATATTACAGTATTCTAACAATTTGAATTCAACAGAATACAAGTAAAGTCCTAATAAACTAGGAGGGATCTTAGTCTTCAATATTAGAATAAATTATAATTGGTGTTTTTATTTGCATTCTCATACAAATACGTCAACATGTCCCAAAACACAAGATCACGAGGTCGTAAACGGCGCATTAATGAAAATTTAACAAATCAAGGTCAACCACAAGATGTAGATTTACAGAATTCTATTGTTGATACGATTAAGCAGGTATTCCGCGAAAATCTAGATGACTTTGCTAGAATTTTATTGGCTGAGACAAATAGGCAACGTTCCTTAAGTAATTCACCTTTATTAGCAGATAACGGGTTAGGCCAAAGTGATTCAGTAGAGCGAACCACTCCAGACACTGGTAATCTAGGTAATAGAAGTGTAACCGGCGGAAATATAATTGTTCTAAAGCCTGAGGTAGAAAAGCCTATTTTCAAGGGCAATAATGGGGCTAGTGCAAACCCTATGCGTTTCCTATGTAAGTTGAAAAAGTACATACTAAATGTTCATGGAGAAGATAGAGCTTGCGATATAGCTTTAGATTGTATTAAGGGGTCTGCATATAATTCCATAGAAATCTATAGCGATAATTGGAATTCATTTGAAGATTTTGAAAAGGACTTTATTAGGATTTTCTGGGGCCAAACACAGCAGGAGGCCGAAAAATTTAGGTTAATGAATACATATTGGGATGAACAACAAGGTCTAAAGATGAGTGAGCACTTTTCTCAACAATTAAGTGACTTTAGGTATTTTACCATTTCGATGAGTGAGTCTGAAGTAGTAAATTTTGTTATGCGGCATTATCCTGAACAAGTACAAGGTCTATGGTTTGCAAGACAGGGGCCTCGTACAATCAATATGGGTGCTGAATTTCTTAGAGAAATCGAATCAAATGTAGTAAGTAGGTCTAAAATGGTTGATAACATTTCTTTTAGACGAGGTCGGGGTTTAGGACAGGGTTCATGGAGAGGCAGGAATAACGTTCACACGGAATTTCCTGTTAGCGCTGCAATTCAAGCGAGTACGCGCGGACGCGGGTCATATTTAAATAAAGGTAGAGGTCGCGGTCGTGGAAATTCATATCGTGGAGGCTATAATCGAAGCAATAGTGGCTTCAATTTTCCAGCAATTAAATGGGATAAATCTACGCAGGAATTTAACAACTCTGCAGCTGCGAGCAGCAATATAGGGAAAAACCCTAATTTAGAAAACAATCAGTCGGCAAACTCAAAGGTGCCCAACAATTAAGTCCCATTAGTTGGTTGGTTTATATAGGGACATAGGTAAAACAATCGACAGTGGAACGGTTAGTGAGTCATAACGAAGAACTATCTTATCTTAGCCGGTAAAGTTCAGGTAGAGACGCGTGTTAGTTTTAAGAAATTGGTTAGGTCAGTTATTGTTTATACTTAGGTTAGATTTTTTTTTTTTTTTTGAATGAATGAAAGACGTTATTACTTCTGAAAAAAAAATTTAAAGATGAATAAAAAGAGGTAAACATTCAGATTAAAATTAATTTGATTAAATATAACGATGAGTTGAGACAGGCAATTAGTTGTTTGATAAGGCATAATATTGCAAGCGAAATACAAGAATGTTTACAGTCGATAAATAATTATAATGATAATAAAGTTTTGTTATTCTCAATTTTGTGAGATATAAGACAGTATTTTATCATAGCACCCATCCCATTTAACACCCATTTGTACTTTGTTTCAAGTGAATAAATATATTTAATTTCATTTCATTAGCTATTATTTCCGAAAATTTATAGCAAGGAACGGCGAATAAACTAAGCTTTTGTGTCAACTTTTAATAAACAAGACCTATTCCTACAAACAGACAGTAGCGCAGTTTGTATAGCTGGATGTGTGTATCAGTTATCCTATGGTAATTGGGTTTGGTAGTAAGTAGACAATATCGGAGCAGGAACTGTGGGCCATTATCTACAGTCTATCTAAATTCGAAATGTATTTAAGGGTATTGAAAGTTGTAATTTGCCGATCTTATGAGTCTTATCTTTTAACATTCATGGAAACTTTTCACTTCGAAGGGTACACTATTTTGAACGGTTTGAATATCAGGTACAATACGTAAAGGACACAGACAATGCCATTTCTGATGTTTTGTCTCGCAACGTAAAGGGAGTTAATGTCTTTATTGTTCCAAAGGTGGCTTGCCAACAATAACAATTGTTTAAGGCAATAAAAAGGCGGTGTTTCTGGAAACAATTCTTTTTAGAAAATTATGAGAATTGCAGATAGACGATAACAGTCTTCGCTCAATCATAAAATGTTTGCTCGGTCAAGGAGGGACGAATAATAATGAAAACGAAATAAGTTTATAGTTTATTATCGAGTTGGAGCAGTTACGCACAATAATGTTTGTACTTAGTGGACTTAAACGGTCATTCGGTTATGCTTATGTGGTTTATTTATCACGTTACTATGGATGAAAATTAGATAATTAACGAGAATTTGTAAATAAACGCAGTAAGTTAGTTGTATGAGGTAGAATAGTTCGTAATTAGGTTAGTTATAAGTTGTTTTAGGAAGATATAGGGTTGTCACTGGGTTCGTAGAAAGTGTTAGGTTATTAGACAGTGTTAGGTTAAATGAGTTAGGTGATTAATTAATTAGGTTATCAGCTTTTAATAGGGTTAGGAAGTTAATTCGTGATAGGTTTAATTTAATAGACAGTTTAATTTAATAGTAAACTAGAGAAAAAAAAGGGTAGGTAGGTTTATATATATATACATATAGGTTACTTTTAAGGTTCTCTATCGTAATTGTTATGTTAAAATAAGGTTCCCAGCTCACATAATATTGACATTCTATATGAGCCGGAAAAGGAGGGAAATGAGAGGGTATTAATTCCCAAAAAATACTTTAATGGTTTAGAAAGCATAAATTTGAACGATCCTTTTTTTTTATGCGTCTGCCTTCTAAGAATCATGAGTAAAAAAATTAAGAAGTGTTGTCTTAGAAATGAAACTAATTTATTGACGGACCGAGGTTTCGTAGAACTCTTAAAACTCACATCTGTTAACCACTTGTGACCTTGTGTTATCGGACATAGACGTAAAAAAACATTGTAAGTTATTACGAAAAATTCCAGAATTTTACAACGAGGATAAAGCTATTCTCTGTTCCTTTTACACATTGCTAAAACAAATATGTTTTGTTTCATGGTTATGAGAGATACGCCCCGGATGACTGCAGAGCCAATGAGAAAGACAGAGCAGGGACGCACACGCATCACCGAGGGATGAAGGCGGGGATGAAAAATGATGCGATGGGGAAAGAAGGGGGACATTCATCGTATCGCAGTGTGTTCGTTTAGACGTGTTTGCAGTGAGACGTAATAATTACTTTTTGTGGGAGATTTAAATATTTTGCTTTTGTTGGGTCGATATATGCTTAGAATTGAATTGGGGTAGGAGTGTGCTGTATATTGGCAAGTCCTAGAAAATAAGTTTTCAGTTTTGTCAAGGTTTGGTTGCAAAAATAAAAGAAAATAAGTAAATTACAAACCTTTACGAAACACTTAATTTTACCGAACTAAAACTGATCTTGAAGGCTTTGCCTGGTTCATGTAAATAATATCCTTAGTTTTAGTTCCATTTTCCCTTTTATTGTTTTGATTTCCTGAAAGCTTTTAAGCTAATTAAAGTATAACTAAAAATATGTGTCTGGTAGGGACTGAATATTCATTCTGAATATTCGGCAGCCCGAGGTCTAAGGGTCCTATTTCAATAGAAATTCGACATTTGCACGCAATCTTAAATTCGGATATCTAATGAAATATAGAGTGGAGGGGACACAATTAAAACCATAATAATGCTGTGATTTTATTTCAGCTAGAATTAAGATTGTCTGTGTGTATATTTATTGTTTAAGATCTGTTTAGTATTTTCTTTAATTGTGTGTGAGAATCAGAATATAAACACCATTTATTTCTCTTGAGTCTTTTAAATCACCATCCCTCTAATTAGGACATTTTTACTATTTAATTGATCACTCAACATTTCCTTTCATATTATAAATGCTATCATCATCCTAAGTCATAAGGTATGAAATAGTTTCTAATTAGTTCAAAATAGGCTAAGACCCTGATAATTATTAAACTAGTATCCTAAATTAAACTCTTTGCTATTACTCAAATTTAATTGTTTTTACTTGTCCATTCAGGACTTAAAGAAATATAATATTAAATCTATTTCTCAGGGCAGAGTTCTACACCGAAAAGGTGAGGATCCTACAAAGAATTTATTTAATTTGCCAATAACATCAATATTTGTATACGGCTCAAACAAAAGAATAATAAAGGTATCAGCCCAAAAGACTAGCTAGCAACCGCTCCATACAATGGAACGTATATACATTATTGAATACCAACGGTGCGCACCTTCTAATTTCAAATAATACAAAAAAATAATAATTATCATAAAGTTGGTATTCAGAGATTATATTATCTCAAAGATCACATATGAATGGGCGGGGCACTATCTGCAGATAAGTGGCCCCATATCATACCTGTTACTCTATCGAGTACAATTTATATGGTCTGAAAACAGTACCAATCAATAGGCTTACAAGCCTTTATTTGAACCTGATTCATTGACAATCCTAACTTCATTATTAGTTCACAATATTACTATTTATCAGATTATTGAGATATTTAAATGTATGAGCAACAGACGTGTCAATCAAAGATAGTCTATTGTCATACGATAAAGGCTGTGTCAATTAATCAGTTGTTCTAGAGCAATATATGAGCATTTATGTTATTGAAGAGGGCTTTGATGTAATTATTTCGTAACGTCTCCAGTACGGGGTTTGGCCAAGCCCCAGGAACACGAGGCGACGTGTTCAAACACCCTAGCTTTGCGAGAAAATATTATCATACCTATTTGGCAAAATAGCATTTTTTAGAAAATAAAATACGGACCCCAGGGGTAACCGTTACAATATATAACCGTAAAATAAATGGAGAAATTAACCACAGACATATAATAATAGTAAGTACAATTAAAAAATATATACATATATATTTCTGTGAAATTAACACAACTTTCAAAATTATTTTTTCGGAATAAACAAACTAAAATAAATTAAAATTAAATTGCTCTGTAATAATGAACAGTATTATAATATTAACAGCAATAAAGCATGGTAAAAGTTATAGAACTACCAATTTTAATGATGTCTCAAAATATTAGCGAAAACATTGTTTCGAATTTTTGACACAATTTTTCTCTGAAATCTTATGTGATGGGGGAAGTTCATTATGGAACATATATTCCACACATATAGATCTATCAAATAAACCTAGTAACTTTGGGGGTACCAAAACCGTGTAACGCAGTGTAATTTTTGCCATGTCATGTTGAAAAAAACACAATAAAAAATTATAGTTTACCGGTTTAACAAAAGGAGGTAGAAAAAAACACAATAAAAAATTATAGTTTACCGGTTTAACAAAAGGAGGTAGTGATTATTTACTTTTGTGAAAAGGAACCAAGCAGAACAAAGTAGCCCTTTCCTACCGGCGAAGTTTTTTTTGCGATATTACTTTTTTATTTAGTATTTGCTATTCATGGGGATCTAGAGAAACCCTAAAAATATTAAAAAAAAACCAAATACCCTACCTTTCTGGAAAAAGGGCCCTCACGCTCATGAGCATCAGGAAAGATTTGCAATGCGCACTATCGTGAAGATGCTTTAATCAATGCAGTTTTTTATATAAATATACATAATTTATTAGAAAATTAAAGTGTTTATCAAACCTTTATCAGTCTTACATAAATAAAAGTCTTTTTTGTACTTAAAATTTATAATAAACCTTAAAAAAAACATAAAATCAACAAAATCTGAAGAGAACTGATTATTCTTATCCAATGCTACTGGATTTCTTAGGAAAAGCTGGCTTTCATCATCATGAGACATATTCTTGTCTTTTTGAACTTTAATAATATCCGACCTGGTATTCTGTTCATCATATTAGTATCTGTACCATGCAAATTATTTTGTTTTGATGTAGGTAATTCCTCAGTCAAAGGAACAGTTGTGAAAAATCTGTCATGGCAGGTGCAGCTCTCTGGTGGTATTGTTTTTGTTGAATGAAGTACAATAGAAGGTCCAAGACCTAAATTTGTATTTTCAAACTTTGTTTTTGCACCTTTATTTATTTCAAAGTTAACCATGACATCGTGACTTGTAGAAGCTACAAAATTTTTCAATTCTTCAGGTCTGGGTTCATTTTTTACTACTTGCTGAGGCAAGTTGTGAAAAATATACCTACACACACCTATACAGATCGTCTAACCATCATGTATTCATATATACGGTAGAAGTCTAACTTAAAACAAACTCAATGGACACAATAACTTACAGGTTGCACTTTCCAGAGTGTATTTTGCTGGTAATTGTTGGTGAGTGATGGTGGTGTGTCAGAATCCACTGGTGAAATACAATGGTGTCTCAAATCTAGTGGTAACTTTTCAGTCCATAGGTAATCACTGATATGGACTAATTCACATAATCAAATGGATGCCAAACAATTTGGCTATTTCTTGACGATATCATCCAAGCTGAGTTCCAGTTTCGCGCAAGTACTATGTGTTTGTTCACATTGAAGCTAGTTTACAAGAATTTGTGATCAAAGTAATTATCTAAACAGTATTTGGGGCCATTCCAGGACCAGAAGGTTGTGATGGATAGTCGCGATCCTTATCACAAAGGGGTATTTGTCTCCAAATACCTGATCAGCATGTTGACACTATTCTCCCAGTAAGCAGCACAGATAAAGTTGCCTGGAGTGGTTCAGGTGAAGATTGGTGCCTTGCTAGTTACTCCTAGGAGGTGGAGGGAATAGGGCTGATCTCCTTGTGAAACTTTTCTATCTATTCTTCATTTTGGTTTTACAAAAAAGTCTTCGAAAATGTTTGGGTCAATTTCGTCATTAAGTTTGTCAAAATCGGACTTATTTTCATCTTGAAAAATGTTAAGGATGTTTTAATTGCAGAGTACTGTACATACAAAAATAATTAGGTATATAAAAATAAGAAATAATAAGTTTTATGTACCCTACATTTCGAACGATTTTGCTCCGAAAAGTACATTTGCAACCGGATCGTTACGCTCGTGACAATCCAAGTTTGTCTCCCTCTAGATGATTTATTTTCGGTAATTTATTGATAAAATTAATAGTATTATAATAAGCAATTCTTAAACAAATGAAGCTAGTAAGAAAAATGTAAGTCCAGAACAAAAAAATATGATTAATAACTACTTCCGTGACCGGCCTACCTGGCCAAAATACGCAGCCGTCTTCGAAGTCTGATAGCTCACCATTGACCGGTCGCATCTAGTTTCGATAGGCATTATATCAAAGTAATGAACCCGCACGATCGCGCGATACCGGTCGCGTTCACAAAAACGAATTATTTTCGCGCCGAGAATTTTTTTCTTTCAATGCTCACGCTCGTTTAGAGCCGGGTGGAAAGGGGTAGGTGTACGAATACATCGAATACGTTCCACTCGGTTTGTCATTTGGGACGTTCCAAAAACTGCTTAAAAATCAAAAAAATTGCTTAGGTACCTACTAGGTACCTAAGCAAATGACGAGATTTGTGATAAAGAGTGGAAAGTAACTATTAATTATCAGCTAACAATCAAATTACTTATTATTACGAATTGTTCATACAAATTAAATTGATATTCTTATCATTATGAGATGAGATAAACGTTAGCACTCGCAAAGAACGTTTGTCAAGAGTTTAACGAAAGATTATCAACACATTGTCACATGAAATAATTCTAATATGAATTACAAATTTAAGTTATTATCCGAATACACAACTAAATATTTATAGTATTTTGGTAATTAGTACAAATCAATCTAGGATGTCCACACGAGTTGAATATTATAACCGAACTGAATGTTCCCTAAACTGGCGTCTCTACCGTTAGAATCCTCGACGTACAAAAACTCTTATACGACCATGTGAACTACTCAAAGGTCCATAAATTAGCTCCAAATCAAGTCAATCCTTGTTCCAACAAGCTCATTATTTAAAAATAAAAAACACGATTGACAACTTACATACATGAACATGAACATAGGTGCCACACCCAGCCAGCTCTGAGGCAGGAACGGACAAGCCGAATACAAAATTCAATTCAATTCAATTTATGTCAAATAAATAGAATCGGATTGAATTTTTCACCAGGGGGCACAAATTTGTAAGGAGTGACACGCTCTGGGATGGGAAAGGAGGTCGACTAGCCGCAACCGGCCGACCACAATCGACCGACTATGCAGCCTATAGCCAATATAGGAGTTCAGGAGGACGGGTTATACGACGGAGGAGAGCGTTGGTGAGTTTCGCTGTTCTCGCTGGCATCTTCGTCGCCGTCGCGTGTGTTGATGGCGGTATCGTTTTCGACCTCTTCTTCGCTGTCCGTTTCTTCCATTTTGTATATTTCTCTTGCTGCTAATATTAGTTATTTTTTGTTTGACGCGAGTTCGACCCATTCAGAGGGGCTCTTGCTATAGTATTTCATATCGTGATTTAGCGATTCTTTCCAGGTAAAAATCGGTCGGCCGACTTTTAGTCTCACTGCTTCGTGGTTGTATGCGGCGTGTAGTATATGTGGTTCCGAACGTCGTAGTATGTGTCCGTAGTAGCACAGTCGTAGGCACTTAATTCTTTTTGTAACGGTTTTTCCTTCTAAAATATCGTGTATTTTTCTGTGTGTATGTGTGGGCCCGGCATTATTTAACATATCTCGTAAAATAAGCCGCTCGTATCTCCTAAGTTTTGATCTGTTTGCCTTTGTCAGTGCCGCGCATTTGAGGCCATATGTCATTGTTGGCTCTATTATCATTTTATATAGGAGCCCTATCGTTCTCCAATTCATCCGAGATATTTTAATAGACAAGTAGTTTTGTCTTTGTGTTATTGACTGTGAGGCCTACTGTCTTGAAAAGGGCTTTTGCCTTTGTGAATATCTCGTTTAGCTGATGGATATTGTTTGACGCAATTATTACGTCATCCGCGAAGGCGAGGATGATTGGCAGTTGTATTTTTTCGTCTTGGCTTAGATTTACAAATGGTAGCTCTTCTGCTAACGTCATAAATACGTCATCCATTACTATTGTAAAAAGTCGTGGTGATATGGGGCACCCTTGTTTGACCCCTTTACCTTTTTTTATCCATTTGGTCTGTTGGCCGAACCATTTTATGCAGGTGGATTCGTTCATAGTGGCCTTTATGATCCGGTTTGTTAGAGCCTTATTCGTTCTTGTTGTGAGTATATCTCTGAGAGCGTTGAGGTCCACCGTGTCGAAAGCTGCTTCTATATCTATAGCTAGGACGAAGGTTTTTTCTCCTGCTTTCCATTCTTCATCCAGGATTCTGCGTAAGCTAAACATGTGGTCATCCGTGGAACGATTGCTTAGGAAAGCGGCTTGATAGTTACCCAGGGTTTCAGTTGTTTCGTCTAGTCGCTTTAGCAATAGGTTTGCATAGATTCTGTATCCTGTGCTACATATTGATATTCGTCTGTAGTCATTAACCTGTTTCGGATTCGTTTTTTTTGGTAGTGGAATTTGCACTGATTGGGTCCATGAAGGTGGTAAGATATTTTTTGTCCAGGCTATTCGGATGTGATTCAATATTTCTAAGTTTAGTTCTTCAGGGTTGGCTTTTATAATTCAGCTACAATTTGGTCAATTCCGGGGGCTGTTTTGTTGCGCATTTTTTTTATTATATCTTCCATTTCTTCTAATGTGGGTTCAGGTCCTAGCTGTGTCAGGTCTTCATTCTTTATTTCTTCAATAGTTGGGCCTTCCGACTTTGCGAGCTCTTCTTCCCATTTTGGCATTGGAATAAAGGTCTTTCTGTTTGTTTGTGATTTCTGTAAAATTCGTAGGTGTATTTCATTCTTACAGAGGGGTGCTTTTTTGACATGTCACTGAAAAAGCCCGGCATTTTTCATGTTCCTCAGTTGCTTCCGTTGCTCTAAGATGATTTCTGCATCTTTTAAGATTTTTTTGGCGGGCTGGGTCTGTGGGTCGCTGGTTTTTCCGAAATTTCGCCTGTTGTAGTTTTGCTACCGCTATTCTGCGTTCTCTTGAGTATTTGGGGTAAAACTTTAGGACTTTGGTGGCTGAAGTTTTCATGATATCCGTGGTTTCTTCCCAAGATAGGTTATTTTTGTTTGCGTTTTGGCGATTTTTATTAAGTAGTTCAATTATTTCTGTCTGATATTTCTTTTTTGGGCTTTCTAATTGGAGTAATTCATAGTCAAGGGTTTTGTATCTGAATGTACTTGTGTCATTACTTTGGGGTGTTGTAGTCGTAGCCTGCGTATTGGTTTGGTTAGTATTCCTATTGGAATTCAGATTGAGTGGTTTTAGGTTGCCCCAGATGATCTTGTGGTCTGATAACGGCGTATGTTCTCCTTTAATAAAGTTAAAAAGTGGTGGATATTTTGCTTGGGTCATAATATGGTCGATTTGGGTGGTGTTGCAGCCAGATTTGAATGTAGTTTTGCAGCTTGTACGACCGAAAGACGTCTCTAGTCGGAGGTTTTCTATTCTAATTAGATCTTTTAGTAATTCGCCATTATTGTTGGTGGTTTTGTGATGTAGGTTATTCCCGATTTGTTTAAGACTGTTGTATTTCCTCTGATTTTGATAGCCAACGTGCGCATTGAAGTCGCCTAATATGATCATATGCGCGTTGAGTGGTTTTTTCTTATAAGTTGCCGGATGCGTGTTACGTCATTTGTTGCCGCCGATGTTGCGTTTGAGAAGTGTGTTGTAACAATAAATAATGTTGTTTTATTTTCGAAGTTGATTGAGGCTGCCATGTTGTTTACGTTTGATTTTACCCAGTTAATTGTGAGGCCGCTGTTTTTCCTGATAAGGATGGCTAGTCCTCTTTTTCGGTGTTCGCTTAGCGTCCAGAGGTAGTGTTTAGATTGGTTGGAACCTGTTTTTAAGTGGGTTTCTTGTAGACATGCAATATGTATCGATTTTTCTTCTAATATCGAGTCAATGTCTAGTTTTTTGTTTAGGGTCGCAGCGCCTCTTACGTTCCATGTGGCGATGTTGATATTGTATATCTGATAATTCGTTGTGTGGTGAGGCATTGGGCGGGTTAGTCTGTACCCAGAATCATCGGTTATTTCTTCCGTGGTGCAGTCGTTTGAACTTTCGGTGTTTTGTGTTGTGTTTAATAAAAACGCGCCTAGGTGACTCTTGAAGCAGTCGTAGTGATTTCCGTTAAATATAAGCCCTATGCACCCTGCCGCGTTGCTGGGGTTTTTTGGGCTAAATTGTGTTGTTTCTTTTAGGGGAGAGCCCTGGAAGACTTTGATCTTGATACTGTAGTAGTCCCCCCCCCATGTACCTTCTTTGTACTGTGCCTGGATATATCTGTTTACTCGGGTTTCCAGGTCTGTTTGTGGCACATTTAGGTTACTGATAATTAATAGCATGTCGCATGTTGTCATCATGCTGGTTGTCGTCTACGTACCGGGCAAGGTCACGTCGAATTGCTTTGTGATCAAATGTTATTCCAAATGGGTCGTTAATTTGGTATGCAATTGCTCGGTAAAGGCAGTTACCATCGCCTAGTATTTTTATGATGGGGTTATTTTTCTCCATTTGGTGCGTGGCTCGTTATACTTGCTTCAGGGCTAGATAGGTAGCTGTGAAAAGAGCTTATTTTCTAGGGTAGCTGTGAAGAAAAATCTTGTTAGTCTGGGTTAGTCTAGATGATCTAGATTTTGATCTATCGATTGAGTATAATTAAATTTAAAAACAAAAAAATAATATAAAAATAGTTACAATTTTCTTGTATTATTTCTTTAAAATTTATTAGCGGCGTTAGGTTTTTTTGGTCAAATGATGTTGACTCTTATGGCCAGGAGGGATCGCTTTAGTTTTTGTGCGACCTTTCTAAGTATTGCTTGTTGAGAGAATGTAACACGCCTTGCTGCTTTTGTTTTACTTTTGGGATAAGTGGTTTTTTTTTCTTCCTTTATGACTTGCAGTTGTGATTTTGGGTTATATAGTTTGCAGCTGCAGTTTTGTCTTTGTTATATTTTCCGGGTTTAGAAGATTCTATTCTCATTTAGTTGCGTTTATTGATGGCCTTTTTCGTAGGAGGCGCCAGATTCCCGTGTAATATTTTTAAAGATTATCTTATACAATGTTATTATTGTGTCGTTTTATGTAGGATATGGGAGGTTGGCTTTAACTATCTCCCATGCGTTTGGGGACCTTTGTTTTGTTTAGTTTGTGTCAGGAGGACATAGCTAATCCGAGGCTAATTTGGATTATATTAGATCCGTTGGTGATGAATGAGTAGATTGATGTCATGCAATAGATTGACGCCATGCAATATTATTACTTTGGTTTAACAATGACTTTATTAAATAAAAAATATGGTTATCGCGACTAGATAGCGGCTTGTCTTTATTACTGTTTGCTCCCTTGTGCTGTATACTCTTTGTTGTTGGTTTATTGTATTGTTAACAGGTCAGCTGTCTGACTAGGGCTACAGTGCATGCAATTAATTATCGGTAAAATTAAATTTAGTTGGGAGAAATTGTTGATTGTGTAGGGAAGGGCTATTAAGCACATTAGTTGGAGCCTTATATAAGGAACGTTCTCACCCGGATGTATCAGCTCGTGCAGTACCCGCTGGTTATGGATTTTGTTCACACACTGTTCTAGTTTCACTATTCATTACAATCACAATTTTTAATTACTAATTTGAGTCAGGAGAATTGTTTAGATTTGGGTAGCACTATTTACTCTGGGTGCTCGCTGTACTTTCACGACAGGAAGCCAATTAAAAAAATAACAAAGCACCAAAAACACATAATAATTGAACCCCGACGCGCGCAATGTTTTATGTTATATTACAGTTAAAACTGTAGAAAAATATTGCAATAACAGTGCAAGTGATTCTAGCCAAAGGTTTATACGACGAGCGTTCTAAACATCTGGTCACGCGCGGTTTTTGTCTTTGTTTGGACCGGAGCTGAAGTGGGTGCGTGTGCGTCCGATGGCGTCTCAAACAGGACTCCTCAAAAACACGATTGACAACTTACATAGCCTATTTATTCAGGCTTATGCAAGGAATCTAACAATACCTCTCACATCAAAATCTGTTACGCCGTTCAGGGGCCCTATTTTTGAAAGTGTGACATACCGCTGAAAACGAATAGACTATTATGTCGTACTCGTCCTAATATGTCACTAAAAGTCGTATTTTTGAAATCACTCGTTTAGCAATGTTGCCAGTGATATGAAAATAATGCGAGAAACAATTTCTGCTCCATTCTACGCAACGAAAAATCGAATCTGTAACGAATCGTAAAAAAAAAGTTTCAAAGAGAACGTAAGCGTTAAACGGAACGCAGAAATGAAAATTTTAATAGATTCCATGTATATCCGTATCCGGTTGTCTATGTCATTCAAGATTTTGACGTAAAAAACGTTCGACTACCAAATCATACGAAAACGAGTGGTCTTGACCACTCGTTGCGAATTATTCGACATAGACAATTCAAAAATACGGAATAATTGATATCGAATGAAAAATCATTCGGCTCACGCTTTTTTGGTGAGTCACACTTTCAAAAATAGGGCCCCAGGACTTATGGTGGAATAAAGAAATTACTTACATACATGAACCCTGAAAACATAACACTCCTTTTTTGGTCAGTCGTGTAAAAAATAGGTGATAAAAGTTGAAATAATTATGAAGATTGCTAACATATAATAAATATTATTGACCTTGATCAATTTCAAAAGCAAGGACAGAAACAAAAGGTGTAAAGACAAAATAAAAAGTGCAGAAACATTTACAAACAAAGAGAAAAAAATAACTACTAAAAGTAAGTTCGGCCAATGTCAAAGAACGTTACATGTAAGGTCGTCAATGTCATAATAATGTAAAAAGGTTCTGTCCAAAAAGTATTAAAATAAAACCATTTTAAATACAACGGTTGTGTTCAGTTGTGTCTTATCGATGCAATGTGGGAGAACTTTATCTCACATTGCATCGATAAGAAACAACGGGCTTTTCAAATCATACGCGCTCTCGAGACAGGCTTCACTTACTTACCACATGCTGCAAAGAAATAAAGGAATAAAATTATCTACACATAGTTTTTTTTATTTGCAGATTAAAATGGCCGATCCACTTGACTCTGAGCAACAGCCGAGGAACAACCCTTTGAAAATATCCTTACCTACAGTCCTTTGTACTCCTGACTCATCAGAAATGGATGACATTACCCCTAAGAATAGTTTTGTTTCATCTGAATCAAAATTGTCTCTGCCTTCTAATCTAGGAACTCCTACATCGCCTTTACGATTGTCGTCTCCTCTGTCGCTGCCCACATCCCCTGCGCCTTTCATCAAGACCCCCACGCAATCTATTTCAAGTAAATCTTTACTAAATTCCCAGCAGACTTCATCTTTAAACCCAAATCAGCAAGATGTCACGAAACCGCTCGAAAACTCTGGATCTGCTACCGGTAAGTGATGTTCGTTTTATCTACAGAATGATTTATATTGTTTTTGAGATTTTGACTGAAACATTCTTAATAATCTTTCATCTTTGTATTTATTTTTCTAAAGGTCTTAACAGACCTTCAATTTTCCACGGGAGACATACTTATATAAAATTCAACAAAAGCTCTGCCCAAAACAAAATGGTGAGTCCACCATCTTAGGAACATCGATAGCTATATCACAGATTAATAAATAGTTACTTGGCTATATGGACTGCTCAATCACGCACGCCGAGCGGATTTTTATGAACTCTTACTACAATAACTTAATAAATTTCCCACGCGAGTAACCCAGGGTAAATACAATTAATCCATACTAATATTATAAATGCGAAAGTTTGGATGTGAGTTTGTGAGTTTGTGAATTTGTGAGTTTGTGATTGTGAGGATGTTTGTTACTCAATCACGCAAAATCTACTGGACGGATTTCGATGAAATTTGGTACAGAGGTAGATAATGACCTGGAATAGCACATAGGCTACTTTTTATCCCGGGAAAAAGCACTGTTCCCGTGGGAAATTCACGCGGGCGAAGCCGCGGGCAAAAGCTAGTATTTTATAAACGCAACAGTCCAAGGCATAATCGGCTTCCGAAACCCAGTCAGCAAACATAGGACGGCCTTATTTAATCTGAGTATCGGACAAACGTTGGTGGAATATATAAAACGAAGGACAATTTATTATTCATAGGGCTGGCTGGCTGCGTGGCAGAAATAGCCCTTGAAAGAGGTTCGATGTCCGCGTCGGATGTTTGTCTGACCTAGAAGTCCAGTTTGAATGCGGTAAAATTGTAGATATTTTAGGTAATTCAGTTCTGTGCTGTTCTGTGTAATCGTGTGCCTCGGTCCTTTCTGATAGATTTAAATAGCAATCCAATGACTACCTATTTAAGATAACAGGTTCTATGATAATGATAAATTACGACAACAATAGGCGGAAGCAGTTAACAATTCAAAATAGAAAGATGTTTAAATTTTTAAATAAGAGGCAGCTTCATTTCTGGCTCTGTAGCTCCATCAAAAGAGTACGTCTATGTAATCACTTATAGCTCCATCTACACTGTTGATGATGATGTAATTATTCAGTAGCTAACATATGTTTCGTTATTCTTTATTTTAAATACAGACAGTGGCATTTAAAGCTAACTTGGGTACTTAACATCACAACACAATCATTGTCCCAGGCCAAGTTGGCGACTTGTGGCTTCAAAACTCAGGCAATTTGGCTGCGCTATACAGGGCGAGGTTAAGTGCTAAATGAGACAGCAAAAACGTACTTATGCCAGTTATGACCAAGCTATATTTTAATGAAAACTTCGAAATGACCTAACTTTAAAGTATTCGTACTATACAGGTTTTGATAACTTTAACACGGCAAAATAATCTGTTTATACCAAGTTTATACTTTACTCTCGCTTTATATATAGCAGTCATCATTGTGGCGTGTCTTGTTCCATGCAAATATCTGTCTGATTAGCGTGGTCAATTATGTGGGTCAGGTATCAGATGGTGAAGATCTGCAGGCCTAGCCAAGTGACGTTTGGCTAGGCCTGCTGATAATCCACTTAGGAAACAACTTATGGTGCATTGCATGAATGTTAAATGAAAAAACTCGTTTACGATGTCTCTCTCTCTCTCTCTTGCATCTAAACGTTTTTTCCGGTTGCATCCCCAGCATACGCATCGGAGCCCAGGGTCCGCTTTCCTACTTCTTATCCTCCACTTCGCAGGATCTTCGGCATTCTTAATTGTGAGACCATTGGCACGCATATTCTCCATAGAGAGCTCCACAATCTGTAGCAGTAGTTTGTGAAAATGAACGGAAGTGTGTACCAATAAGCCGGGAAGCACGCACTATTTCATTTGAATGTTGTATTGACTATGGTTAATCACAATTTATAGATTGGAATATCTCTACTAGAATTTATAATAAACAAAGATTGAGAAGGAACATCTTTACATCTATGATTTGTGATTTTTTGTTCGATGAATTATAACTACAGGTTTTTATCATCACTTTAATTGTGGTCGGGTTTTTTCCTTGATGTTTTTATTTCTCACAGACAATACTAATGCGTAGTATCACCTACTCGTGTGGTAGTAGTAGTATATTGTAGTTTTTAGTGGAGAGCACTTTCTACAAACAGATTACTACTGCGTCTTTTCTAATAAGTGTAGTGAAAATTGTAATTAAAATAAAAAAATATGTTTACGTTTAGGCTAAATGTAAACATATTTTTTTATTTTAATTACAATTTTAGCCTTCAAGCAACAAGGACTTCCGCGCGCGGGCCAAGGAATCCGTGTTGCTCTATGCATTTAGCGGTGGTTATTAGTACGTTTTGCGGATAAATAAAGTAAATACTAAGTAGTTAAAGTCGTGTTAGACTCGAGGCGAGAAATGAATAATTCAATACAGTCTTCAAAAATCCAGTTTCACACTTTAAAAAATGTTAATAGGTACTGCCAATTGTATCAAAATATGTAAATGAGAAAATATCTTCTTGGTATAGCTTCTAAATATTCTCAAGTAATTGATACTAGAATTTCAAATATATACTTTTATCATATTGATATTGGCAGCAACTTCAGTAATGAATTACTTAAAATGCTTTTGATTAGTCTGCAAAGTTTACATAATAAATATACAGCCTATTTTTAGGTACAAAGAGATTGAAATGTGGTCCACCCACGCTACGGATATGCCAACTTCGTTATTCTAATTTTAGCTTTTAATACAAAATTGACGGAAATGGAATGAAAACCTAAATTGCAGCTAATACACGACGTACATTTTACGATAGTCTCTTACTCGGAGCTCTACTCACGTGAGAATTTCATGACCGATGTCATGGTCATAGTCATTAAAGTTTGAATGTCTATCGATTTTGATAAAGATTGTTACACATAGAAGATGATGATTTCATTTATTGACGATCTGGACCTGGGGGCCGATACTACTACACCGCCACACCGGAGGTCCCGGGTTCGATTCCCGGTCAGGTCAAAATGGAAAATGATCTTTCTCAGATTGGACTGGGTATTGGATGTTTATCTATATAGTATTTGTCATAAAATATAGTATCGTTGAGTTAGTATCCCATAACACAAGTCTCGAACTTACTTTGGGGCTAACTCAATCTGTGTGATTTGTCCGTATATATTTATTTATTTACTAATTACAAACGTAGATGTCGTGTCTCAATTGTGTCTCAATCAACTTCTCAAGATCCAAAGAAATTGAACTAAAGCGACACTCTGTAAGATTTCTATGTTTTATTACAATTTCTTTGGCTTTTGAGACACAACTGAGGCACGATATAGTACGTTTGTAACCTGTAGAATCAGGGGCCTGGATAAATGGCACCTTTGCTCATAAAATTATACAGGGGTAGAGCTAATGCGCACAAGTGTTAGGTATACCACTTACACTTATACAAAGATATTATAACTTTGTAACATGGAAGTAATAAGTACTTTGTACAAAGTACTTAATACTTCCATGCTTTGTAATAATATTTGCTTATGTATTTGCATACACGAATAGAAGAGGAATTTTAATTATTAAATTACTTACCTGACAAATAATTTTTGTCATGACGCGGCACATAGTGAACAAAGGAAACCAATCACAGTTAATTGGTTTGTGTCATAAAATTTTAAATCACCAAGGGGAATGGCTTCAGCTTCATTTTGTGATTGGAGATTATAGCTTTATGTCACTCCCATTTTACTTTTGTTATCTTCTTCTACAGGGTGTTTTTTTAAATCATTGGCATCCTTTCTACTGGTGAAAGTACTCATGAACATGAGCAACTTTTTGTATGGGACCGACTCAATCCGATGGAAAAAAAATCTGCTGTTCCATACTATTTTCAACCGACTTCCCAAAAAAGGAGGAGGTTATATGTTTCGATGTATGTATGTTTTTTTTTTATGTATGTTCGCCGATTTCTCCGCCAATTGTGGACTGATTTCCATAATTGTTTTTTTATTCGTAATGGTGTATTCCCAAGTTGGTCCCATTTTAACCACGTCAGAATCTGTTCGGTAATTTTAAAGATACCTAACAAAATATAAAAATACCAACATTGCATTATAGAGCAAAAGCCCGCGACCGCATGCCCTTCCTTATTTTATTAAAACTCAAGATTTTCTATGTATGTCCCCAACATAGAAATAGCGATTAGCGACTATAAAAGTTGGTTCATGATTACTTAGGCAGATTACTTGTAGCAATAACATTTAAAGTGGTAACTCAATTACCTCAAAGTAAAGTTTTTTAAAGATTTTATTCCTAATAATATTAGAAATCACGCCATCCATTACCAGGCAATTGGTGCAGATATAAACCCCTGCTAGATATTGTAACCTTACTAAGTTATAGTTATATTTGTTTTATTATAAAAACTTAATTTAATATTACTTTGGGAGGCCCCAAGGTTGCTTTTTTTACCTATAAAAATCATCCTTACTATCCATATTACCTGCATAAGCAACTAAGATCCAAACTTCATACCTAGTCGCTAATATTTTTTACCCGTATATACCACGCAGAGAAACATTCAGCATTTTTAAAATAAGGAAGGTTTGGTCGTCACGGGCTCTCGGTTTATTTATCTGCCAAAATAATAGACAATTTGTCATGTTGTGACATTTCAAATCAAACTTACTTACTTAGACCATGGAAAGGTACTTATTACTTCCATGACTTAGACATAAAGTTTCGAATTCTTAATTCTTTATTTTCGGCCAGTGAAAGAAAAGTTTTTATTAAACTAAAAATGATAAAATAAAACTTTTTTCCAAAAAAATGAACCGACTTCCATCATAAAACTTAAAATCATGAAATAACAATAAAGAAAAATGTATTAGCATTCTACCTACTGAATGAGGTGAAGTCGGTGACAAATTGAATATTAAATAATCTAAGTTAATATTAGAATCATGTATATAATACCTAGCTAAACGATTACATAACACCCTTACTCCTGCACTTGGCACCGACTTCACCTCATTCAGTAGGTAGAATGCTAATACATTTTTCTTTATTGTTATTTCATGATTTTTAAGTTTTATGATGGAAGTCGGTTCATTTTTTTTTCCAATACCTACTCACCCGAAATGTATGGAACAGCTGATTTTTTTTTCCATCGGATTGAGTCGGTCCCATACAAAAAGTTGCTCTGTTCATGAGTACTTTCACCAGTAGAAAAGGATGCCAATGATTTGAAAAACATCCTGTATATAGGTAATAAAATTAGACGCTGACTGACTTATTGTTATATCAACGTAGAGACGAAACCGAACATACAAACTTAAAAGTTAGCAGAGAGGTTCGTAATAAAGTGAGCACTAAGAAGGAATTTCGGAAATTTTACCTCTTTAGGGGGTGAAATTGGTCATGCGGGCGAAACCAAGGGAAAAAGCTTGTTACCTAATACCTATTATTAAATGAAAACGCAAAATAAAAAATCTACTAACATAATATAGCTATGAAAAGTTTATTTATAAGAGTATTCTGCATTGAGAAGAAGTAGACCATAGGTGTCCATGTCCATGATATAGACTGCTGTAGGTGTTCTTCACATTAAATTTAATTGCGTACAAAAATGCGATACACATCTAGTCAAAAATTAAGTCTATTTAAAAATGAAGTGGTATTTGTATTTAATTATGTATGACATTATTATTTACTTAAGTATATGTACTTAGTAATAATATCTTTATTATACACCCACCTACAATTTTCTGCATAACCCAAAGGTTGGCTGGTAGATAATGCTTTATCATTAAGGCCTCCTTTGTACGTTTACTTTGTATTTTTGTACAATAAATGTTAAATAAATAAATATAACTCTGCAATAAATTAAAATATATCTATTCAGATAACAAGGACTTAGTTTAGCAAAAACAATAGAGGTGCACTGAATTTCAGGAGAGCAAAGAATACGAGCAGCCCTTTTTACTCAGTTTTGGTAGCAGTCAGGCGCGGGTCGTGGATCGCGGCGGGCGTGCGCCCTGCCTGTCTTTACCATGCCATCTTCGTAAAATACGTACAGTACAAACTGAAGTGACGATGTCAAGGAAAATACTATCTAAGAATAGTCAGGCCTCATAAAAAGTATAATTAACTTTTGCGACACAAAACCTGAATATCTAAAATGTTCAATTCCAAGTTAACAAAACTTGCAATGGTAATGCAAGGTATGAGAGTGCCAGTGCAAAATTGTTGAGATGCCGTGTTGTGGATGCTGGTGGAATGGCAGACAGAGGCATCGACCTCCCGAAACCGCAGGTTGCTATCTCATTTACCTATCTACTTACGTATGTAGAATTATTTAACGTATTCACGTATGCACTTTGTTGCGAGCATGGAAGTAGTAAGTACGTTGTACAAAGGTACTTATTACTTCCATGGTTGCGAGCTCTTGTAGCGACCGCCCTATGTATTGTATATGTGCATTTATATATGTGTTAAACCTTTAAGAGCCTCGTAGATTCGTAGTATACTTTAGAGACTATAGAAGAGTAATGAAAATTTTATTATGGAAATTTTTCGAGGCACAACACGGGGCACGGTTTGTATTTTGCATTCTTGTTGTATCGGCATCAATTTGCATTTTTTTACTGGCCGTGTCCTCCGATTTCACCCACCATTTAATTTTAACGAATGGGGGGTGAAATCTAACTAAACTATTTGGTGAAACTATAGTTATAACTAGTATCCTAACCGTTCTCAATAAATTGATCTGTTTTAATTTTTTTTACCAATGAAAATTAAATTAAAATAAATGTATTGAAGTCAGGATAACTTATTTTATTGTTTTAGGATCAAATTTTATAAATTACTTAGTTGAGAAAAATTCATATTTTGGGCCCGCACAAACTTGAACCTAAACTCAATTAACTCAATTGCAAAGTGGATTCAAATTAAGCAAAAGTTTTCCGATCTCTCCAATTATCCAAAAACCAAATTACTTCGCTGACTTCCGTTTTATTGTCGTACTACCCTTTTCACTTGAAATCTGAAACGTTCGGACAGGAAAATAAATGGATTTTTTTACTAGGGAAAATACCTAATTTCACAGAGCCATGATGTCTATTTTTGGATTTTTGAGCATCTCAGATGCAATCAGTACTAAAGTACTCTCATATAGAAATTAGATATGGTGAAAAAATTCCATGCGAGCAGGACTTGAACCCGCGACGTCTTTATACGACCTTGCTCTTCCAACTGAGCTATCGCATTTCAATCCTGCACATCGAAAATCTTTACCATATACAAAAAAAAAGACCTGGTATAAAGACTTGGTCGCGGGTTCAAGTCCTGCTCGCATGGAATTTTTTCACCATATCTAATTTCTATATATGATAGTATTTAGCCATGATGTCTGTTTATCGATCTGAAAGTGGTAACTTTCGAACAGATATTATTTTTCGCGATTTATCCCATGGACGGATTAATTTATATGCAGAAACCGAAGAGAAAAGCTACCATATAATTTTAAAACCTACTAGATTAACATAAAAGGAAAAAGTCCATCCAAAAGGTCTTATCCAATCCATATATAAAATGAATACGTATACGTAGGTCTATTTCCCGTTTTGAACTGTTTTGTTCCATTTGTAGGCAGCATTTCAATCAAATAAAGCTCTCGATCGTTTCACGTACTTGCTGAAAGTTCGACAAAGCTTTGTAATCAGACTTCAAAAGTACTTGAAACAAAGTTGTTCGTTATCGAACCGTGTAGATCTAGTTTAACGTTATAAGAAAGTAGGTACCTTATTTATAAGTTAATTTATTTATTTACTAATTAACTTAATGTACATGACTACTTCAACTTTTGACGAACAGCTTTCATTAAAAGCGTACGAAGCGAAATACCAGGAAATTAACTTAACCACCCATAGATCAATAATGTTTTATTATGATGATCGCTGTTCAATGGAAAGTTGATTAGTACCATGTGTAAAAAAAATACCTGTTTTAACTGTAACCTTGTTTAGTATATATCTAGTTATCTTTTTTAGAGATTTTTGTGCACTCAAGATGCAGTACACAAAAAAACGATAAGATGAATAATATATAAATATATGATTTGATAACCTAGTTATCTATTAATGTATATAATTTGCTTGATTATCTATTCTCCCAGCTTGAAGGTAGCATTTCCCTCTCAAACTTGAGATGCTAATTAGAAGCATTAACCAGTGCAGTGTGCATCTGAATATATAATTGGCTAATCAAGCAGAGTACTAGCAATTTGCATTAATTTTAAATTAATATGGGTTATTTTCGATGTACTCCAACTAAATTTCTTAAATCAAGAAACCATTTTCGATTGTGCTAGTCAAAACCAATTATTTACGTGTACATACAAATTTTTGGCACCACAAATTAAATATGTATTTGATCTACTCAACGTCAGACAAATAAATGAGCAAATGTAGTTAATAAAATAGTTCCTAACAGGTAGTCACAATAAGAACCATCAGTACAATATTTGTTAGCAGCTCAAGTTCTTAGGGAAAATAAAAACACAGCAAAATATAATATTTGGGATGAAGGCCGTCTGTTTCCGTAATGCCGCGGAGGCAGCTGACGCCGGCAATAACAAAATGTTTTTCGTATCAGTAAAGATAACAAAAGAGCCGTTATTTATTGTAATCTATCTTTGTTATAACTTCAGCAACTTCATCTCATGAAGATTTAGTGCGTAGTCTAAAGAGTACTTTTTTCTAGGAACGAAATAAGTCATATTGTACCTACTATCAACTTGTATATTGTATGTACGACAATGCTGGGTGTGAGAACAAAAGATGGCTTGCCATCGCCACTCACTATTATTTTATCTTCGGCTCCTAGTAGTTGCTATCGTTTGTTAGGCTGTGTCTACGAAAGAAACAATAGGATTGATAGCTACAGAAAACTAAATACGCACTGGAAATAATTGTATAGCGTCGCCCATCGCTTTAATTGCTAATAGCTATATATAGCTTCATTAACGTACTTTATTATGTTCATTCTGTCCACACAATTCTGAAATAAATTTTGTTGTTCCAAATCCATATAAGTAGTTATCAATTGTGAAGTGCCTAGCCAATTTGGACGACATGACGCAGAACAATGTAATCAAATATGACGTTTGTGCCTCTCCATTTAAGGTACGCAGTGCTACTGTGCATCATAATTACCCTTAGGAGGTTGATTACACCTCCATTAGTAGACCAGGCTGCTCAGGCAGTGCTAGTCGACTCGCAAGTCTGTTTTAAGTGGCAATTTGTCGTCACTGATACAATAATGTCTCGTGCAGTGCCTGAGGATTCAAAAAATGATTTAAATTCGAGTAAGTGCTCTAAACATTCTCCTTTACAATTAATTTTACCGATTTATCTTCGAAACGGTGATTAAAATCACGAGTCATTAATTAAACGTTACTACGGCCTCAGAGAATTTATTATATTATTAGCGACAAAAGACAGTTATGATGTTTTCTAAGAAACGAGTTGTTATTTTTATTTGCTACACCCTTTTGTTGGGGGTTGAGGAATGATCATTTTATTACTTTTTATACCCGACCGACGACAAAAGGAATAAGATTCTTATTTCGATCCGAAGTAATATATTTTCAGGGCAATGTTTTGAAATAAGAAGTGAACATGAGATCACGAAGGTATCTAGAGAACGCGGGAAATGTCCTTCGTTCGGAACCCGTTGGCAGGAAATTAAATAAAGTCACGTATCAGGTGCTCTGCCAAAAAGAAAAAAACTTTTCCTTTCGAATTTATGGTCGTGTACAAAATTAAATTTGCTCTGCAAACCCCGAGGCGATAGTGATTAATGCATGTTTATGTTAGCAAAAATGAGAGATGGGTAGAAAAACTAGCAGTTGTAACAACTCTGATCATTTTCAAAATAAATGAAAACGTATGATTAGCTTTGTTGTATATTACCCAAAGAAAAGTTGGAAAACTGTTTTAATTTTCGGTAATGTTCTTAATTTTTATAACCTCTGTGGGAATTAATTATTTAAGTGTGAATACAAACATGTACATGTCCAAATATAACTGTAATTATCCAAATAAATCCAACGTAAGCACTTACTTAGTATGTGTCTAAGTACGTGTCAAACAGAGGAATTTATAAAACTTTATTTAGACATCTTCTTTGAACAAATTCTCAAGGGCCAGCGTGGGATGATTCCTAATTTTATTCATCCACTTCTTGCATTTATTTATAGATCCTAAATTATCCATACTTACTTTCCTTCTATTTAAATGCGAAAGTAGGTAATTTTGTTTGTTACGCAAGACTGATTTTAATAAAATTTGGCAATGTGTTGATTGCAATTTGCATTGTTTCAAGTTGACTACCAAATTCCAAAAGGCGGGCTGGCAACTGATTTCGCAAATTGTATCATGAACGGAAAGATACACCCTTCTTTAAATCCTTTCTCTTATTCAATACTTCAAATAATCTTAGTTTAGAACTAATATTATCTTGTTTACAATACGATATCGAAAGCTTCCATCCAAAAATCTGATTCAAGCCGCATCGCGACATCATAAATCATTTTGCGAGTTTGTCAAACAAGCAAAGATAAACTATAGCCGCCGGCTATGTCACGCTGTGGTTAGATCGTGTTTGCGAAGTATGAGATACGGAGCGGAACCCATGGGATCCTGACTATGTTCCTACTGCGACTATGATTTGAATCAATTTCTTGATTAGAATTTTCAGGATATTGCATAATTAATTATATTTAATAATTCGATCTAATAACCTTCTCACAAGAGTTGTAGCCCGGGAAGTAGTGTCATGACGTGCAAATTTTGGTATCGGAAGAATTCACTTGGCACAGGTGTTATACACATGAAGTTAAGCTAATTTAGCCCGGTAGCCATCCACCCCCCCCCTGGTGGGTAGGAAGGGGGACATTCAAAGGTACACGCCGCCGCGCTTTAGTTAAAAAATCATATCAGCTTCTATTTACCTACCACCTCGAGTTTGGTGTCATTTTCTAGTAAATCAGGCATGAGGAATTCATTTTTGAGACATTTAGTATCTAGTTTAATAGAAAAAAAGGAAAATATTGACGAAAATATCAAAATCGGTTTGTTATTTTTTTTATTCAACTGTCAATATTTTTGAAAATCCTGAATTTTGTGCAAATAAAAAAATACTATATTAAAGGATATTTATCAAGCTTTTAAAAAATATATACTTTAATATATAAAGTTATCATAGATGTTTCTGAAACAAATCGGACATGGTACGCGGCGGTGCCTAGGAACTTTTACAGTAGTCTATAGTTTCTCATCCTTTTGTTGACATATTAATTTGGTTTTATATGCAAAATATACAGAATATGTACTTTACTTAGTTATTGACTGTCTCTTATGGTCTGATGAATAAATAATAGTATTTTTAGGGTTCCGAAGTAAACATGGAACCCTTATAGTTTCGTCATGTCTGTCCGTTTGGCTGTCCGTCCGTCTGTCCGAGACTTAGCTCAGAGACTATTAATGCTATCAAGTTGTAATTTGGTATAGATATACATATTAATTACGCGGATAGAAATGTAGAATAAAATCATGAAAAAAAAATTTTTTTAGGGCGGTTCCCCTACGGCTAAAGAGGGGATGATTTTTTTTTATCTCTATTATACCATCGTGTGGGGTATCATTTGATAGGTTTTTCAAAAATATTATGAGTATGTGAACATTATATTTTTGACTTTAAAGTTCAAAATTTTGTCAATGTGGTGAAAATGCTATATGAAAATACCTTCGCATACCGCTTCACTTCTCGACAGTCGAGCAGTGAAGCGGCATGTGGGACTTGGACCCACTAAAAACACCCCGGTGCCTCTACATACCAATACTGAAGAGGTGGGAACGGTGGAGTGGACCACCAATCTTCCACACTCTCCAGCCACGGCAGTGACCTTCAAATGTCACCATGCATCGAGTATAATTACTCCGCCTGCCTTAAATAGTAGCCTCTTAAAAACGCGGACGATGGACCGATTACCAGGTCCATCGCCAGCCATTATCAAGGGGGCATAAGATGGGCATAGGCCCTTCTTCTCCGGCCCGGCCGACAGAGCTTCTCGTTGTTGCTCTGCCTCTTCTTTCTTTGGCATTATAGTCTCGCTGAATATCTATGCTTTATACTTTATTGTGACCTAGGGCGCGATTTTCTTCACGCCATAAAAAGCCCCAGAAAGAATTTTTGCCTCTAGATCCCATGGCAAGGACCCAACAAGAATACAAGTAGCGTCTGCAGAAACTGTGCGATATCCTCGTATTGTACAGATAGCCCTTTGGGGTCTACGCTCTCCTTTTATAAATCATCTGCGCATATTGGGACTCCATATAATGCCATCGACCGTACGACACCAGTATAGAGGCGTCGCGCGGGTGTATTGGGTCCTATTAGGCAGTATCCTGGACGATGCAGATGCCGATTTCAAGAGTTTCGGAGCCATATTCTTGAAATGATCGCAGAACTTCCATTTGGCATCCAGGATTATGCTTCATAGTTCTAGGGTTCATTCAGGCGAGGTACTTCATAGTTCCACCAATAGCGGTATTGACCCCACCTACCACTATGCTCGCATTTTCTGGCGGTGCATGTCTAGGACGATAAAAACATAGGGCATGGGATGCGGAACGCCACATGACATTTCCCAGTATCGCCATCCGTCTTTCCCTGGGTACTCGACGTGCCTTTCTGACAAGTAGGAGTCCACAATGCACAGCACACTCTACATGCACACCCTAGTAAACAGCTCTTAGGAGATGCAGCCGAGAACTGGCTTCCATCGGCGGAACATTCTCTAGCTGTCAGTCTTTTTTAGAGAACAGCGCACTTGCTGATTTGGGATGGGAATTGGAAATATATAAATGGAAACCAAAGTGAACTATTGCACCAGTTGCTGCTACCGCTTGTCGTGAACTGATTCGGTGCAAGCCATGGTGCGGTGTTAGGTGCAGCTGTCAAAATTCAATTAAAATGAACCAAATTATGCCACTGTGGTGGAAAATGTCGGTAATATAATAAAATAATTGGTCAAGTCCGTATCGGACCACCATTGTAGAGTTCCGAAGGTGCCTGCCTGCCTACTCTGTACGAATGTGGATACATCAACTCAAATTAACTCCCAGCTTTATTTAACTAATGACTATAATACAATGTATATATACCATACCATCATATTCAATGAAATATGTTCCTACAAATATTTTTCATACTAAAATCGATTTTGTAAGTTTATCGTCTATTACTAGTTAAAGTGTAAAGCCTACATAATAGTGATAGTTTTTCTTTTAAATTCATTATCTTTACTACGTATCATGACTTTTTCCCGTATCCACCGACAACTATTTTCCTATTCGAAAGGGGGGACACTTGACTCTTAACAAAATTTTGCACTTTAAAGTCAAATATTTCACAAACGGATCCCTAAATCAAAATATGATATTCACACACTCATAATATTTTTGAAAAACCTATCAAATGATACCCCACACGATGGTATAATCGAGATAAAAAAAAATCATCCCTCTTTAGCCATAGGGGAACCGCCGTAAAAAAAATTTTTTTTCATGATTTTATTCTACATTTCTATCCGCGTAATTAATATGTATATCTATACCAAATTACAACTTGATAGCATTAATAGTCTCTGAGATAAGTCTCGGACAGACGGACGGACAGCCAAACGGATAGACATGACGACACTATAAGGGTTCCATGTTTACTTCGGAACCCTAAAAATACTATTGTAGAGGGTGGTTGATTCACAACACAAACACACTTATAAATGTTATTTTAATCAAATAATAACATAATATTATGAACTACACACAAACGTAAGTATTTCAAAATACGGATGGAAACCGACTGACTGACTGCGCGAGAGAGTCCAATGCTACCGAGGCGCGGGCGGAGGTGCGCGGGACGAGGTCTGGCTCGTTGCTAGCAACCACCGCGGTCGCCTAGCAACGCTGTTACCTATTACTACGTGCTCGCTCACTACATCATTATTTATTCATCAGACCATAAGAGACAGTCAATAACTAAGTAAAGTACATATTCTGTATATTTTGCATATAAAACCAAATTAATATATCAACAAAGGATGAGAAACTATAGACTACTGTAAAAGTTCCTAGGCACCGCTGCGTACCATGTCCGATTTTTTCAGAAACATCTATGATAACTTTATATATTAAAGTATATATTTTTTAAAAGCTAGATAAATATCCTTTAATATAGTATTTTTTTATTTGCACAAAATTCAGGATTTTCAAAAATATTGACAGTTGAATAAAAAAAATAACAAACCGATTTTGATATTTTCGTCAATATTTTCCTTTTTTTTCTATTAAACTATATACTAAATGTCTCAAAAATGAATTCCTCATGCCTGATTTACTAGAAAATGACACCAAACTCGAGATGGTAGGTAAATAGAAGCTGATATGATTTTTTAACTAAAGCGCGGCGGCGTGTACCTTTGAATGCCCCACCTACCTACCCACCAGGGGGGTGGAAGGCTACCGGAGCTAAATTAGCTTAACTTCATGTATATAACACCTGTGCCAAGTGAATTCTTCCGATACCAAAATTTGCAGGTTCCATACATTGGATGACACTACTTCCCGGGCTATTGGGAGAAAATGGTTTAGAAATGTGACGGGATAGAAAATAAACACTATTTATGACCGGAACCTCAAATAAAGCTGAAAGTAATGCTAGGCATAAATCTCAGAAGGTTTTATAGTGTTGTATCGAGAGGGGCTGAATAAAGAAAGACGCATGGCAAATACTGTAAACAAAATTGGATATTGAATCACATTAATGAAATAGTACCATTATACAACCTTATTATATGGGCTGAAGCCTAGGGTCCCGTGCTAGGGTCTAATATAAAAGTGAATATCAAAAGCAGTAATACCGAATTCCTACAAACTCGACTTGTGTGTTTGACTGTTTTAGCACGACTCAGTCGTGGAAATTGCTCGTTAGTTCCGTATTCGGCTCGACCTGAAGAGCTTTGCCTACTCCACAACTATTTTTGTTCCTCACTGTATTTCTATTGCGGTTTCTCAATTGTTTGTGAACGGTCCCTGGTACTTTTTTGTTGGTTATTAAATGACGTAAATTACAAATTATTTCGCACTTTGGTCGGTAGTAGCGGCAGCTGATGACGGCTACTCTCCGCACTAGTTAAAAACTGTATTGCGGCAGGGTAGAATCATCGTCCACAGTGACCAGCATACCTACATTGAGACGTAAATAGCGAGTGGTTTAGATTGCACACAAAATAGTACACACAAACAATAGGAATTAGTAAACATAAAATAATGTCTAACAAATCAATTTTTTACTTCACATTCGTTAACTATCTCACGCTAAAGTTGTCATGAAAAAATGAGATGTCATTATTCAAAATACTTAAATTTCCCTCGAGGACCTTTTATAAATAAGTATAAATGAGTTTAGCAGGTAAAAAGTAGGTCAATCTTAGTAAACAAACAGTGATAAACGACGGAGGCGCCAAATTTCTTGGGGCGAAGATAAACAAGCCATATCTCGCAGGACGCCATTACTGAGCCTGCGATTTATATGTTCGTCATTTACTAGATGATGGTTAGCATTTTGGAACTATGGGGATAATCGACAATCTTGTGACAATATTACGTAAGAAACGTAGCCAGCTCAAATACGAGTGTCGTGAAATTCATTACGACAAACTACGTTGTTCTTACCTACGTAACTACTACCATCGAAATACGACTACTACGTACATAATATCTCGATGAGTACTACAGGCAACACATAACTTTCTGATGTTTTCAAAACAATTCTCAAAATATCATGTAATGATACTGGCAAGTACGCCGTTCACTTCCTTTATAGTTATGTGCATTTGCATGTTCACAATAATGCCGTGACGCACTGCTAACTTCTTCCACACGTCTATTTTAGGTCCTTTTTACACGACTGACCAAAAAAGGAGTGTTATGTTTTCAGGGTTCATGTATGTATGTATGTATGTATGTAAGTTTCTTTATTCCACCATAAGTCCTGAACGGCTTAACCGATTTTGATGTGAGAGGTATTTTTAGATTCCTTGCATTCTTCCGAGTGTCATAGGCTATATGACGTCACCATAAAAACAAAATGGCGGATTATATATGCGATAAATAGCAGACCAAAAAAATAAAATTTAATCAATCTTATCGAGTGGGGTATCAAATTAAAGAGCTTTAGAAGGCGATTTTAAAAATGTATTTAACTTATATGTTTGTATGTACTTTTTGAGTAAAAACTCGTCAGTCGTGTTTTTTATTTTTAATAATTAGCTTGTTCTCCTTTTCGTCCGACCATCTCATCCTTGGCCAAGCTATATATCATCGACAAAATCTTCCCCAGAGTTATAATCCGTATAACTTCCCATAAAACAAAATTCCTCGTGGTATACCTAAGCAGTTATTAGGAGTTTTATGAGTTAAGGTACTTTCCTGTTGCCAACGGATTGACATTTTAATCCGAACGATCCATAAACCCAATTATATTTTCCCGTCTTTCTTGCTACCCATTTTTTTCTTAATATCGTAAGCAGACATAAAAATATCGTTAATATTTGTACAATACGTTTGAACTCTAATAATGTTTATGCGTATCCATCCATAAATAACTTCGAACAGTAAAGTAGATTGAAAACGATGTTTTGCTTACAGCTGAATAATGTCATAATAGAGATTGAATTTTCAGTTAAATCCGATCGAGCGATAAAAAAAAAAAATTCACTCATAATTATGTCCATCATTCGAAAGCGTAACAAAGAAACAAAGCTTGTGAAACCAACATGATCATGCCCATATACTTCATTATCCATTTGTGAGTTAATGGATACTGTTCTATTCTAACCAAACTATACTATACATATGTTTTGTATAGTACAAACAAGGTTGTATTCTATATCATCCCCTGATTGCTTTGCGTAATTAATCAGCAGGTCAGAGCTTATACATGCGTTATGACATTTATTAGAAGCTAAAAACTACATAAGGTGCCTTTAATCTTTAACTTTTTCCTAATTTTAATATTTGATACCTACATTTTTCATAGTAAAAATAAATATACGTTTCGGTTAAAAATGAAAGCTCAAAACAAGCTGGAGATATTGCAATAATTTTGGAGCTGTCAGATAAAAGAAAATCTACCCGTTTATAAGACTTTGTGCCACCTGGAGATAACGCTTGAATTCGCTTTGTTGAGCATTCGGGTCTCAGCACCGTATGCTGTAAAAGGAATGACGTACTGCTCATGCGTCCTTTGAACTACTTAACGTAATATTTTTTCTGTAATTTATAGCATTTTTTAGCGAAGTAGAACCACTGGTTATTAAAAATATTAATTACCAATTTATTCATTATTTAGACCTAATTGTTTTAAAAAATAACTGGACAATAGATATGCTTTAAAAAATAAGGCTATCTCTGCCTGTAGTGCGATAGAAATTACATCCGAATTTTTCATTAATATCACTAAAATGTTTGATTCAAATATTTGTTTAAGTAGACTTGTCACCAAAAACATCTGAGTAAGACAAGTATGATAAATAGTGGAAGGATGCTTAGGTACTACAAGTCATCCACTTAACTCACGAAATCTTAAATATGATTGTTTAGTATGGTTAGAGTGGGTATTGTAATATTAAACCTGGAGGGTTGCCGATTATATTTTACTGACTCATCTACTCTACATAATCGTTTTACCTACAGATTATAATCGTTCGTCTACAAAATTGTTTGGTTTTCTGTGTTACGCATTCCATCCAGAAAGTTGTTTTGGTTGTAATTGTAACCGATGACCTCTGCTGAAACTACTGTTAACTTAGGTTAATTCCGTTTTTTCCTACTTGTCCCATTACGTAAATAATCCTATTAGGTCTTTTTATGATTTTACAACAATATAAATTAAAATGGACTTTTTAGGCAATTACTTTCGTAGTTAATAACTGTTTTACTTTAAAATGTTTAGGTTTGAACTAATATTTGATTTATTTAAAAAAAAAATTCAACAAAAAGTACTGTGATGTATAATAGAACAAGTAAGAATAAACGGAGTTAGACGTTTTTTTTTCTTAATTATATAAGTGTAACTTCCACAGTTCAAATGTAATGTAGGTACTCCAAAACTTTTGCATTAGAATTTATTTGTTTTAAAAACTTGATGCCCCATGCAAAAACTGATTATTGATTTATTTTCAAAAAAATTCAACAAAAAGTACTGTGATGATTGTGTACATAATAGGACAAGTTAGAATATACGGAGTTTAGACTTTTTTTTTTCTTAATTATATAAGTGTAATTTCCACAGTTCAAATATAATGTACGTACTCCAAAACTTTTGCATTAGAATTTATTTGGTTTAAAAACTTGATACCCCATGCAAAAACTCAATTGACAAATGGAAATCTTAGGACATTACTTTTCCCTTATTCTTCAGGGAGGGAAATTAAAGTAATTGCGCTACAAAAGTATCAAATATCGAATCAGACTGGGGACGTACATTACTGAACTTAATGTAATTAAAAATAAAATGCTCCACTTGATCCTATTTAAGTACAAAACACCTCGTTAGCACTAATGATGGACTCACGATAACGCCAACATAGGACTTTAAATAAAATGTAACATAATTTTTCTTCTCTTTTAATTTTATTGCTGTGCCATTAATTTGACATCGATCCTTTCCTTACATAAAGCAATTTTAAATCAGAAATAACCATATATGACATGTTTACAGTTCTGATAAAAACGAATGTGAACCTAAATGCTCAGTAACCCCAAATGCTAAGCTAATAAAAATTTAAATTTCGTCGACAGGCATTCTGCCTACAGCCTCCGACATCAAAGCCGCTGCCACTTTGACAATTTGCGTTTCATGAGAACCCACTTCCTATGAAAGAAAAATTGAGATTCCGTCAAGTTTTGTTCCCTCATCTCTCATTAGTTCAAGATGTTGTTTCTGGGTTATATTTTTGTTCGCTGATATTTATTTCTGTGTTGTTTCGCTGATATATATTTTTCAACGCACTGACAATATAAATCCCGAATCTTTCTAGAAATGTTGAATGCAAAATACATAATATAGATGTTAATAAAAACCCATGAAAGAAACACCTGCCTGCAAGTACAGCTACCTTGTGCCATTAAACCGCAATTAGGCACATGTCATGAAGAAACTTTATCATTTAATATACTTTATGTACTTCTGAGGCTGAAGACTCTCTTTGGTTTAAACTAAAAGACCTGCAACTGGCAGCAGTCGGATCGGAAAAATATTCATATTTTAGCTGCGTTTATAAATATTGCACCAATTAAACCAACTGCTGTGGTAAAGGAAAAATTGCCGAGAGCGGTGAGTGAGATTTGCATTCATTGCTTTCTTATTCGTTATTTTAGTTACTACTGAATGATTTTTATTTCTAACTAGCTTTTGTCCGCGGCTTCGCCAGCGTGAATTTCCCATGGGAACAGTGCTGTTTCTCGGGATAAAGGGCACCTTATCTCCTTCTCAGCACTTTTAACTATATGTTTGCGAAGATTCTTTTAACTTCAGGAAGATTGGTGCATTAGATAAAGCGTAAAGAGAGAGAAAAAACAAACTCACTTTCGCATTTATAATAATAGTTATATTAGGATTGTTGGCGGTTCAATTATTCTGAAACTAGCCTATCTGAATATTATATTCAACTGTGTAATAATCAAGTATTGTTTTTAGTTAGCCAAGCATTGGTCCCTATACGTTGTCAATTCCTTTGATAGATTGATATGCCTCTGTTGGCAAAATCGTATCGCATTGTAAGCCGCCTTATAAATCGTCTACAGCTGTGGTATGAATCATCCACTTTATCGATTAGCTGATATTTGATGTCTCACGAAATAGGTCATCGATGTTTCTTTGCATAACTCGCTCGTTATCCGATTCTTCAAGCTTGTGAATTATTATTTCTTGATTCTAACCTAAAGCTTATTGAATACAATTTATTTTGATGTTTTGACTATTTAAGTAAAAGAAGCCTTATATTAAACACTAGCTGTCGCCCGCGGCTTCGCCCGCGTGAGTTTCGCTTAGATGAAAACTCTTTTTGTGTTCCAAACTGTTTCAGATGTTTCGGATTTTTGTTTTTTATACGTCTACAGAAAATGTTCATCAGATTAATCAAGTTTTGCTAAGGCGCCATTTCCATATATGTCTTAGTGTAGCTGGTCTCTTGAAGCTTTTCATCAGATGTTCCATATCTTCAATTTTTATACGCCTGCAGAAAATGCTCATCAGGTTGAACGACTTTTACTAAGGCGCTATTTCCATATATGCTATAGTGTAGCTGGTCTCTTGCAGTTCTTCATTAGATGTTCCAGATCTTCAATTTTTATACGTCAGCAGAAAATGCTCATTAGGTTGAACGACTTTTGTTAAGGCACCATTTCCATATTTCTTATAGTTTAGCTGTTCTGTTATGGTTCTTCATCAGGTGTTCCAGTTTTCAAAATCAATTATAGCCTATATGTTGCCCAGACTTTATAACTATACAACTTTACCATTTTATGTTTTTATGTAACTTTATCACTTTATATTTTGGATTTTACTATTTGTATTACTTATGAATATGTGGCTAATCTGACTCACATGTGGTGAGTTATATAAGGGTCACCATTAAATTAACTGATTGACCGAAGTACTGCACCTACTTGATTCGGATGGGTACTTGGTAGATTTGTACCAGAAGGGCTGGTAAATGAAACGCGTGTTCACTGTTTAGTGAGTAAAGACTGTCTTTTAATAGATGTTTTAAGTTAAACGTTAACAGTTGTAACGGAACATTATCATAAAAAATGGTTGTACAAATTATTTGGAATTCCGTTCGGCAATAATCATAAAGTAAGTTGCCGGTTGTAAACAAGTTGTATAAGTTGTCGGTCCTTTGTTGCGAAGGCATTGTGCATTTTGTTAATTGCTTTACGATGCCTTTGCAAAGCTTAGGTGCCGTTAGATCCCGTGGGAATGCCACGGAACGCCACAATCCTCCACCCTTAGAAAAAGCTAGAAATTTAAAATTATAGATAATCGTCCTTTAGTATATAATTAGTTACATAATATAGCAATTTCGGACAAAATAATTAATTTTAAATTTATACAAAAATATTGGAGGGGCATATTACATGTGGCTTAAAATTAAACATTTGGATGCCCCAATTCATGAAATCACCAAGTCCAAAAAGTCACTTTTGAGTTTTGGCTGTTTTAATGTTTTGAATCAATGCTGAAATAACATCTGTTGAGTAAAAAAATTGAAAAAAATACACGCAATAGTAACAATCAAATAGCTTCATTTGCCAAAAGAAACAAAACTCAAAAGAATACCCATTCAAAGAAACAAAAACATAAACATTTTGGACTTATTACAAATCGAAGGACTTAGTGTTTTTGCAATAAAAAACGATGGACTAAGGGTTATTTTTAATGGATGTAGTACATCCATCCATTAAATTTAGAGTGTCACTCGATCTCGTCTGCAGAATCCAATTCTTCACGTAGGTTCTCTGGATTAGTACTAATTAGATCCTTATAAAAATACCTTTAAATTTCGGGTACATATTCTAGTAACCGCCTTATATATTTTACTTTAGCGGCCTTTAAAGTCAAAGGAGCTTCTCGTAATAATAATCTGGTTCTTGATTGATTAATCGGCTAAAGCCCGCTTTATATAACATGAACTGCTTGTAGTCTTGGCCATTCATAGACATTGCAAACCCTGGTTTACCCAGTTTTTTGAAAATCACTCTTAATCTTGATTTAATACGTTCATCGTACAACTTTTTGTAGTCTTTTACTTTTCAAATATAATTCGAGCTAACTTCTTTTATCAAACTTCTCTCTAGACGTTAAATTTATATGTATTCTTACTAGGTGTATTTTATAAGTTAAACGTAATCTGCTGGTGAATAATTTTTTCAGGTTTATGATTGACCCTAGGTAAGTGTTTTTATTTTGACTGTAACAGGTCGCAGTAAAGGTCTAACTGCTTTTGATTCGCAAATTTACATACATACATACATAGAATCACGTCTTTATCCCTTACGGGGTAGACAAAGTCAAGAGTCGTGAGACTCGAAGGTCACGCTTAGCTGAATAGTGGGCTTTCTGATGTAATTTGTAATGATTCGGTAATTTGTGAGTCCTGATATAGTATTTCAAGGAAGTAATAACTTCGTTGGGTCCTTTATGTGCGTAATTTTCCGTGAAAAAGAATTTTTTTTCAAACTGAAAAGTTTCGGTGTTGCCACTAGACATAAAGGAAAAGTCGAAGGACTTAGTGATTTATATCAAAAATTTCTTGGACTTAGTGATTTCTTGGACTTAGTGTTTTTATGAACTGAAATACAATATTTTTTATTTTTTTAATATCACAATAACTACACTTAGAGAGACCCTAGAATAAAATCAATTAGACCAATCGAAAGAGAATTAAAAACTGAACAAGCCAGTGTTGCTAACTCAAAACCATCAAAAGTGGACTTAGTGATTTCATGAATTGGGGCATCCATTTATAGT